>CAWUFW010002007.1:472550-830050 GCA_963921515.1 Calotriton arnoldi
CACATCCCTGGGAGGTGCCCCGCACGTTGGAAGGTACTGCCACTGGGAAACTCGCTTACATCAGAAGACAGTGACACAGGCTTCTAGGCACGCAAGCCTTAAAGGGACACACATCCCTGGGAGGTGCCCCCGCACGTTGGAAGGTACTGCCACTGGGAAACTCGCTTACATCAGAAGACAGTGACACAGGCTTCTAGGCACGCAAGCCTTAAAGGGACACACATCCCTGGGAGGTGCCCCGCACGTTGGAAGGTACTGCCACTGGGAAACTCGCTTACATCAGAAGACAGTGACACAGGCTTCTAGGCACGCAAGCCTTAAAGGGACACACATCCCTGGGAGGTGCCCCGCACGTTGGAAGGTACTGCCACTGGGAAACTCGCTTACATCAGAAGACAGTGACACAGGCTTCTAGGCACGCAAGCCTTAAAGGGACACACATCCCTGGGAGGTGCCCCGCACGTTGGAAGGTACTGCCACTGGGAAACTCGCTTACATCAGAAGACAGTGACACAGGCTTCTAGGCACGCAAGCCTTAAAGGGACACACATCCCTGGGAGGTACCCCGCACGTTGGAAGGTACTGCCACTGGGAAACTCGCTTACATCAGAAGACAGTGACACAGGCTTCTAGGCACGCAAGCCTTAAAGGGACACACATCCCTGGGAGGTGCCCCGCACGTTGGAAGGTACTGCCACTGGGAAACTCGCTTACATCAGAAGACAGTGACACAGGCTTCTAGGCACGCAAGCCTTAAAGGGACACACATCCCTGGGAGGTGCCCCGCACGTTGGAAGGTACTGCCACTGGGAAACTCGCTTACATCAGAAGACAGTGACACAGGCTTCTAGGCACGCAAGCCTTAAAGGGACACACATCCCTGGGAGGTGCCCCGCACGTTGGAAGGTACTGCCACTGGGAAACTCGCTTACATCAGAAGACAGTGACACAGGCTTCTAGGCACGCAAGCCTTAAAGGGACACACATCCCTGGGAGGTGCCCCGCACGTTGGAAGGTACTGCCACTGGGAAACTCGCTTACATCAGAAGACAGTGACACAGGCTTCTAGGCACGCAAGCCTTAAAGGGACACACATCCCTGGGAGGTGCCCCGCACGTTGGAAGGTACTGCCACTGGGAAACTCGCTTACATCAGAAGACAGTGACACAGGCTTCTAGGCACGCAAGCCTTAAAGGGACACACATCCCTGGGAGGTGCCCCGCACGTTGGAAGGTACTGCCACTGGGAAACTCGCTTACATCAGAAGACAGTGACACAGGCTTCTAGGCACGCAAGCCTTAAAGGGACACACATCCCTGGGAGGTGCCCCGCACGTTGGAAGGTACTGCCACTGGGAAACTCGCTTACATCAGAAGACAGTGACACAGGCTTCTAGGCACGCAAGCCTTAAAGGGACACACATCCCTGGGAGGTGCCCCGCACGTTGGAAGGTACTGCCACTGGGAAACTCGCTTACATCAGAAGACAGTGACACAGGCTTCTAGGCACGCAAGCCTTAAAGGGACACACATCCCTGGGAGGTGCCCCGCACGTTGGAAGGTACTGCCACTGGGAAACTCGCTTACATCAGAAGACAGTGACACAGGCTTCTAGGCACGCAAGCCTTAAAGGGACACACATCCCTGGGAGGTGCCCCGCACGTTGGAAGGTACTGCCACTGGGAAACTCGCTTACATCAGAAGACAGTGACACAGGCTTCTAGGCACGCAAGCCTTAAAGGGACACACATCCCTGGGAGGTGCCCCGCACGTTGGAAGGTACTGCCACTGGGAAACTCGCTTACATCAGAAGACAGTGACACAGGCTTCTAGGCACGCAAGCCTTAAAGGGACACACATCCCTGGGAGGTGCCCCGCACGTTGGAAGGTACTGCCACTGGGAAACTCGCTTACATCAGAAGACAGTGACACAGGCTTCTAGGCACGCAAGCCTTAAAGGGACACACATCCCTGGGAGGTGCCCCGCACGTTGGAAGGTACTGCCACTGGGAAACTCGCTTACATCAGAAGACAGTGACACAGGCTTCTAGGCACGCAAGCCTTAAAGGGACACACATCCCTGGGAGGTGCCCCGCACGTTGGAAGGTACTGCCACTGGGAAACTCGCTTACATCAGAAGACAGTGACACAGGCTTCTAGGCACGCAAGCCTTAAAGGGACACACATCCCTGGGAGGTGCCCCGCACGTTGGAAGGTACTGCCACTGGGAAACTCGCTTACATCAGAAGACAGTGACACAGGCTTCTAGGCACGCAAGCCTTAAAGGGACACACATCCCTGGGAGGTGCCCCGCACGTTGGAAGGTACTGCCACTGGGAAACTCGCTTACATCAGAAGACAGTGACACAGGCTTCTAGGCACGCAAGCCTTAAAGGGACACACATCCCTGGGAGGTGCCCCGCACGTTGGAAGGTACTGCCACTGGGAAACTCGCTTACATCAGAAGACAGTGACACAGGCTTCTAGGCACGCAAGCCTTAAAGGGACACACATCCCTGGGAGGTGCCCCGCACGTTGGAAGGTACTGCCACTGGGAAACTCGCTTACATCAGAAGACAGTGACACAGGCTTCTAGGCACGCAAGCCTTAAAGGGACACACATCCCTGGGAGGTGCCCCGCACGTTGGAAGGTACTGCCACTGGGAAACTCGCTTACATCAGAAGACAGTGACACAGGCTTCTAGGCACGCAAGCCTTAAAGGGACACACATCCCTGGGAGGTGCCCCGCACGTTGGAAGGTACTGCCACTGGGAAACTCGCTTACATCAGAAGACAGTGACACAGGCTTCTAGGCACGCAAGCCTTAAAGGGACACACATCCCTGGGAGGTGCCCCGCACGTTGGAAGGTACTGCCACTGGGAAACTCGCTTACATCAGAAGACAGTGACACAGGCTTCTAGGCACGCAAGCCTTAAAGGGACACACATCCCTGGGAGGTGCCCCGCACGTTGGAAGGTACTGCCACTGGGAAACTCGCTTACATCAGAAGACAGTGACACAGGCTTCTAGGCACGCAAGCCTTAAAGGGACACACATCCCTGGGAGGTGCCCCGCACGTTGGAAGGTACTGCCACTGGGAAACTCGCTTACATCAGAAGACAGTGACACAGGCTTCTAGGCACGCAAGCCTTAAAGGGACACACATCCCTGGGAGGTGCCCCGCACGTTGGAAGGTACTGCCACTGGGAAACTCGCTTACATCAGAAGACAGTGACACAGGCTTCTAGGCACGCAAGCCTTAAAGGGACACACATCCCTGGGAGGTGCCCCGCACGTTGGAAGGTACTGCCACTGGGAAACTCGCTTACATCAGAAGACAGTGACACAGGCTTCTAGGCACGCAAGCCTTAAAGGGACACACATCCCTGGGAGGTGCCCCGCACGTTGGAAGGTACTGCCACTGGGAAACTCGCTTACATCAGAAGACAGTGACACAGGCTTCTAGGCACGCAAGCCTTAAAGGGACACACATCCCTGGGAGGTGCCCCGCACGTTGGAAGGTACTGCCACTGGGAAACTCGCTTACATCAGAAGACAGTGACACAGGCTTCTAGGCACGCAAGCCTTAAAGGGACACACATCCCTGGGAGGTGCCCCGCACGTTGGAAGGTACTGCCACTGGGAAACTCGCTTACATCAGAAGACAGTGACACAGGCTTCTAGGCACGCAAGCCTTAAAGGGACACACATCCCTGGGAGGTGCCCCGCACGTTGGAAGGTACTGCCACTGGGAAACTCGCTTACATCAGAAGACAGTGACACAGGCTTCTAGGCACGCAAGCCTTAAAGGGACACACATCCCTGGGAGGTGCCCCGCACGTTGGAAGGTACTGCCACTGGGAAACTCGCTTACATCAGAAGACAGTGACACAGGCTTCTAGGCACGCAAGCCTTAAAGGGACACACATCCCTGGGAGGTGCCCCGCACGTTGGAAGGTACTGCCACTGGGAAACTCGCTTACATCAGAAGACAGTGACACAGGCTTCTAGGCACGCAAGCCTTAAAGGGACACACATCCCTGGGAGGTGCCCCGCACGTTGGAAGGTACTGCCACTGGGAAACTCGCTTACATCAGAAGACAGTGACACAGGCTTCTAGGCACGCAAGCCTTAAAGGGACACACATCCCTGGGAGGTGCCCCGCACGTTGGAAGGTACTGCCACTGGGAAACTCGCTTACATCAGAAGACAGTGACACAGGCTTCTAGGCACGCAAGCCTTAAAGGGACACACATCCCTGGGAGGTGCCCCGCACGTTGGAAGGTACTGCCACTGGGAAACTCGCTTACATCAGAAGACAGTGACACAGGCTTCTAGGCACGCAAGCCTTAAAGGGACACACATCCCTGGGAGGTGCCCCGCACGTTGGAAGGTACTGCCACTGGGAAACTCGCTTACATCAGAAGACAGTGACACAGGCTTCTAGGCACGCAAGCCTTAAAGGGACACACATCCCTGGGAGGTGCCCCGCACGTTGGAAGGTACTGCCACTGGGAAACTCGCTTACATCAGAAGACAGTGACACAGGCTTCTAGGCACGCAAGCCTTAAAGGGACACACATCCCTGGGAGGTGCCCCGCACGTTGGAAGGTACTGCCACTGGGAAACTCGCTTACATCAGAAGACAGTGACACAGGCTTCTAGGCACGCAAGCCTTAAAGGGACACACATCCCTGGGAGGTACCCCGCACGTTGGAAGGTACTGCCACTGGGAAACTCGCTTACATCAGAAGACAGTGACACAGGCTTCTAGGCACGCAAGCCTTAAAGGGACACACATCCCTGGGAGGTGCCCCGCACGTTGGAAGGTACTGCCACTGGGAAACTCGCTTACATCAGAAGACAGTGACACAGGCTTCTAGGCACGCAAGCCTTAAAGGGACACACATCCCTGGGAGGTGCCCCGCACGTTGGAAGGTACTGCCACTGGGAAACTCGCTTACATCAGAAGACAGTGACACAGGCTTCTAGGCACGCAAGCCTTAAAGGGACACACATCCCTGGGAGGTGCCCCGCACGTTGGAAGGTACTGCCACTGGGAAACTCGCTTACATCAGAAGACAGTGACACAGGCTTCTAGGCACGCAAGCCTTAAAGGGACACACATCCCTGGGAGGTGCCCCGCACGTTGGAAGGTACTGCCACTGGGAAACTCGCTTACATCAGAAGACAGTGACACAGGCTTCTAGGCACGCAAGCCTTAAAGGGACACACATCCCTGGGAGGTGCCCCGCACGTTGGAAGGTACTGCCACTGGGAAACTCGCTTACATCAGAAGACAGTGACACAGGCTTCTAGGCACGCAAGCCTTAAAGGGACACACATCCCTGGGAGGTGCCCCGCACGTTGGAAGGTACTGCCACTGGGAAACTCGCTTACATCAGAAGACAGTGACACAGGCTTCTAGGCACGCAAGCCTTAAAGGGACACACATCCCTGGGAGGTGCCCCGCACGTTGGAAGGTACTGCCACTGGGAAACTCGCTTACATCAGAAGACAGTGACACAGGCTTCTAGGCACGCAAGCCTTAAAGGGACACACATCCCTGGGAGGTGCCCCGCACGTTGGAAGGTACTGCCACTGGGAAACTCGCTTACATCAGAAGACAGTGACACAGGCTTCTAGGCACGCAAGCCTTAAAGGGACACACATCCCTGGGAGGTGCCCCGCACGTTGGAAGGTACTGCCACTGGGAAACTCGCTTACATCAGAAGACAGTGACACAGGCTTCTAGGCACGCAAGCCTTAAAGGGACACACATCCCTGGGAGGTGCCCCGCACGTTGGAAGGTACTGCCACTGGGAAACTCGCTTACATCAGAAGACAGTGACACAGGCTTCTAGGCACGCAAGCCTTAAAGGGACACACATCCCTGGGAGGTGCCCCGCACGTTGGAAGGTACTGCCACTGGGAAACTCGCTTACATCAGAAGACAGTGACACAGGCTTCTAGGCACGCAAGCCTTAAAGGGACACACATCCCTGGGAGGTGCCCCGCACGTTGGAAGGTACTGCCACTGGGAAACTCGCTTACATCAGAAGACAGTGACACAGGCTTCTAGGCACGCAAGCCTTAAAGGGACACACATCCCTGGGAGGTGCCCCGCACGTTGGAAGGTACTGCCACTGGGAAACTCGCTTACATCAGAAGACAGTGACACAGGCTTCTAGGCACGCAAGCCTTAAAGGGACACACATCCCTGGGAGGTGCCCCGCACGTTGGAAGGTACTGCCACTGGGAAACTCGCTTACATCAGAAGACAGTGACACAGGCTTCTAGGCACGCAAGCCTTAAAGGGACACACATCCCTGGGAGGTGCCCCGCACGTTGGAAGGTACTGCCACTGGGAAACTCGCTTACATCAGAAGACAGTGACACAGGCTTCTAGGCACGCAAGCCTTAAAGGGACACACATCCCTGGGAGGTGCCCCGCACGTTGGAAGGTACTGCCACTGGGAAACTCGCTTACATCAGAAGACAGTGACACAGGCTTCTAGGCACGCAAGCCTTAAAGGGACACACATCCCTGGGAGGTGCCCCGCACGTTGGAAGGTACTGCCACTGGGAAACTCGCTTACATCAGAAGACAGTGACACAGGCTTCTAGGCACGCAAGCCTTAAAGGGACACACATCCCTGGGAGGTGCCCCGCACGTTGGAAGGTACTGCCACTGGGAAACTCGCTTACATCAGAAGACAGTGACACAGGCTTCTAGGCACGCAAGCCTTAAAGGGACACACATCCCTGGGAGGTGCCCCGCACGTTGGAAGGTACTGCCACTGGGAAACTCGCTTACATCAGAAGACAGTGACACAGGCTTCTAGGCACGCAAGCCTTAAAGGGACACACATCCCTGGGAGGTGCCCCGCACGTTGGAAGGTACTGCCACTGGGAAACTCGCTTACATCAGAAGACAGTGACACAGGCTTCTAGGCACGCAAGCCTTAAAGGGACACACATCCCTGGGAGGTGCCCCGCACGTTGGAAGGTACTGCCACTGGGAAACTCGCTTACATCAGAAGACAGTGACACAGGCTTCTAGGCACGCAAGCCTTAAAGGGACACACATCCCTGGGAGGTGCCCCGCACGTTGGAAGGTACTGCCACTGGGAAACTCGCTTACATCAGAAGACAGTGACACAGGCTTCTAGGCACGCAAGCCTTAAAGGGACACACATCCCTGGGAGGTGCCCCGCACGTTGGAAGGTACTGCCACTGGGAAACTCGCTTACATCAGAAGACAGTGACACAGGCTTCTAGGCACGCAAGCCTTAAAGGGACACACATCCCTGGGAGGTGCCCCGCACGTTGGAAGGTACTGCCACTGGGAAACTCGCTTACATCAGAAGACAGTGACACAGGCTTCTAGGCACGCAAGCCTTAAAGGGACACACATCCCTGGGAGGTGCCCCGCACGTTGGAAGGTACTGCCACTGGGAAACTCGCTTACATCAGAAGACAGTGACACAGGCTTCTAGGCACGCAAGCCTTAAAGGGACACACATCCCTGGGAGGTGCCCCGCACGTTGGAAGGTACTGCCACTGGGAAACTCGCTTACATCAGAAGACAGTGACACAGGCTTCTAGGCACGCAAGCCTTAAAGGGACACACATCCCTGGGAGGTGCCCCGCACGTTGGAAGGTACTGCCACTGGGAAACTCGCTACATCAGAAGACAGTGACACAGGCTTCTAGGCACGCAAGCCTTAAAGGGACACACATCCCTGGGAGGTGCCCCGCACGTTGGAAGGTACTGCCACTGGGAAACTCGCTTACATCAGAAGACAGTGACACAGGCTTCTAGGCACGCAAGCCTTAAAGGGACACACATCCCTGGGAGGTGCCCCGCACGTTGGAAGGTACTGCCACTGGGAAACTCGCTTACATCAGAAGACAGTGACACAGGCTTCTAGGCACGCAAGCCTTAAAGGGACACACATCCCTGGGAGGTGCCCCGCACGTTGGAAGGTACTGCCACTGGGAAACTCGCTTACATCAGAAGACAGTGACACAGGCTTCTAGGCACGCAAGCCTTAAAGGGACACACATCCCTGGGAGGTGCCCCGCACGTTGGAAGGTACTGCCACTGGGAAACTCGCTTACATCAGAAGACAGTGACACAGGCTTCTAGGCACGCAAGCCTTAAAGGGACACACATCCCTGGGAGGTGCCCCGCACGTTGGAAGGTACTGCCACTGGGAAACTCGCTTACATCAGAAGACAGTGACACAGGCTTCTAGGCACGCAAGCCTTAAAGGGACACACATCCCTGGGAGGTGCCCCGCACGTTGGAAGGTACTGCCACTGGGAAACTCGCTTACATCAGAAGACAGTGACACAGGCTTCTAGGCACGCAAGCCTTAAAGGGACACACATCCCTGGGAGGTGCCCCGCACGTTGGAAGGTACTGCCACTGGGAAACTCGCTTACATCAGAAGACAGTGACACAGGCTTCTAGGCACGCAAGCCTTAAAGGGACACACATCCCTGGGAGGTGCCCCGCACGTTGGAAGGTACTGCCACTGGGAAACTCGCTTACATCAGAAGACAGTGACACAGGCTTCTAGGCACGCAAGCCTTAAAGGGACACACATCCCTGGGAGGTGCCCCGCACGTTGGAAGGTACTGCCACTGGGAAACTCGCTTACATCAGAAGACAGTGACACAGGCTTCTAGGCACGCAAGCCTTAAAGGGACACACATCCCTGGGAGGTGCCCCGCACGTTGGAAGGTACTGCCACTGGGAAACTCGCTTACATCAGAAGACAGTGACACAGGCTTCTAGGCACGCAAGCCTTAAAGGGACACACATCCCTGGGAGGTGCCCCGCACGTTGGAAGGTACTGCCACTGGGAAACTCGCTTACATCAGAAGACAGTGACACAGGCTTCTAGGCACGCAAGCCTTAAAGGGACACACATCCCTGGGAGGTGCCCCGCACGTTGGAAGGTACTGCCACTGGGAAACTCGCTTACATCAGAAGACAGTGACACAGGCTTCTAGGCACGCAAGCCTTAAAGGGACACACATCCCTGGGAGGTGCCCCGCACGTTGGAAGGTACTGCCACTGGGAAACTCGCTTACATCAGAAGACAGTGACACAGGCTTCTAGGCACGCAAGCCTTAAAGGGACACACATCCCTGGGAGGTGCCCCGCACGTTGGAAGGTACTGCCACTGGGAAACTCGCTTACATCAGAAGACAGTGACACAGGCTTCTAGGCACGCAAGCCTTAAAGGGACACACATCCCTGGGAGGTGCCCCGCACGTTGGAAGGTACTGCCACTGGGAAACTCGCTTACATCAGAAGACAGTGACACAGGCTTCTAGGCACGCAAGCCTTAAAGGGACACACATCCCTGGGAGGTGCCCCGCACGTTGGAAGGTACTGCCACTGGGAAACTCGCTTACATCAGAAGACAGTGACACAGGCTTCTAGGCACGCAAGCCTTAAAGGGACACACATCCCTGGGAGGTGCCCCGCACGTTGGAAGGTACTGCCACTGGGAAACTCGCTTACATCAGAAGACAGTGACACAGGCTTCTAGGCACGCAAGCCTTAAAGGGACACACATCCCTGGGAGGTGCCCCGCACGTTGGAAGGTACTGCCACTGGGAAACTCGCTTACATCAGAAGACAGTGACACAGGCTTCTAGGCACGCAAGCCTTAAAGGGACACACATCCCTGGGAGGTGCCCCGCACGTTGGAAGGTACTGCCACTGGGAAACTCGCTTACATCAGAAGACAGTGACACAGGCTTCTAGGCACGCAAGCCTTAAAGGGACACACATCCCTGGGAGGTGCCCCGCACGTTGGAAGGTACTGCCACTGGGAAACTCGCTTACATCAGAAGACAGTGACACAGGCTTCTAGGCACGCAAGCCTTAAAGGGACACACATCCCTGGGAGGTGCCCCGCACGTTGGAAGGTACTGCCACTGGGAAACTCGCTTACATCAGAAGACAGTGACACAGGCTTCTAGGCACGCAAGCCTTAAAGGGACACACATCCCTGGGAGGTGCCCCGCACGTTGGAAGGTACTGCCACTGGGAAACTCGCTTACATCAGAAGACAGTGACACAGGCTTCTAGGCACGCAAGCCTTAAAGGGACACACATCCCTGGGAGGTGCCCCGCACGTTGGAAGGTACTGCCACTGGGAAACTCGCTTACATCAGAAGACAGTGACACAGGCTTCTAGGCACGCAAGCCTTAAAGGGACACACATCCCTGGGAGGTGCCCCGCACGTTGGAAGGTACTGCCACTGGGAAACTCGCTTACATCAGAAGACAGTGACACAGGCTTCTAGGCACGCAAGCCTTAAAGGGACACACATCCCTGGGAGGTGCCCCGCACGTTGGAAGGTACTGCCACTGGGAAACTCGCTTACATCAGAAGACAGTGACACAGGCTTCTAGGCACGCAAGCCTTAAAGGGACACACATCCCTGGGAGGTGCCCCGCACGTTGGAAGGTACTGCCACTGGGAAACTCGCTTACATCAGAAGACAGTGACACAGGCTTCTAGGCACGCAAGCCTTAAAGGGACACACATCCCTGGGAGGTGCCCCGCACGTTGGAAGGTACTGCCACTGGGAAACTCGCTTACATCAGAAGACAGTGACACAGGCTTCTAGGCACGCAAGCCTTAAAGGGACACACATCCCTGGGAGGTGCCCCGCACGTTGGAAGGTACTGCCACTGGGAAACTCGCTTACATCAGAAGACAGTGACACAGGCTTCTAGGCACGCAAGCCTTAAAGGGACACACATCCCTGGGAGGTGCCCCGCACGTTGGAAGGTACTGCCACTGGGAAACTCGCTTACATCAGAAGACAGTGACACAGGCTTCTAGGCACGCAAGCCTTAAAGGGACACACATCCCTGGGAGGTGCCCCGCACGTTGGAAGGTACTGCCACTGGGAAACTCGCTTACATCAGAAGACAGTGACACAGGCTTCTAGGCACGCAAGCCTTAAAGGGACACACATCCCTGGGAGGTGCCCCGCACGTTGGAAGGTACTGCCACTGGGAAACTCGCTTACATCAGAAGACAGTGACACAGGCTTCTAGGCACGCAAGCCTTAAAGGGACACACATCCCTGGGAGGTGCCCCGCACGTTGGAAGGTACTGCCACTGGGAAACTCGCTTACATCAGAAGACAGTGACACAGGCTTCTAGGCACGCAAGCCTTAAAGGGACACACATCCCTGGGAGGTGCCCCGCACGTTGGAAGGTACTGCCACTGGGAAACTCGCTTACATCAGAAGACAGTGACACAGGCTTCTAGGCACGCAAGCCTTAAAGGGACACACATCCCTGGGAGGTGCCCCGCACGTTGGAAGGTACTGCCACTGGGAAACTCGCTTACATCAGAAGACAGTGACACAGGCTTCTAGGCACGCAAGCCTTAAAGGGACACACATCCCTGGGAGGTACCCCGCACGTTGGAAGGTACTGCCACTGGGAAACTCGCTTACATCAGAAGACAGTGACACAGGCTTCTAGGCACGCAAGCCTTAAAGGGACACACATCCCTGGGAGGTGCCCCGCACGTTGGAAGGTACTGCCACTGGGAAACTCGCTTACATCAGAAGACAGTGACACAGGCTTCTAGGCACGCAAGCCTTAAAGGGACACACATCCCTGGGAGGTGCCCCGCACGTTGGAAGGTACTGCCACTGGGAAACTCGCTTACATCAGAAGACAGTGACACAGGCTTCTAGGCACGCAAGCCTTAAAGGGACACACATCCCTGGGAGGTGCCCCGCACGTTGGAAGGTACTGCCACTGGGAAACTCGCTTACATCAGAAGACAGTGACACAGGCTTCTAGGCACGCAAGCCTTAAAGGGACACACATCCCTGGGAGGTGCCCCGCACGTTGGAAGGTACTGCCACTGGGAAACTCGCTTACATCAGAAGACAGTGACACAGGCTTCTAGGCACGCAAGCCTTAAAGGGACACACATCCCTGGGAGGTGCCCCGCACGTTGGAAGGTACTGCCACTGGGAAACTCGCTTACATCAGAAGACAGTGACACAGGCTTCTAGGCACGCAAGCCTTAAAGGGACACACATCCCTGGGAGGTGCCCCGCACGTTGGAAGGTACTGCCACTGGGAAACTCGCTTACATCAGAAGACAGTGACACAGGCTTCTAGGCACGCAAGCCTTAAAGGGACACACATCCCTGGGAGGTGCCCCGCACGTTGGAAGGTACTGCCACTGGGAAACTCGCTTACATCAGAAGACAGTGACACAGGCTTCTAGGCACGCAAGCCTTAAAGGGACACACATCCCTGGGAGGTGCCCCGCACGTTGGAAGGTACTGCCACTGGGAAACTCGCTTACATCAGAAGACAGTGACACAGGCTTCTAGGCACGCAAGCCTTAAAGGGACACACATCCCTGGGAGGTGCCCCGCACGTTGGAAGGTACTGCCACTGGGAAACTCGCTTACATCAGAAGACAGTGACACAGGCTTCTAGGCACGCAAGCCTTAAAGGGACACACATCCCTGGGAGGTGCCCCGCACGTTGGAAGGTACTGCCACTGGGAAACTCGCTTACATCAGAAGACAGTGACACAGGCTTCTAGGCACGCAAGCCTTAAAGGGACACACATCCCTGGGAGGTGCCCCGCACGTTGGAAGGTACTGCCACTGGGAAACTCGCTTACATCAGAAGACAGTGACACAGGCTTCTAGGCACGCAAGCCTTAAAGGGACACACATCCCTGGGAGGTGCCCCGCACGTTGGAAGGTACTGCCACTGGGAAACTCGCTTACATCAGAAGACAGTGACACAGGCTTCTAGGCACGCAAGCCTTAAAGGGACACACATCCCTGGGAGGTGCCCCGCACGTTGGAAGGTACTGCCACTGGGAAACTCGCTTACATCAGAAGACAGTGACACAGGCTTCTAGGCACGCAAGCCTTAAAGGGACACACATCCCTGGGAGGTGCCCCGCACGTTGGAAGGTACTGCCACTGGGAAACTCGCTTACATCAGAAGACAGTGACACAGGCTTCTAGGCACGCAAGCCTTAAAGGGACACACATCCCTGGGAGGTGCCCCGCACGTTGGAAGGTACTGCCACTGGGAAACTCGCTTACATCAGAAGACAGTGACACAGGCTTCTAGGCACGCAAGCCTTAAAGGGACACACATCCCTGGGAGGTGCCCCGCACGTTGGAAGGTACTGCCACTGGGAAACTCGCTTACATCAGAAGACAGTGACACAGGCTTCTAGGCACGCAAGCCTTAAAGGGACACACATCCCTGGGAGGTGCCCCGCACGTTGGAAGGTACTGCCACTGGGAAACTCGCTTACATCAGAAGACAGTGACACAGGCTTCTAGGCACGCAAGCCTTAAAGGGACACACATCCCTGGGAGGTGCCCCGCACGTTGGAAGGTACTGCCACTGGGAAACTCGCTTACATCAGAAGACAGTGACACAGGCTTCTAGGCACGCAAGCCTTAAAGGGACACACATCCCTGGGAGGTGCCCCGCACGTTGGAAGGTACTGCCACTGGGAAACTCGCTTACATCAGAAGACAGTGACACAGGCTTCTAGGCACGCAAGCCTTAAAGGGACACACATCCCTGGGAGGTGCCCCGCACGTTGGAAGGTACTGCCACTGGGAAACTCGCTTACATCAGAAGACAGTGACACAGGCTTCTAGGCACGCAAGCCTTAAAGGGACACACATCCCTGGGAGGTGCCCCGCACGTTGGAAGGTACTGCCACTGGGAAACTCGCTTACATCAGAAGACAGTGACACAGGCTTCTAGGCACGCAAGCCTTAAAGGGACACACATCCCTGGGAGGTGCCCCGCACGTTGGAAGGTACTGCCACTGGGAAACTCGCTTACATCAGAAGACAGTGACACAGGCTTCTAGGCACGCAAGCCTTAAAGGGACACACATCCCTGGGAGGTGCCCCGCACGTTGGAAGGTACTGCCACTGGGAAACTCGCTTACATCAGAAGACAGTGACACAGGCTTCTAGGCACGCAAGCCTTAAAGGGACACACATCCCTGGGAGGTACCCCGCACGTTGGAAGGTACTGCCACTGGGAAACTCGCTTACATCAGAAGACAGTGACACAGGCTTCTAGGCACGCAAGCCTTAAAGGGACACACATCCCTGGGAGGTGCCCCGCACGTTGGAAGGTACTGCCACTGGGAAACTCGCTTACATCAGAAGACAGTGACACAGGCTTCTAGGCACGCAAGCCTTAAAGGGACACACATCCCTGGGAGGTACCCCGCACGTTGGAAGGTACTGCCACTGGGAAACTCGCTTACATCAGAAGACAGTGACACAGGCTTCTAGGCACGCAAGCCTTAAAGGGACACACATCCCTGGGAGGTGCCCCGCACGTTGGAAGGTACTGCCACTGGGAAACTCGCTTACATCAGAAGACAGTGACACAGGCTTCTAGGCACGCAAGCCTTAAAGGGACACACATCCCTGGGAGGTGCCCCGCACGTTGGAAGGTACTGCCACTGGGAAACTCGCTTACATCAGAAGACAGTGACACAGGCTTCTAGGCACGCAAGCCTTAAAGGGACACACATCCCTGGGAGGTACCCCGCACGTTGGAAGGTACTGCCACTGGGAAACTCGCTTACATCAGAAGACAGTGACACAGGCTTCTAGGCACGCAAGCCTTAAAGGGACACACATCCCTGGGAGGTGCCCCGCACGTTGGAAGGTACTGCCACTGGGAAACTCGCTTACATCAGAAGACAGTGACACAGGCTTCTAGGCACGCAAGCCTTAAAGGGACACACATCCCTGGGAGGTGCCCCGCACGTTGGAAGGTACTGCCACTGGGAAACTCGCTTACATCAGAAGACAGTGACACAGGCTTCTAGGCACGCAAGCCTTAAAGGGACACACATCCCTGGGAGGTACCCCGCACGTTGGAAGGTACTGCCACTGGGAAACTCGCTTACATCAGAAGACAGTGACACAGGCTTCTAGGCACGCAAGCCTTAAAGGGACACACATCCCTGGGAGGTGCCCCGCACGTTGGAAGGTACTGCCACTGGGAAACTCGCTTACATCAGAAGACAGTGACACAGGCTTCTAGGCACGCAAGCCTTAAAGGGACACACATCCCTGGGAGGTGCCCCGCACGTTGGAAGGTACTGCCACTGGGAAACTCGCTTACATCAGAAGACAGTGACACAGGCTTCTAGGCACGCAAGCCTTAAAGGGACACACATCCCTGGGAGGTGCCCCGCACGTTGGAAGGTACTGCCACTGGGAAACTCGCTTACATCAGAAGACAGTGACACAGGCTTCTAGGCACGCAAGCCTTAAAGGGACACACATCCCTGGGAGGTGCCCCGCACGTTGGAAGGTACTGCCACTGGGAAACTCGCTTACATCAGAAGACAGTGACACAGGCTTCTAGGCACGCAAGCCTTAAAGGGACACACATCCCTGGGAGGTACCCCGCACGTTGGAAGGTACTGCCACTGGGAAACTCGCTTACATCAGAAGACAGTGACACAGGCTTCTAGGCACGCAAGCCTTAAAGGGACACACATCCCTGGGAGGTGCCCCGCACGTTGGAAGGTACTGCCACTGGGAAACTCGCTTACATCAGAAGACAGTGACACAGGCTTCTAGGCACGCAAGCCTTAAAGGGACACACATCCCTGGGAGGTACCCCGCACGTTGGAAGGTACTGCCACTGGGAAACTCGCTTACATCAGAAGACAGTGACACAGGCTTCTAGGCACGCAAGCCTTAAAGGGACACACATCCCTGGGAGGTACCCCGCACGTTGGAAGGTACTGCCACTGGGAAACTCGCTTACATCAGAAGACAGTGACACAGGCTTCTAGGCACGCAAGCCTTAAAGGGACACACATCCCTGGGAGGTGCCCCGCACGTTGGAAGGTACTGCCACTGGGAAACTCGCTTACATCAGAAGACAGTGACACAGGCTTCTAGGCACGCAAGCCTTAAAGGGACACACATCCCTGGGAGGTACCCCGCACGTTGGAAGGTACTGCCACTGGGAAACTCGCTTACATCAGAAGACAGTGACACAGGCTTCTAGGCACGCAAGCTGTGAGAAGTTGGCCTGGTATATGCTGTTCACTAATTAAAGTGGACACCTTGCACCAGGGCAAATCGACTCTTATGGTAGATAGGTTTAAGACAACCTTTTAAAGAAAGCTATCCTAGTGGTAGCTGTGGAGAGCAGCCTTCAGGCTAAGTCTCGGAGGAATGTAAAGCAGCTTGTTTTACCATATAATCTCTTGAATCACCAAATGAAAAGACACCACACAGGTATATATATCAAATATATATGTATTTATTTCTAAATAACTCTCTACTAATCTCTTTATGAGATTAGAAGACAAACATATGCACAAATCAACGTTTCACAATAAGTTAAGCACAAAATATGGCTGGGGCCCTAGGGGCGTACCAGACCATATACTAAGTAAGAGACTTAGGGACAACGACTTGCAGGGAGACAAGGCCTAGGGCCTTCAGAAGTGCTGGGGCCTCACGAAACCACCCAAGGCAGGTAAGTAAAGGACCCACGGGGGACGCGTGCAGTGTGGATACACAGGCGCGGATCGCCGTTAACTTCAATGGGGCAAGTCGCGGTTGGAAATAAAGAGTTTTAGGATACTTCGGGAGAACCTACAAGCAAGTCACTTACAGGGTAAGTAGTTCTAGGGCCCACACCCACAGGAGCACCGTAGTGCTGGAGTTACCTCACCCAGGGAAGCCGGGTGCATAGGTGTCCTTTGGTGTCGGGTCGCGGCGTCGTTTTCAATGGCGAACAAAGAAGACTTGCTGCTTGCGGGAGCTGAAGAAGTGTCCGGTGGAATCCAAGCCTGGATTCTGAAGAAGGATGACCTGAAAGCAGAGGGGACAGTGTTCAAAGTCACTTGGCAGTGACCCGGGGCAAGGAAGATGGATGCCCACCGTCGTCGGTTGATTCAGGTCGGTTGCGGGTGCCTTGACTCTTCAGCCACGTGGTCCAGGAGGTGTCGATGATGACCAGGAGCTGGATTCGTGGGTCCCTCGACGTCTGCAGCTGACTGCGGTGTCGGCAACTCGATTGGAGCCAACAAGCCTTGGCAGCAGCAAGTCTCGGGGAGATGAAGAAAAGTTGATGGCGCAGACCAGCAAGGTCTGAGGGACTCACCCAGCGAGGGTAAGTCAGGGCAGGCCTGGAGCAACCAGGGGAGCCCTTTGGTTTCTTTAAGAAGTCTTCTGGGGACCCACAAGCCGGCGGGCAAGGGATCGCGAAGACACCTCGGGCGGAATCACTCAACAGGGGCCCACGGTCACTCGGGACGGTGTAGGCCTCTGATCTTCGGAGGGATTCCTGCTGGAGGTCGGGTCCACACGTGGTCCAAAGCACAAGTTCGTAGAACGTTGTGAAGGGGTTGCACTCGACAATAGTGCACGGTACCCAGGGGTCGCGGTTCCTCGTTACTCGTGGGGTCCACTTGCCTCAGCTTCACTGGGGACTCACGATGGCCTGGGAGAGGTCAGGAAATCCACTTCTTGGGCTGCAGGGACTTCGGACTCCGGCGGGAGCGGCGTAGTTTGCGACCGTCGTTGTCGTTTTTGGTGCCTGCCAAGCAGGGGAGTCACTCCTTGACTCCAAGGAGATTCTTCTGTCTTCCAAAGGTAGTGGAACGTCGAAGGGCCAGGATTCTTCTGTAGAGCGTCGTCCAGGGGTTATCTGCTTTGCAATGGCAAGGTTCCCCCTCTTATACTAAAAGAGGGGATGGACTAGCTCTATGACCCCACCTATGGGAGGGTCAAGGGAGGGGTGGCTACACCCACTTCCCTTTGTCCAGTTTCGCGCACAGAGCAGGGGCAGGTAGCCCCTGAGCTGGTTTGAACTGGCATATGCACAGAGGAGCCTTCTGCTCCCCCAGTGCAGGACTTCAAAGCACTCTAAGAGTGCACCCACCCAGCCCCAATACACTAAACCCTGTCTGGAAGGTGGTTACACCTCCCTGTGACAGGATGCCTATTGTTGGGCTTCCTCCACTGCGAGTTTCGGTCATCAGCAGGAGGGCAGCCCAGTGTCTGTGACTGGTGGCATCCATTTTGTGATGCCAGGGCTCTTTAGGATTCTACCGCGTTTCCACAGCAGGTACATGTCTTATCCCTCTAGAAGGGTGGAATGCTACCCCCGCCGCCAAGATTGGCGGGGGGTAGTATTCCAAGATGTTTGACACCAAACACGACATGTTTTGATGCAGCCATTCCAAAGTTAGCATTTACCGCGAGGATATAATGCACTTAATAGTATATGGTTTAACCGCATCCACAAACAGCACCAGAGAATAGACTCTGAGAGCTGCAGAGGGCCCTGCTCAGGCAGAGGCACCCCCTCACATAGAAGCCAAGCACCCTGCCCTCAGGATTGATAGGGCCTGCCTTAGGGGTGACTGATAGGTTTATATGTGTGTGCAGGAGAGATATAGGAAACCTATATCTCAGTGAGGGGTGCTAGCACCACCTCACCCAGGCTGCAGTAGCAGGCCTGTGGTGTCAGATTTAGACTGCTTCCCAGGGGTGGCATAATACATGCTGCAGCCCCTGGTAGGCCTGTGAAGTACCTATGCCCTTGGCACCTAAGGTACCATATACTAGGGACTCATAAGGCACCACAGTATCCAATCACTAGTGCACCTAGAGTGCACCCCATGTCGTTTAGAGAGAGCAGATAGACTGGGGCCCTGAATAGCAGGGTCCCAGTCCAACTAAGTCATAAACCAGCAAAACACCAGGAAAAAAGTGGGGGCAACCATATAGTCAGATTCCACCTTCCTACACAAGCCTTAAAGGGACACACATCCCTGGGAGGTACCCCGCACGTTGGAAGGTACTGCCACTGGGAAACTCGCTTACATCAGAAGACAGTGACACAGGCTTCTAGGCACGCAAGCCTTAAAGGGACACACATCCCTGGGAGGTACCCCGCACGTTGGAAGGTACTGCCACTGGGAAACTCGCTTACATCAGAAGACAGTGACACAGGCTTCTAGGCACGCAAGCCTTAAAGGGACACACATCCCTGGGAGGTGCCCCGCACGTTGGAAGGTACTGCCACTGGGAAACTCGCTTACATCAGAAGACAGTGACACAGGCTTCTAGGCACGCAAGCCTTAAAGGGACACACATCCCTGGGAGGTACCCCGCACGTTGGAAGGTACTGCCACTGGGAAACTCGCTTACATCAGAAGACAGTGACACAGGCTTCTAGGCACGCAAGCCTTAAAGGGACACACATCCCTGGGAGGTGCCCCGCACGTTGGAAGGTACTGCCACTGGGAAACTCGCTTACATCAGAAGACAGTGACACAGGCTTCTAGGCACGCAAGCCTTAAAGGGACACACATCCCTGGGAGGTGCCCCGCACGTTGGAAGGTACTGCCACTGGGAAACTCGCTTACATCAGAAGACAGTGACACAGGCTTCTAGGCACGCAAGCCTTAAAGGGACACACATCCCTGGGAGGTGCCCCGCACGTTGGAAGGTACTGCCACTGGGAAACTTGCTTACATCAGAAGACAGTGACACAGGCTTCTAGGCACGCAAGCCTTAAAGGGACACACATCCCTGGGAGGTACCCCGCACGTTGGAAGGTACTGCCACTGGGAAACTCGCTTACATCAGAAGACAGTGACACAGGCTTCTAGGCACGCAAGCCTTAAAGGGACACACATCCCTGGGAGGTGCCCCGCACGTTGGAAGGTACTGCCACTGGGAAACTCGCTTACATCAGAAGACAGTGACACAGGCTTCTAGGCACGCAAGCCTTAAAGGGACACACATCCCTGGGAGGTACCCCGCACGTTGGAAGGTACTGCCACTGGGAAACTCGCTAACATCAGAAGACAGTGACACAGGCTTCTAGGCACGCAAGCCTTAAAGGGACACACATCCCTGGGAGGTGCCCCGCACGTTGGAAGGTACTGCCACTGGGAAACTCGCTTACATCAGAAGACAGTGACACAGGCTTCTAGGCACGCAAGCCTTAAAGGGACACACATCCCTGGGAGGTGCCCCGCACGTTGGAAGGTACTGCCACTGGGAAACTCGCTTACATCAGAAGACAGTGACACAGGCTTCTAGGCACGCAAGCCTTAAAGGGACACACATCCCTGGGAGGTGCCCCGCACGTTGGAAGGTACTGCCACTGGGAAACTCGCTTACATCAGAAGACAGTGACACAGGCTTCTAGGCACGCAAGCCTTAAAGGGACACACATCCCTGGGAGGTGCCCCGCACGTTGGAAGGTACTGCCACTGGGAAACTCGCTTACATCAGAAGACAGTGACACAGGCTTCTAGGCACGCAAGCCTTAAAGGGACACACATCCCTGGGAGGTACCCCGCACGTTGGAAGGTACTGCCACTGGGAAACTCGCTTACATCAGAAGACAGTGACACAGGCTTCTAGGCACGCAAGCCTTAAAGGGACACACATCCCTGGGAGGTGCCCCGCACGTTGGAAGGTACTGCCACTGGGAAACTCGCTTACATCAGAAGACAGTGACACAGGCTTCTAGGCACGCAAGCCTTAAAGGGACACACATCCCTGGGAGGTGCCCCGCACGTTGGAAGGTACTGCCACTGGGAAACTCGCTTACATCAGAAGACAGTGACACAGGCTTCTAGGCACGCAAGCCTTAAAGGGACACACATCCCTGGGAGGTGCCCCGCACGTTGGAAGGTACTGCCACTGGGAAACTCGCTTACATCAGAAGACAGTGACACAGGCTTCTAGGCACGCAAGCCTTAAAGGGACACACATCCCTGGGAGGTGCCCCGCACGTTGGAAGGTACTGCCACTGGGAAACTTGCTTACATCAGAAGACAGTGACACAGGCTTCTAGGCACGCAAGCCTTAAAGGGACACACATCCCTGGGAGGTGCCCCGCACGTTGGAAGGTACTGCCACTGGGAAACTCGCTTACATCAGAAGACAGTGACACAGGCTTCTAGGCACGCAAGCCTTAAAGGGACACACATCCCTGGGAGGTGCCCCGCACGTTGGAAGGTACTGCCACTGGGAAACTCGCTTACATCAGAAGACAGTGACACAGGCTTCTAGGCACGCAAGCCTTAAAGGGACACACATCCCTGGGAGGTACCCCGCACGTTGGAAGGTACTGCCACTGGGAAACTCGCTTACATCAGAAGACAGTGACACAGGCTTCTAGGCACGCAAGCCTTAAAGGGACACACATCCCTGGGAGGTACCCCGCACGTTGGAAGGTACTGCCACTGGGAAACTCGCTTACATCAGAAGACAGTGACACAGGCTTCTAGGCACGCAAGCCTTAAAGAGACACACATCCCTGGGAGGTACCCCGCACGTTGGAAGGTACTGCCACTGGGAAACTCGCTTACATCAGAAGACAGTGACACAGGCTTCTAGGCACGCAAGCCTTAAAGGGACACACATCCCTGGGAGGTGCCCCGCACGTTGGAAGGTACTGCCACTGGGAAACTCGCTTACATCAGAAGACAGTGACACAGGCTTCTAGGCACGCAAGCCTTAAAGGGACACACATCCCTGGGAGGTGCCCCGCACGTTGGAAGGTACTGCCACTGGGAAACTCGCTTACATCAGAAGACAGTGACACAGGCTTCTAGGCACGCAAGCCTTAAAGGGACACACATCCCTGGGAGGTGCCCCGCACGTTGGAAGGTACTGCCACTGGGAAACTCGCTTACATCAGAAGACAGTGACACAGGCTTCTAGGCACGCAAGCCTTAAAGGGGACACACATCCCTGGGAGGTGCCCCGCACGTTGGAAGGTACTGCCACTGGGAAACTCGCTTACATCAGAAGACAGTGACACAGGCTTCTAGGCACGCAAGCCTTAAAGGGACACACATCCCTGGGAGGTGCCCCGCACGTTGGAAGGTACTGCCACTGGGAAACTCGCTTACATCAGAAGACAGTGACACAGGCTTCTAGGCACGCAAGCCTTAAAGGGACACACATCCCTGGGAGGTGCCCCGCACGTTGGAAGGTACTGCCACTGGGAAACTCGCTTACATCAGAAGACAGTGACACAGGCTTCTAGGCACGCAAGCCTTAAAGGGACACACATCCCTGGGAGGTACCCCGCACGTTGGAAGGTACTGCCACTGGGAAACTCGCTTACATCAGAAGACAGTGACACAGGCTTCTAGGCACGCAAGCCTTAAAGGGACACACATCCCTGGGAGGTGCCCCGCACGTTGGAAGGTACTGCCACTGGGAAACTCGCTTACATCAGAAGACAGTGACACAGGCTTCTAGGCACGCAAGCCTTAAAGGGACACACATCCCTGGGAGGTACCCCGCACGTTGGAAGGTACTGCCACTGGGAAACTCGCTTACATCAGAAGACAGTGACACAGGCTTCTAGGCACGCAAGCCTTAAAGGGACACACATCCCTGGGAGGTACCCCGCACGTTGGAAGGTACTGCCACTGGGAAACTCGCTTACATCAGAAGACAGTGACACAGGCTTCTAGGCACGCAAGCCTTAAAGGGACACACATCCCTGGGAGGTGCCCCGCACGTTGGAAGGTACTGCCACTGGGAAACTCGCTTACATCAGAAGACAGTGACACAGGCTTCTAGGCACGCAAGCCTTAAAGGGACACACATCCCTGGGAGGTACCCCGCACGTTGGAAGGTACTGCCACTGGGAAACTCGCTTACATCAGATGACAGTGACACAGGCTTCTAGGCACGCAAGCCTTAAAGGGACACACATCCCTGGGAGGTACCCCGCACGTTGGAAGGTACTGCCACTGGGAAACTCGCTTACATCAGAAGACAGTGACACAGGCTTCTAGGCACGCAAGCCTTAAAGGGACACACATCCCTGGGAGGTTCCCCGCACGTTGGAAGGTACTGCCACTGGGAAACTCGCTTACATCAGAAGACAGTGACACAGGCTTCTAGGCACGCAAGCCTTAAAGGGACACACATCCCTGGGAGGTACCCCGCACGTTGGAAGGTACTGCCACTGGGAAACTCGCTTACATCAGAAGACAGTGACACAGGCTTCTAGGCACGCAAGCCTTAAAGGGACACACATCCCTGGGAGGTGCCCCGCACGTTGGAAGGTACTGCCACTGGGAAACTCGCTTACATCAGAAGACAGTGACACAGGCTTCTAGGCACGCAAGCCTTAAAGGGACACACATCCCTGGGAGGTGCCCCGCACGTTGGAAGGTACTGCCACTGGGAAACTCGCTTACATCAGAAGACAGTGACACACGCTTCTAGGCACGCAAGCCTTAAAGGGACACACATCCCTGGGAGGTGCCCCGCACGTTGGAAGGTACTGCCACTGGGAAACTCGCTTACATCAGAAGACAGTGACACAGGCTTCTAGGCACGCAAGCCTTAAAGGGACACACATCCCTGGGAGGTGCCCCACACGTTGGAAGGTACTGCCACTGGGAAACTCGCTTACATCAGAAGACAGTGACACAGGCTTCTAGGCACGCAAGCCTTAAAGGGACACACATCCCTGGGAGGTGCCCCGCACGTTGGAAGGTACTGCCACTGGGAAACTCGCTTACATCAGAAGACAGTGACACAGGCTTCTAGGCACGCAAGCCTTAAAGGGACACACATCCCTGGGAGGTACCCCGCACGTTGGAAGGTACTGCCACTGGGAAACTCGCTTACATCAGAAGACAGTGACACAGGCTTCTAGGCACGCAAGCCTTAAAGGGGGACACATCCCTGGGAGGTGCCCCGCACGTTGGAAGGTACTGCCACTGGGAAACTCGCTTACATCAGAAGACAGTGACACAGGCTTCTAGGCACGCAAGCCTTAAAGGGACACACATCCCTGGGAGGTACCCCGCACGTTGGAAGGTACTGCCACTGGGAAACTCGCTTACATCAGAAGACAGTGACACAGGCTTCTAGGCACGCAAGCCTTAAAGGGACACACATCCCTGGGAGGTACCCCGCACGTTGGAAGGTACTGCCACTGGGAAACTCGCTTACATCAGAAGACAGTGACACAGGCTTCTAGGCACGCAAGCCTTAAAGGGACACACATCCCTGGGAGGTGCCCCGCACGTTGGAAGGTACTGCCACTGGGAAACTCGCTTACATCAGAAGACAGTGACACAGACTTCTAGGCACGCAAGCCTTAAAGGGACACACATCCCTGGGAGGTACCCCGCACGTTGGAAGGTACTGCCACTGGGAAACTCGCTTACATCAGAAGACAGTGACACAGGCTTCTAGGCACGCAAGCTGTGAGAAGTTGGCCTGGTATATGCTGTTCACTAATTAAAGTGGACACCTTGCACCAGGGCAAATCGACTCTTATGGTAGATAGGTTTAAGACAACCTTTTAAAGAAAGCTATCCTAGTGGTAGCTGTGGAGAGCAGCCTTCAGGCTAAGTCTCGGAGGAATGTAAAGCAGCTTGTTTTACCATATAATCTCTTGAATCACCAAATGAAAAGACACCACACAGGTATATATATCAAATATATATGTATTTATTTCTAAATAACTCTCTACTAATCTCTTTATGAGATTAGAAGACAAACATATGCACAAATCAACGTTTCACAATAAGTTAAGCACAAAATATGGCTGGGGCCCTAGGGGCGTACCAGACCATATACTAAGTAAGAGACTTAGGGACAACGACTTGCAGGGAGACAAGGCCTAGGGCCTTCAGAAGTGCTGGGGCCTCACGAAACCACCCAAGGCAGGTAAGTAAAGGACCCACGGGGGACGCGTGCAGTGTGGATACACAGGCGCGGATCGCCGTTAACTTCAATGGGGCAAGTCGCGGTTGGAAATAAAGAGTTTTAGGATACTTCGGGAGAACCTACAAGCAAGTCACTTACAGGGTAAGTAGTTCTAGGGCCCACACCCACAGGAGCACCGTAGTGCTGGAGTTACCTCACCCAGGGAAGCCGGGTGCATAGGTGTCCTTTGGTGTCGGGTCGCGGCGTCGTTTTCAATGGCGAACAAAGAAGACTTGCTGCTTGCGGGAGCTGAAGAAGTGTCCGGTGGAATCCAAGCCTGGATTCTGAAGAAGGATGACCTGAAAGCAGAGGGGACAGTGTTCAAAGTCACTTGGCAGTGACCCGGGGCAAGGAAGATGGATGCCCACCGTCGTCGGTTGATTCAGGTCGGTTGCGGGTGCCTTGACTCTTCAGCCACGTGGTCCAGGAGGTGTCGATGATGACCAGGAGCTGGATTCGGTGGGTCCCTCGACGTCTGCAGCTGACTGCGGTGTCGGCAACTCGATTGGAGCCAACAAGCCTTGGCAGCAGCAAGTCTCGGGGAGATGAAGAAAAGTTGATGGCGCAGACCAGCAAGGTCTGAGGGACTCACCCAGCGAGGGTAAGTCAGGGCAGGCCTGGAGCAACCAGGGGAGCCCTTTGGTTTCTTTAAGAAGTCTTCTGGGGACCCACAAGCCGGCGGGCAAGGGATCGCGAAGACACCTCGGGCGGAATCACTCAACAGGGGCCCACGGTCACTCGGGACGGTGTAGGCCTCTGATCTTCGGAGGGATTCCTGCTGGAGGTCGGGTCCACACGTGGTCCAAAGCACAAGTTCGTAGAACGTTGTGAAGGGGTTGCACTCGACAATAGTGCACGGTACCCAGGGGTCGCGGTTCCTCGTTACTCGTGGGGTCCACTTGCCTCAGCTTCGCTGGGGACTCACGATGGCCTGGGAGAGGTCAGGAAATCCACTTCTTGGGCTGCAGGGACTTCGGACTCCGGCGGGAGCGGCGTAGTTTGCGACCGTCGTTGTCGTTTTTGGTGCCTGCCAAGCAGGGGAGTCACTCCTTGACTCCAAGGGAGATTCTTCTGTCTTCCAAAGGTAGTGGAACGTCGAAGGGCCAGGATTCTTCTGTAGAGCGTCGTCCAGGGGTTATCTGCTTTGCAATGGCAAGGTTCCCCCTCTTATACTAAAAGAGGGGATGGACTAGCTCTATGACCCCACCTATGGGAGGGTCAAGGGAGGGGTGGCTACACCCACTTCCCTTTGTCCAGTTTCGCGCCAGAGCAGGGGCAGGTAGCCCCTGAGCTGGTTTGAACTGGCATATGCACAGAGGAGCCTTCTGCTCCCCCAGTGCAGGACTTCAAAGCACTCTAAGAGTGCACCCACCCAGCCCCAATACACTAAACCCTGTCTGGAAGGTGGTTACACCTCCCTGTGACAGGATGCCTATTGTTGGGCTTCCTCCACTGCGAGTTTCGGTCATCAGCAGGAGGGCAGCCCAGTGTCTGTGACTGGTGGCATCCATTTTGTGATGCCAGGGCTCTTTAGGATTCTACCGCGTTTCCACAGCAGGTACATGTCTTATCCCTCTAGAAGGGTGGAATGCTACCCCCGCCGCCAAGATTGGCGGGGGGGTAGTATTCCAAGATGTTTGACACCAAACACGACATGTTTTGATGCAGCCATTCCAAAGTTAGCATTTACCGCGAGGATATAATGCACTTAATAGTATATGGTTTAACCGCATCCACAAACAGCACCAGAGAATAGACTCTGAGAGCTGCAGAGGGGCCCTGCTCAGGCAGAGGCACCCCCTCACATAGAAGCCAAGCACCCTGCCCTCAGGATTGATAGGGCCTGCCTTAGGGGTGACTGATAGGTTTATATGTGTGTGCAGGAGAGATATAGGAAACCTATATCTCAGTGAGGGGTGCTAGCACCACCTCACCCAGGCTGCAGTAGCAGGCCTGTGGTGTCAGATTTAGACTGCTTCCCAGGGGTGGCATAATACATGCTGCAGCCCCTGGTAGGCCTGTGAAGTACCTATGCCCTTGGCACCTAAGGTACCATATACTAGGGACTCATAAGGCACCACAGTATCCAATCACTAGTGCACCTAGAGTGCACCCCATGTCGTTTAGAGAGAGCAGATAGACTGGGGCCCTGAATAGCAGGGTCCCAGTCCAACTAAGTCATAAACCAGCAAAACACCAGGAAAAAAGTGGGGGCAACCATATAGTCAGATTCCACCTTCCTACACAAGCCTTAAAGGGACACACATCCCTGGGAGGTACCCCGCACGTTGGAAGGTACTGCCACTGGGAAACTCGCTTACATCAGAAGACAGTGACACAGGCTTCTAGGCACGCAAGCCTTAAAGGGACACACATCCCTGGGAGGTACCCCGCACGTTGGAAGGTACTGCCACTGGGAAACTCGCTTACATCAGAAGACAGTGACACAGGCTTCTAGGGACGCAAGCCTTAAAGGGACACACATCCCTGGGAGGTGCCCCGCACGTTGGAAGGTACTGCCACTGGGAAACTCGCTTACATCAGAAGACAGTGACACAGGCTTCTAGGCACGCAAGCCTTAAAGGGACACACATCCCTGGGAGGTACCCCGCACGTTGGAAGGTACTGCCACTGGGAAACTCGCTTACATCAGAAGACAGTGACACAGGCTTCTAGGCACGCAAGCCTTAAAGGGACACACATCCCTGGGAGGTGCCCCGCACGTTGGAAGGTACTGCCACTGGGAAACTCGCTTACATCAGAAGACAGTGACACAGGCTTCTAGGCACGCAAGCCTTAAAGGGACACACATCCCTGGGAGGTGCCCCGCACGTTGGAAGGTACTGCCACTGGGAAACTCGCTTACATCAGAAGACAGTGACACAGGCTTCTAGGCACGCAAGCCTTAAAGGGACACACATCCCTGGGAGGTGCCCCGCACGTTGGAAGGTACTGCCACTGGGAAACTTGCTTACATCAGAAGACAGTGACACAGGCTTCTAGGCACGCAAGCCTTAAAGGGACACACATCCCTGGGAGGTACCCCGCACGTTGGAAGGTACTGCCACTGGGAAACTCGCTTACATCAGAAGACAGTGACACAGGCTTCTAGGCACGCAAGCCTTAAAGGGACACACATCCCTGGGAGGTGCCCCGCACGTTGGAAGGTACTGCCACTGGGAAACTCGCTTACATCAGAAGACAGTGACACAGGCTTCTAGGCACGCAAGCCTTAAAGGGACACACATCCCTGGGAGGTACCCCGTACGTTGGAAGGTACTGCCACTGGGAAACTCGCTAACATCAGAAGACAGTGACACAGGCTTCTAGGCACGCAAGCCTTAAAGGGACACACATCCCTGGGAGGTGCCCCGCACGTTGGAAGGTACTGCCACTGGGAAACTCGCTTACATCAGAAGACAGTGACACAGGCTTCTAGGCACGCAAGCCTTAAAGGGACACACATCCCTGGGAGGTGCCCCGCACGTTGGAAGGTACTGCCACTGGGAAACTCGCTTACATCAGAAGACAGTGACACAGGCTTCTAGGCACGCAAGCCTTAAAGGGACACACATCCCTGGGAGGTGCCCCGCACGTTGGAAGGTACTGCCACTGGGAAACTCGCTTACATCAGAAGACAGTGACACAGGCTTCTAGGCACGCAAGCCTTAAAGGGACACACATCCCTGGGAGGTGCCCCGCACGTTGGAAGGTACTGCCACTGGGAAACTTGCTTACATCAGAAGACAGTGACACAGGCTTCTAGGCACGCAAGCCTTAAAGGGACACACATCCCTGGGAGGTACCCCGCACGTTGGAAGGTACTGCCACTGGGAAACTCGCTTACATCAGAAGACAGTGACACAGGCTTCTAGGCACGCAAGCCTTAAAGGGACACACATCCCTGGGAGGTGCCCCGCACGTTGGAAGGTACTGCCACTGGGAAACTCGCTTACATCAGAAGACAGTGACACAGGCTTCTAGGCACGCAAGCCTTAAAGGGACACACATCCCTGGGAGGTGCCCCGCACGTTGGAAGGTACTGCCACTGGGAAACTCGCTTACATCAGAAGACAGTGACACAGGCTTCTAGGCACGCAAGCCTTAAAGGGACACACATCCCTGGGAGGTGCCCCGCACGTTGGAAGGTACTGCCACTGGGAAACTCGCTTACATCAGAAGACAGTGACACAGGCTTCTAGGCACGCAAGCCTTAAAGGGACACACATCCCTGGGAGGTGCCCCGCACGTTGGAAGGTACTGCCACTGGGAAACTTGCTTACATCAGAAGACAGTGACACAGGCTTCTAGGCACGCAAGCCTTAAAGGGACACACATCCCTGGGAGGTGCCCCGCACGTTGGAAGGTACTGCCACTGGGAAACTCGCTTACATCAGAAGACAGTGACACAGGCTTCTAGGCACGCAAGCCTTAAAGGGACACACATCCCTGGGAGGTGCCCCGCACGTTGGAAGGTACTGCCACTGGGAAACTCGCTTACATCAGAAGACAGTGACACAGGCTTCTAGGCACGCAAGCCTTAAAGGGACACACATCCCTGGGAGGTACCCCGCACGTTGGAAGGTACTGCCACTGGGAAACTCGCTTACATCAGAAGACAGTGACACAGGCTTCTAGGCACGCAAGCCTTAAAGGGACACACATCCCTGGGAGGTACCCCGCACGTTGGAAGGTACTGCCACTGGGAAACTCGCTTACATCAGAAGACAGTGACACAGGCTTCTAGGCACGCAAGCCTTAAAGAGACACACATCCCTGGGAGGTACCCCGCACGTTGGAAGGTACTGCCACTGGGAAACTCGCTTACATCAGAAGACAGTGACACAGGCTTCTAGGCACGCAAGCCTTAAAGGGACACACATCCCTGGGAGGTGCCCCGCACGTTGGAAGGTACTGCCACTGGGAAACTCGCTTACATCAGAAGACAGTGACACAGGCTTCTAGGCACGCAAGCCTTAAAGGGACACACATCCCTGGGAGGTGCCCCGCACGTTGGAAGGTACTGCCACTGGGAAACTCGCTTACATCAGAAGACAGTGACACAGGCTTCTAGGCACGCAAGCCTTAAAGGGACACACATCCCTGGGAGGTGCCCCGCACGTTGGAAGGTACTGCCACTGGGAAACTCGCTTACATCAGAAGACAGTGACACAGGCTTCTAGGCACGCAAGCCTTAAAGGGGACACACATCCCTGGGAGGTGCCCCGCACGTTGGAAGGTACTGCCACTGGGAAACTCGCTTACATCAGAAGACAGTGACACAGGCTTCTAGGCACGCAAGCCTTAAAGGGACACACATCCCTGGGAGGTGCCCCGCACGTTGGAAGGTACTGCCACTGGGAAACTCGCTTACATCAGAAGACAGTGACACAGGCTTCTAGGCACGCAAGCCTTAAAGGGACACACATCCCTGGGAGGTGCCCCGCACGTTGGAAGGTACTGCCACTGGGAAACTCGCTTACATCAGAAGACAGTGACACAGGCTTCTAGGCACGCAAGCCTTAAAGGGACACACATCCCTGGGAGGTACCCCGCACGTTGGAAGGTACTGCCACTGGGAAACTCGCTTACATCAGAAGACAGTGACACAGGCTTCTAGGCACGCAAGCCTTAAAGGGACACACATCCCTGGGAGGTGCCCCGCACGTTGGAAGGTACTGCCACTGGGAAACTCGCTTACATCAGAAGACAGTGACACAGGCTTCTAGGCACGCAAGCCTTAAAGGGACACACATCCCTGGGAGGTACCCCGCACGTTGGAAGGTACTGCCACTGGGAAACTCGCTTACATCAGAAGACAGTGACACAGGCTTCTAGGCACGCAAGCCTTAAAGGGACACACATCCCTGGGAGGTACCCCGCACGTTGGAAGGTACTGCCACTGGGAAACTCGCTTACATCAGAAGACAGTGACACAGGCTTCTAGGCACGCAAGCCTTAAAGGGACACACATCCCTGGGAGGTGCCCCGCACGTTGGAAGGTACTGCCACTGGGAAACTCGCTTACATCAGAAGACAGTGACACAGGCTTCTAGGCACGCAAGCCTTAAAGGGACACACATCCCTGGGAGGTACCCCGCACGTTGGAAGGTACTGCCACTGGGAAACTCGCTTACATCAGATGACAGTGACACAGGCTTCTAGGCACGCAAGCCTTAAAGGGACACACATCCCTGGGAGGTACCCCGCACGTTGGAAGGTACTGCCACTGGGAAACTCGCTTACATCAGAAGACAGTGACACAGGCTTCTAGGCACGCAAGCCTTAAAGGGACACACATCCCTGGGAGGTTCCCCGCACGTTGGAAGGTACTGCCTGGGAAACTCGCTTACATCAGAAGACAGTGACACAGGCTTCTAGGCACGCAAGCCTTAAAGGGACACACATCCCTGGGAGGTACCCCGCACGTTGGAAGGTACTGCCTGGGAAACTCGCTTACATCAGAAGACAGTGACACAGGCTTCTAGGCACGCAAGCCTTAAAGGGACACACATCCCTGGGAGGTGCCCCGCACGTTGGAAGGTACTGCCTGGGAAACTCGCTTACATCAGAAGACAGTGACACACGCTTCTAGGCACGCAAGCCTTAAAGGGACACACATCCCTGGGAGGTGCCCCGCACGTTGGAAGGTACTGCCTGGGAAACTCGCTTACATCAGAAGACAGTGACACAGGCTTCTAGGCACGCAAGCCTTAAAGGGACACACATCCCTGGGAGGTGCCCCACACGTTGGAAGGTACTGCCACTGGGAAACTCGCTTACATCAGAAGACAGTGACACAGGCTTCTAGGCACGCAAGCCTTAAAGGGACACACATCCCTGGGAGGTGCCCCGCACGTTGGAAGGTACTGCCACTGGGAAACTCGCTTACATCAGAAGACAGTGACACAGGCTTCTAGGCACGCAAGCCTTAAAGGGACACACATCCCTGGGAGGTACCCCGCACGTTGGAAGGTACTGCCACTGGGAAACTCGCTACATCAGAAGACAGTGACACAGGCTTCTAGGCACGCAAGCCTTAAAGGGGGACACATCCCTGGGAGGTGCCCCGCACGTTGGAAGGTACTGCCACTGGGAAACTCGCTTACATCAGAAGACAGTGACACAGGCTTCTAGGCACGCAAGCCTTAAAGGGACACACATCCCTGGGAGGTACCCCGCACGTTGGAAGGTACTGCCACTGGGAAACTCGCTTACATCAGAAGACAGTGACACAGGCTTCTAGGCACGCAAGCCTTAAAGGGACACACATCCCTGGGAGGTACCCCGCACGTTGGAAGGTACTGCCACTGGGAAACTCGCTTACATCAGAAGACAGTGACACAGGCTTCTAGGCACGCAAGCCTTAAAGGGACACACATCCCTGGGAGGTGCCCCGCACGTTGGAAGGTACTGCCACTGGGAAACTCGCTTACATCAGAAGACAGTGACACAGACTTCTAGGCACGCAAGCCTTAAAGGGACACACATCCCTGGGAGGTACCCCGCACGTTGGAAGGTACTGCCACTGGGAAACTCGCTTACATCAGAAGACAGTGACACAGGCTTCTAGGCACGCAAGCTGTGAGAAGTTGGCCTGGTATATGCTGTTCACTAATTAAAGTGGACACCTTGCACCAGGGCAAATCGACTCTTATGGTAGATAGGTTTAAGACAACCTTTTAAAGAAAGCTATCCTAGTGGTAGCTGTGGAGAGCAGCCTTCAGGCTAAGTCTCGGAGGAATGTAAAGCAGCTTGTTTTACCATATAATCTCTTGAATCACCAAATGAAAAGACACCACACAGGTATATATATCAAATATATATGTATTTATTTCTAAATAACTCTCTACTAATCTCTTTATGAGATTAGAAGACAAACATATGCACAAATCAACGTTTCACAATAAGTTAAGCACAAAATATGGCTGGGGCCCTAGGGGCGTACCAGACCATATACTAAGTAAGAGACTTAGGGACAACGACTTGCAGGGAGACAAGGCCTAGGGCCTTCAGAAGTGCTGGGGCCTCACGAAACCACCCAAGGCAGGTAAGTAAAGGACCCACGGGGGACGCGTGCAGTGTGGATACACAGGCGCGGATCGCCGTTAACTTCAATGGGGCAAGTCGCGGTTGGAAATAAAGAGTTTTAGGATACTTCGGGAGAACCTACAAGCAAGTCACTTACAGGGTAAGTAGTTCTAGGGCCCACACCCACAGGAGCACCGTAGTGCTGGAGTTACCTCACCCAGGGAAGCCGGGTGCATAGGTGTCCTTTGGTGTCGGGTCGCGGCGTCGTTTTCAATGGCGAACAAAGAAGACTTGCTGCTTGCGGGAGCTGAAGAAGTGTCCGGTGGAATCCAAGCCTGGATTCTGAAGAAGGATGACCTGAAAGCAGAGGGGACAGTGTTCAAAGTCACTTGGCAGTGACCCGGGGCAAGGAAGATGGATGCCCACCGTCGTCGGTTGATTCAGGTCGGTTGCGGGTGCCTTGACTCTTCAGCCACGTGGTCCAGGAGGTGTCGATGATGACCAGGAGCTGGATTCGGTGGGTCCCTCGACGTCTGCAGCTGACTGCGGTGTCGGCAACTCGATTGGAGCCAACAAGCCTTGGCAGCAGCAAGTCTCGGGGAGATGAAGAAAAGTTGATGGCGCAGACCAGCAAGGTCTGAGGGACTCACCCAGCGAGGGTAAGTCAGGGCAGGCCTGGAGCAACCAGGGGAGCCCTTTGGTTTATTTAAGAAGTCTTCTGGGGACCCACAAGCCGGCGGGCAAGGGATCGCGAAGACACCTCGGGCGGAATCACTCAACAGGGGCCCACGGTCACTCGGGACGGTGTAGGCCTCTGATCTTCGGAGGGATTCCTGCTGGAGGTCGGGTCCACACGTGGTCCAAAGCACAAGTTCGTAGAACGTTGTGAAGGGGTTGCACTCGACAATAGTGCACGGTACCCAGGGGTCGCGGTTCCTCGTTACTCGTGGGGTCCACTTGCCTCAGCTTCGCTGGGGACTCACGATGGCCTGGGAGAGGTCAGGAAATCCACTTCTTGGGCTGCAGGGACTTCGGACTCCGGCGGGAGCGGCGTAGTTTGCGACCGTCGTTGTCGTTTTTGGTGCCTGCCAAGCAGGGGAGTCACTCCTTGACTCCAAGGGAGATTCTTCTGTCTTCCAAAGGTAGTGGAACGTCGAAGGGCCAGGATTCTTCTGTAGAGCGTCGTCCAGGGGTTATCTGCTTTGCAATGGCAAGGTTCCCCCTCTTATACTAAAAAGAGGGGATGGACTAGCTCTATGACCCCACCTATGGGAGGGTCAAGGGAGGGGTGGCTACACCCACTTCCCTTTGTCCAGTTTCGCGCCAGAGCAGGGGCAGGTAGCCCCTGAGCTGGTTTGAACTGGCATATGCACAGAGGAGCCTTCTGCTCCCCCAGTGCAGGACTTCAAAGCACTCTAAGAGTGCACCCACCCAGCCCCAATACACTAAACCCTGTCTGGAAGGTGGTTACACCTCCCTGTGACAGGATGCCTATTGTTGGGCTTCCTCCACTGCGAGTTTCGGTCATCAGCAGGAGGGCAGCCCAGTGTCTGTGACTGGTGGCATCCATTTTGTGATGCCAGGGCTCTTTAGGATTCTACCGCGTTTCCACAGCAGGTACATGTCTTATCCCTCTAGAAGGGTGGAATGCTACCCCCGCCGCCAAGATTGGCGGGGGGTAGTATTCCAAGATGTTTGACACCAAACACGACATGTTTTGATGCAGCCATTCCAAAGTTAGCATTTACCGCGAGGATATAATGCACTTAATAGTATATGGTTTAACCGCATCCACAAACAGCACCAGAGAATAGACTCTGAGAGCTGCAGAGGGGCCCTGCTCAGGCAGAGGCACCCCCTCACATAGAAGCCAAGCACCCTGCCCTCAGGATTGATAGGGCCTGCCTTAGGGGTGACTGATAGGTTTATATGTGTGTGCAGGAGAGATATAGGAAACCTATATCTCAGTGAGGGGTGCTAGCACCACCTCACCCAGGCTGCAGTAGCAGGCCTGTGGTGTCAGATTTAGACTGCTTCCCAGGGGTGGCATAATACATGCTGCAGCCCCTGGTAGGCCTGTGAAGTACCTATGCCCTTGGCACCTAAGGTACCATATACTAGGGACTCATAAGGCACCACAGTATCCAATCACTAGTGCACCTAGAGTGCACCCCATGTCGTTTAGAGAGAGCAGATAGACTGGGGCCCTGAATAGCAGGGTCCCAGTCCAACTAAGTCATAAACCAGCAAAACACCAGGAAAAAAGTGGGGGCAACCATATAGTCAGATTCCACCTTCCTACACAAGCCTTAAAGGGACACACATCCCTGGGAGGTACCCCGCACGTTGGAAGGTACTGCCACTGGGAAACTCGCTTACATCAGAAGACAGTGACACAGGCTTCTAGGCACGCAAGCCTTAAAGGGACACACATCCCTGGGAGGTACCCCGCACGTTGGAAGGTACTGCCACTGGGAAACTCGCTTACATCAGAAGACAGTGACACAGGCTTCTAGGGACGCAAGCCTTAAAGGGACACACATCCCTGGGAGGTGCCCCGCACGTTGGAAGGTACTGCCACTGGGAAACTCGCTTACATCAGAAGACAGTGACACAGGCTTCTAGGCACGCAAGCCTTAAAGGGACACACATCCCTGGGAGGTACCCCGCACGTTGGAAGGTACTGCCACTGGGAAACTCGCTTACATCAGAAGACAGTGACACAGGCTTCTAGGCACGCAAGCCTTAAAGGGACACACAGCTTTGGGAGGCACACAGCTCTGCTAGCCCTGCTCTATGCACATTGCCCTTGGAGATACACAGAGGGGAGAACACACAGCTCTGGGAGTCTAGCAGACACCCAACTCTCTTTTTACACATCCCTGGGAGGTTCCCCACACGTTGGAAGGTACTGCCACTGGGAAACTCGCTTACATCAGAAGACAGTGACACAGGCTTCTAGGCACGCAAGCCTTAAAGGGACACACATCCCTGGGAGGTGCCCCGCACGTTGGAAGGTACTGCCACTGGGAAACTCGCTTACATCAGAAGACAGTGACACAGGCTTCTAGGCACGAAAGCCTTAAAGGGACACACATCCCTGGGAGGTACCCCGCACGTTGGAAGGTACTGCCACTGGGAAGCTCGCTTACATCAGAAGACAGTGACACAGGCTTCTAGGCACGCAAGCCTTAAAGGGACACACATCCCTGGGAGGTACCCCGCATGTTGAAAGGTACTGCCACTGGGAAACTCGCTTACATCAGAAGACAGTGACACAGGCTTCTAGGCACGCGAGCCTTAAAGGGACACACAGCTTTGGGAGGCACACTGTCCCTAGATTTCCACGCCATGGAAAGCGCAACTGACAGACGCACAGCTCTGAGAGGCAGACATTCTTGGGAAGCAGACCGCTCTAGAACTATTACCTTAATAAGTTTAAAAAGTTGTTCTTGATATATTATTTATTTCATAAATAAGTGATATGTCAATACGATTGTGTCCCTACGTACATTGCGAAACGATCTTATACCGCTGATTCTGGCAATTACTAATTTCCAGTTGCCACATGTCTAATGATTAATACCCTTTTAAATCCAATAGCTCAGGCTGTTTTAGGACCTTTTTGGCCTTATATGTACCATTGTTTCCTTACACTACTAGTGTGGGTTATAAGGCAGTTCAAAAAAATTGCAGAGTCCAGGTCCGTCCAGTGATGGAAGGACAGGGGATGCCTTACAATGGGGCACTTGTACAATAATGGCAAATTTATGACCCAAGAGGAGGCTGTGACTACTTGTGAACTGGGAGCGGGATAATTCCTACAGTATGGTAAGATTGCGGCAGTGGCTCGGGAGCTATGGGATTCCTTCCCGGAGGAGCCCCCTTGTACAGCTGTTCTAACAACTCTATTATCAATGGCGGGTGCGCGGCGCTTACTATCCCATATCTATAGGGCCCTTCGAGACGACGATCCAGTCATTGCCCTCCCGGTCCAGACAAGGTGGGAGGAGGAATCAGAGGACCCCATATAACATAACATAACGTGTATTTGTAAAGCGCACGTTCACCCTTGGGTATCTTGGCGCTGAATAACAGATGTTTATCGTTACCCAACTCAATGGTACATATCAGAACGAGAGTGGGCGAGAGTGCATGAAGGAGTCCATGAAGTGAGTTCCAACGCACTTTTTAAGTTAATCCAATATAACGTAGTGCACCAAGTATATCTAACCCCATATAGACTAAGTAAAATTTACACGGGACGGTCAGACGCCTGCCCTAGGTGCGGGGAAGCAGCAGCACGCTTCGTGCACATGGTATAGGAATGCAGGAGCTTGGGCCCATTCTGGGAGGGAGTGTTGGAGCTTATACGTAAGGCAACTGGATGGTCCATCCCCAGGACGATAAGTTCAGCCCTGTTGAATTTAATACCTACCCGAAAAAGCAAAAACTGAGTAGGAGGTTCGTGCTCCTGGGGTTGGTGGTTGCAAAGAGAAGGATAGCAATCTCGTGGCGTAGGCCGACCCCACCGCTTCTAAGTAGATGGATGAGAGAGATGAAAGATTGGGCAACAGCCGAATTGATCCGGATGAAACACAAGGAAAGATGATAGACTTGAGGAGGATGCGCGGGCGTGGTCCGCGATGATTGCAGACTTGAGACATCCCCAAGATGGGGAGGCAGAGGAGGGGAGAGATTCACAACAAACCCCAGAATAAGAACTGGGATAGCTGGTAATATGGTGCTGCCCTTCGGATGATGGTTATCGAACTCCAGACGAGAGTACAGGCATGTGACACCGAGACACGAAAGGGTGGGTGTGAAGGGGGGAATTATGTTTGTAGGAAAATAATATTATTATTGCAATGGTGTTCAATGTAATTCTGATCCTGTAACAGAAGAAATATTCTAAATGTTATATATCCTATGTGAACTACTACTGGAATATACTGTAAAATGCCAATAAAGAGTGTTTAAAAAAAAAAGTTCGAGGAATATGAGCTGTAGATCATATGCTATGCACAGATCGCCATCTAGTGTTTGGTCCGGATGTTTGCACTTTGTTTTTCTTCGAAGAAGTCTTCCAGTCACGAGGTAGGTGACTCCTCTGTTCGGTGATAGTGCGCATGGGCATCGACTCCATTGTTAGATTGTTTTTTTCCGCCATCGGGTTTGGATGTTAGTCGCCGCGCTCTGGTTCGACACCGTTCCTTCACTTTCCCTCGGCGCGCAAGACTTTCTACCTCAACGGTATTGTTTCCAATCACGTATCCCATTCTTCGCGTGTCGTGTTTACTGACAAAAAACCCTCTTTCGATCGGAGAGCTCGTGGTAGGCCGTCGTGCCTACCCGTGTCGGTTCGACTCGCAGTCGATGGAACGAACTCCCTTTAAATTCTGCCCTCGGTGCCACGCGAAATAACCGCCCACCGACTCACACGAAGTGTGCAACCTGTGCTTGTCCCCTGAGCACAGTGAACAGGACTGCGACGCGAGCAAAGCTTTCCGCTCCAAGAAGACTCTTCGCGACCGTCGGGTTCGACGTCGCGACATGCAGAGTCAACACACAGGCTCCATTCCGGACCTCTTCGGGACTGAATCGGAGGAAGAAGCCGGCGATGCTATCGGGGCCGAGGAAGAACAGGAACCGATCTCCGTTTCCGAGTACGGCCCAACCAGGATGAAGACATCCCACAGGGTCAGCGTACTGTAAGTACAGATCCTACCTCGCCCCGAAATCCACATCAAACGAAAAAGAAGGCTCCGGACCAACCCGTGCCCTCGGGCTCCGGTCGGCACCGGGACCACGCTTCCGACGGCCCGCCTTCTGGCCCGGCACCGAAGCCTACAAAAAAGCCTTCCGGCTCTGAAAACCCCACGCCAAATCGGGCACCGAGCCGAAACATTCGGGATCGAAATCTAAGTCCGGCTCTGACCCACAACACTCAGCACCGAAACACACTTCGGATCTGAAAACACCGGCCCCTAAACCTTCGGCACCGAAACCTTCGGCGCCGAAACAACCGCAGGCACCGAAATCACCAAAAAAGCACTGTTTCGACAATCCGCTCGATAAACCAGACCCGAAACAAAAAGTGCTGTACATTCATCCAAAAACTGGGCATATCACCACCACAGTGACTCTAAAAAGAAGGACTGATGCTGAAGAGGAATATCAGATTCCTTTGAAGAAGAGGACTGTCGGAACTAACCCTTCTCCTCCTCCTCTTCATCCTCCTATCCCATCTCCTCCTTCTCCACAGTCTATACCTGTGCCTACTTCACCTCAACACTCACCACATACACCTGACAACCAGGATGATGGGGATGGGGATGACAATAGTCAGCCAATACCTGCAGACCCATGGGACGACTATAACATTAACTTGCCCACAGGCAATGATCCTGACTTATATCCTACCAAACCCTCTCCTCCAGACGATAGTGGAGGTTACATTGAATTGCTGGGTAGGGCTGCCAATTACCATGGGGTGCAGCTTCACAAAGCTTCCCTCGAAGAAGATTTCCTTTTCGAGACCCTTAGCACTACTCAAGTCATCACACACTTTACCAATGCTCAAGGCTATGATCGGACATGTGGATGATATCTTTAGTGATCCTATCAGGGCATGAATCATTACCCCTAGGGTAGACAAAAAACATAAGTCTGCACCATCTGACCCAGCGTACATTAGGGGACAATTACCGTTGGACTCGCTAGTAGTGTCTAACGCACGCAAAAGGGCTAACTCCCAAACCACAGGAGATGCTCCACCCCCAGATAAAGAATCTAAGCTTCTTGATGCTTCGGGGAAAAGAGTCGCATCTCAGGCAGCAAACTTCTGGCGCATATCCAACACACAAGCGTTGCTAGCTAGATACGACCGTGCGCATTGGGACGAGATGGAACAATTGATCCAATATCTACCCCAAGAACATAAATCTAAAGCTGAAGACCTGATATGGGAGGGACAACTTATTTCCTACAATCAAATCAGGTGCTCCCTCGATGCTGCAGACACAGCTGCCAGAGCAGTAAATACCAGTGTCCTTTTAAGAAGGCACGCCTCGCTACGTATCTCTGGATTCAAACCCGAGGTTCAAACCTCTATCTTAAACACACCTTTTGATAAGGAACACCTTTTTGGCCCAGTGGTAGACTCTTCACTGGAAAAGATGAAGAAAGACACCGAAGTGGCCAAATCCATGGGGGCGCTTCAGTCACCACAAGGCCGTGGTTCCTTTCGACGCTCTTTCTATCGAGCGGGGTCCAAGAATTCTTCCTCAGAAAATACCTCCACCTACAAGGGTAATAACCAACCCTCTGGCTCTAAAACCTACTTCAGAGGGGGTTACAGAGGAAATAACGGTAAGGGAAGAGGTCAATTTTCAAGCACACGCACCTCCCCCTCCAATACAAAACAGTGACTCACCTCTCCTTCCCCCCGACCACCTAACACCTGTCGGGGGAAGACTGTCAAATTTCTTACCAGCTTGGCAGTCAATAACAACAGACAAGTGGGTTCTACAAATTATCCGTTCTGGTTACTGCCTGGAGTTCATCAACACTCCTCCAAACATTTCCCCAAAGTCACACAAACTCTCATCGGATCATCTACACCTCCTCAAACAAGAGGTACAGTCTCTACTTTTAAAAGGAGCCATAGAGCCTGTACCACCTCAACACCAAGGGTCGGGCGTGTACTCCTTTTACTTCCTAATACCAAAAAAGGACGGGTCTCTCAGACCAATCTTAGATCTCAGAGAACTCAATATTTACATACAGTCAGACCATTTTCACATGGTAACACTGCAACAGGTACTACCTCTTCTGCAAAAGGACAACTTTCTGTCTACTCTAGACTTAAAGGACACCTACTTTCACATCCCAATCCACCCTGCTCATCGCAAATTTCTCAGGTTTGTGCTAGCGGGTCAACACTACCAATTCAAAGTACCCCCATTCTGAGTCACCACTGCCCCCAGAGTCTTCACAAAATGTCTGGCAGTAGTAGCTGCTCATCTGAGAAGACAAAGCATCCATGTCTTCCCATACTTAGACGACTGGCTCATCAAAGCCAGCACGTACCAACAGTGTCTCAAATACACTTCCATAACCATCAAGTTACTACATCGACTAGGGTTCACAGTCAATGTGCCAAAGTCACATCTTCAGCCAGCCAATATTCAGAACTACCTAGGAGCCACTTTAGATACTCAAAAGGCTCTGGCGTTTCCCAACGCAGCCAGCATTCGCAACATTCCGGCTTTGGTTCTTCAGTTTCAACCCAATCAATCTCTTCCAGCTTGGGCTTACATGCAACTGCTGGGGATGATGGCATCTTGCATCATGATCGTCCCGTATGCCAGGCTTCACATGCGTCCGCTACAGGAATGCTTAGGCAGTCAGTGGAACCAGTCCCATGGTCTATTAACCGATCTAGTGTTGGTAAGCGGCCGTACTCATCGCTCTCTGCAGTGGTGGAACACACAAAATTTGTCAAAAGGACGGCCGTTCATAGACCCGGTTCCACAGACCGTACTAACAGCGGACGCGTCTCTAACTGGCTGGGGTGCTCATCTACAGCAACACACAGTACAAGGACTGTGGAGTCACCAACAAAAGTTGCTCCACATCAACCATTTAGAGCTCATGGCCATATTTCTGGCCCTCAAAGCTTTTCAAACTCAGCTGACGGGAAAACTGTCCTAGTTCGTACCGACAACATGACAGCTATGTATTATATGCAAAAACAGGGGGAACACACTCCCTCCAACTGTCCCATCTGGCCCAGGACATCTGGAGGTGGGCCATTCATCACAAGATCTATCTCCTAGCAGAACATCTCCCAGGAGTAAATAAACAATAAGCTCCTTTTCATTATTTCTTTATTCTAAGAGAAGTTTTCTTCTCGTATAGTGTGACTTCTATAGCAGTGGGGTTACGAAAAGTGGAGCATTACGATTTAAACACTCATAGGAACTAATATACTGGTGCAGCCATTTAAGCCCATACTGCGGTTTCTCTAAAAAAATAGTATCCCCCAGGAGTAGACAATCAGATGGCAGACCTACTAAGTCAACACAAGAAGATGATGGACGGAGTGCTGAAACTTTTCAAACACTCACCCCCAGTCACAGATCTGGGTTGAATCCATCATCATTCTTTAGCTCACTTTGCCACCCCAGTTCAGACACAGGTATATGCAAATCAGTCTTCACCCTGTGCCTCATGGGAACAGTCCAGACCGAACTGCCAAGCCATGTATTCCCTGGACCGGAATCAAGCATCCTGGGACCGGTTTCGGGATACCAGCCCTCATCAGCCAGGCTAGCTTGAATCCAGTGGCAAAGTGAGCAAGGGACCCACGTCTGGGCATACCCTGCCAACTTAGGGCGAACAAAGCAAACACAATGAGATGATGGACGGAGTGCTGAAACTTTTCAAACACTCACCCCCAGTCACAGATCTGGGTTGAATCCATCATCATTCTTTAGCTCACTTTGCCACCCCAGTTCAGACACAGCTATATGCAAATCAGTCTTGACCCTGTGCCTCATGGGAACAGTCCAGACCGAACTGCCAAGCCATGTCTTCCCTGGACCGGAATCAAGCATCCTGAGACCAGTTTCGGGATAACAGCCCTCATCAGCCAGGCTAGCTTGAATCCAGTGGGTGACTGGGGGTGAGTGTTTGAAAAGTTTCAGCACTCCGTCCATCATCTCCTTGTGTTTGCTTTGTTCGCCCTAAGTTGGCAGGGTATGCCCAGACGTGGGTCCCTTGCTCATTTTGCCACTGGATTCAAGCTAGCCTGGCTGATGAGGGCTGTTAAGACAAGTAAACCTGGGAATGTTTCACAATTGTACATTTCCCGATAGAGGTGCAACAAGGAGAAATATGTTTTTATCCTCATTTTTTCCTCTTACTAAGTGTGCTGCATTCTGTAGCACACTTAGAACGAGGGAAACGTCTTTAAGGATTGTCTTTGTGCAGGAAGGTGCCCCTTCCTGCAGTAAAACCATTCTGCCGGCACCCTTGCACCGTGGCGCGAGGGTGCCTGCGATAGACAGCACATAGTGCACCAGTGCAGTGAGAGAGTAGGAATGCGCCATATATTAGTCAATATGCCGTATTCCTGCACTCTTTATTTGAAGCAGGGCAGCAAGGTGTCTTGCTGTGTTGCTCTGCGTGAAGTATTGATAGATCTGGCCCGATATGTTTTTGCTCATTTTACAATAGCCTATTTACACTGCTTGCAACCCATGTCATACTGTGTGTAATTAATTTTTTTGACAAATAACTATTCACAGTGCTTTCTGTCACCAGCTTGGATCTCCTAGCACTATAAATATGAACCATTATTTCCCCAGATCACCAACCAGTATTCCAACCAGAGACAACTCGGTTACACTCACAAGAATCTGTAGTGATCACATTAACCAACTGAACTGCCTACCACAAAAAGTGTTTCCCACAGATATATTCCTCTCTGTCTGTGTATCCTTTGTTGTTCTGTTCATAACTGCTCCCCCAACACCTGTCTGCGGATCTCTGCCTCATCCCCTCTCTCGCATACCGCCCTCCTGTAGGAAAGAGCGCTTCGGACCTCTCCCTACCTGCCCTCCTGAACCCGTTGGTGGCAACACCTCCATGTCATCTCTCCAGCCCATCACTCCTTTACTGCACACTACATCCTGGTGACGTCAGTATCCATCTATTCATCTGCCTGCTTGAGCCTGATTCCATATACTCCTATCAATGTTTCTTCTGCGCATCCACCAATGGCTTCCTGGAAAGGCCCCCTTTCACACTATGTCCTGAGCCACCAGAACTACTGTTTCCTGTTCATCACCACACATCTACTGCTGGCCTAACCTTGTCGGGCTATAGATCTCCACGCCAGTCCTCGCTGGTCTGTCTTGACTTCTTACACCAGGTCTTTTGTGCTCCCTTGCTCATGAGTTGTTGTACCCCCCCATCCTGTGGTCTCCCCCAGTCCGTGATACTTCTTCAATCCCCCTGACCACATCCCTACTCACCTGCTCCTCTTCAGCACCCTTAATGTAGCCTCTGACTGTTTGCTCTGCTCATGGCGAGGGCCTCCACCTGTAGCTTTCTTCCTCTCTGTTAGTGGCCTTTTCAGGTGTTGCCTATCAGACTGGGCCAAACTTACGCTTAAGCTAAACTTACAGTGGTGGTAGAGCCCGCCCACTGCTTACCACTAGATGGCTTTATCGCCACTCTAATTTACTTGCTTTTTATTTGATGGCTTTCCTTGTCCATCTTGTGTCAGCACCAGTGCTTTAAATGGGCCGGTACTGTCCAGTACGGAGTACCGGCACTTTTTTATTTTGAGAGGGAGAGTACTGGCACTTCTTAAGAATGACGTAATACTTTTGATTGGAGAGTACCGGCACTTCTCAGAAACAAGCAGGTACTCTGGTATAGAGTTCCTGCATTTCAATTTTTCCACTTCAAGCACTGGTCAGCAACTCCCCCAGAGCATAACCTCTTTACTATATTCTTGATTGGGTTGCTGGGTATCCTTCCACAGCTCACTTTTAGGGGACTACTTTTTTCTTTTTGATTAAGCACTCTGTGAGAGTGCACGTGTGTTGTCTCATGTGCTGCCTTTCCCCTTGTTTCCCCATCCTCTCTTCCTTTGCCCACACCACCACTGCAGTCCTATTTGTAATGTTGCACGTTTATGCTAAAAATTCTTAATTTTTTGGTTACCTAGAGAAGTGGTATCTAACAAAGCAAATGTCACCTGCGTCATTTCGCTGGAGTGTGCATGCATTATGATGTGAGTACATGCCAGCAAAATGACGCAACAGCCAGTAGATTATGTAGGCTGCACAGCCATCAGTAAAAAGCATTTTGCTTTTTACCCCAATGCTGTACACCATTGCCAAAGGGCAAAGCAAGAGGCCCTAGAGGTGAGACGTATTGCCTTTGCCAATGCTTGTTCTTTTTAGTCCACTCTTGTGGCTCCTGTCCACCAAAGGGCACCTCTTCCTGCCCTGCCCCCTCTTCTCTCACAGATACTACTTCTTAGTGTGGCTTTTTCAAGGGAACACTCCCAGACAATGTGCCCACCCCATCTGCACTCTACTTGCTTGGGTCTCTGTCCGTGCAGCCACCGTCCCTCTGACCCCGCGAGTGCTGCTGTGACTGCGCTCTCTCACCCTGTCATGGGGGCATGATGGCTCTGTTCATTCTTTAGTAGCTCCCAGACCTTCCTGCCCTCTGTCAGCCTCCACGGTGACCCCATCCTCTCAGCACTGGTAAAATCACCCTTCTGACTAATTAATCGCGCGCTCTGCTTTTCCCCTTCCTTCTTCCTTCCTTGCCCCAGTCCAACTTGCGCACGGCACACACTGCAGGATGGACGTGCGCCACATGTGCAGTGTTAGTGGCTACTCCCTGCGTCATTTCCTCTTCCCATGCGCCACCCTCCCATAGGGCCCTGGTCCCTTTGCCCCCAGAGTTGCTGTGAAGGGTTATGGCTAAAGGAGGGATAAAAAAACGTTTCAAAATGTTCAGTTCTATTAAGGACACGAGGCGTGGATTATGCTCCTCTTTTCTTCACTGAAAAATGCAGCAGCCAATAAAACACGTCAAAGTAAAAGCTACATTTCCCATGAACACCATAATACCTCATATCATAGTCCAGCAACCACCGTGGCCATAACCTTCCATATACGACGAGCATAATCTTGCTGCCTGTTTCTTCGTTAAATCCTCGCTTCGTTCTGCATGACATGAAAGTCTCAACTTCCAAAGAACAGGACAACTCAGTTCGAAGCTGCACTCCTTGATCTCTGGACCATTCTCATCGGAACTGATCCCTCCAGATAGGGATTGTATCCTATGGACCACTGCCTACTCTTAAGAAAATGTTTGTTCATCTTTCAAATGCATCCCATTTACATTTAAGGGCAGTGAGCTGCATTTCAAGACAAAATGATTGCTTTATTAAAAATCAATCACAAACATGGTAGTCTGCTGGCCCCAGCAGGCAACCATTCTTGTGATGGCTGCGAATCGTGGTGGCTCACAGCTTGTGACCTTCCTCATTAATATCGGTCGAATTGCGACCCATTGCGTTTCAGTATTTTGCGAACAACTCTATTAGTACATAGTTCGAATGGATCGCAAAATAACACACTGGTTGCTAAAATAACAGTCGTAAATAGCGAACAGTATTTTGCGACCGGTGCTTAGCATATATGGCACTATGGGTCACATGATGTAGGCTTCTTTAGGAGTGTTTAATAGCAAATTTTTGTGATTCGCTATTAGGCAATCGCAAACACCTATGTACAAATGTGTCCTTGACACATTTAGGTATTCCTAATGGGGTCGCAACTGACCTACGTCATTAATATTCATGAGGCAGGTCGCAATTAGCAGCCCATTGGGAATCGCTAAAAACACAGGGATGGTGGCCTGCTGGGGTCAGCAGACCACCATGTCCTTGATTGCTTTTAAATAAAGTAACGTTTGGTTTTTATTTTTTAAATGCAGCCCCTGAAAACGGGATGTGTTTCAAAAACAAAAATGAAATGTTTCAGTTTAATTTTTTAAGAGCAGACAGTAGTCCGTGGGTCCACTGCTGGCTCTCAAAAAACGTTTTCGCAACCATTTACAAAGGAAAAGGGGTCCCCTGGGCACCCATTCCCGTTTGCGACTGATTTACCCCCTACTAGAAGTAGGCAGTAAAATGCGAATGTTTTACGACCGCATTTCGGTCGCAAAAGATTTGTACATGGCACTGCGACTCGCTATTAGGAAGGGACGTCATTAACACGCCCCTTCCTATTGCCAACTCACAAAGCCCAAATTGCGATTCAATATCAAGTTACTGAATCGCTATTTGGACTTTGTACATGCCAAAAAGCCTTTTTGCGTTCGCAAACGGGCAGATTTTGCGGATTGTCTGGTTGCGACTGGCAAAAAGGTTTGTACGTGCGGCCCCTTTGTGCTGTAATTTCAGAGCACATATTCTGCCAAACTTTAACTGTCCAAATTTGTACTGCAGTAAAAGTGGGCTATCCCCACACCAGTTCCAATCCCGTTTTATTCACAAACTCATGTTTGTTCCACATGGGAAGAGGAACCATTAGTGGGAAGAAAAGAGTTTAATTGTTCCGCGGTGTCACGTTTGTTCTATAGAAGGCTAATGGCGCCCTCTGGTGGCCATAAATATCATCACAGTCGATATTAGTAATTTTCTTTGCAGCTCGCATAAGGGGTGTCTGAGATGCAAGTTCTGCGGCGCTGCGTAGGCTCCCTGCGGACACATTTGTTTTTCAGTTTAATATAGCGCGAACAAATGCAGCGCTTTAGAAAAGCACCTATTACATTACACAAGGACTGATACATTTTTTTGTAGGCACGGGAAATTAAGTGATTTGCCCAGAATCACAGGATGTTGAACTGATGCCGAGACTCGAACCTGGTTCCCCAGTTCCATAGTCAACAGCTCTGAAGAAAGAGGAGAGGATATGGCATAACAACCAGAGCTGCCGACTGTGGAAGTGGGGAACCAGTTTCCAGTCTCGGCGTCGGCTCAGCATCCTGACTGTGTCCCTGTGTAACGTAACTGGTGCTCATGTAAAGCGCTCCAATACCACCTACAGGTCGAGATCGCTAGACTTAAAAAAAAAAAAAAACTGCAAAACTAACCCCTCTCCAGTGTGCAGGGAAGGAAGCAAGGCGGACCTTACAGAGCACTAAGGGTCTGTGCGGGCAGAGCTCTGCTGTAGGGTGTTGGTTGTCCCTTGAAGATGCAGAAGAACATCATTCTGTAGCGGAGCAAGAGGTATTAACGTGTTTGTGGGCAATTCAGCATTTTAAGTTTTATATCTTTGGGGGTCTTTATTTTGGGGACCCTGAACAGGTGGAATTCTCGGACACTCCGCGTTTATTTGGCAATCAATATTCAAATTTACACTCCGGCACTGGATTGAACTGTCTAAGCCTAGGGATCCTTCTTGAGCATTCATTTACATAACCCTGTCCTTCTGATCTTTAGTGACCTTTTGTCTGCCTCGTTTGGTTTCAATTATGAAAACTAGAGCACAAAAAATGTTAAAAGTCAAGCAAGCTGCTTTGCCAGATAACTTTACGAAGCTCGGCAGATGAGGTTTTTATGCCTCTGCAGCAGATGACACACACATTCACTCCCAGACCAATAAAGCGAACCTTGATGAAAGATTGCTTTCAGAAGGCGATCACCACAACAGGGACTGCTACGACCGAGTCCATTACTTTCGATCAAGTTTGTGTATCATCCGATTAAATTCAGTCCGATCCTGATGCTTCCTCTGCAAGATCAGCTTCACTGTCTCCCTCTCCATCTTCACAATTAATGTCTAGAACGACATTCATTCGACAGTGACTTAAACTCTGACTCAATGTACGGTGTCGGTCCTCAGTCGCAGAAGTAGAGAACGTTGAGGCTTTGACCGAAAGATTGCATAGCCGTTCATCGTTACATAACGCTCTTGCAAGCTCCATGGATAACTCTGGTTTGTTAATGGAATTCGTTGGCCAAAAAGATTTCGCCTGCAGGCCAGTTCTCTAGCTTGTGAACTGAATGACTCAATGTAGGAAAGTAGGATCTGCTTTCAAGGTCACCCCCACATTTTGCCCGGTGCTATGCTGTTTCTGACTAGTCTGACTGGGACTCTGCTAACCAGGACTCCAGTCTCTGTGCTTTCTCCCCTAAATTGGTATGGTAAGTACTTAGGTACATCCCAGATTTGACACTGGTGTACCAGTATCAGTCCCTAGTATATGGTACTGAGGTACCCAGGGCATAGTTACACCAGGGGTCCCCCATGGGCTGAAGCATGTATTAAGGGGTATCACTCAAACTGTAACTACAGGCCTGCCATTACTGCCTGTGTAAGTTGGTGCTAGCACCACTTACGACAGATATAGGTTTCCCTTTATCTGAGGTCATTGCACTTAAAACCTATAAGTCACCCCTAAATCAGTTCATTACACACACTACTCCTTCCCGGGACCCGACTGCCTCCTACAGCTCCACCTTTACTCAAAATTGCACTGGCCTACTGGAAACGTTCCCTGCAGTACACTAAGAAAGTTACTCCGTACTCCGCAAATATCCTGCTACTGGGTATACCAACTAACACAGGACTGATTACTAGCCGCAGTATCCTCCATTGGACACAGGAAGGGGTGGAAACGGTGGGTAGCTTATTCACAGATGGAGTGTTGACAGACCATAATAACTTTGCCCAAGCCCAGGGAGTCCCCCAAACGTTATTCTTACGCCATGCCGCTATCACACACTATGTCAGAAAACATTGGTCCCCTAATGGAGATGAACCCCCAACACATGGATTAGTTCATGCAATACATTTGATGGGTAGGAGAAGACACCTGGTTCGCTGGCTCTACAGGGGCATTCGGGCGCACGCTGGTGTCTCACTGGGACCCCTGCGCATGAAATGGGAAAGAGATATCGGGAGGACCTTCACTGATAAGGAATGGGCATACGCCCTAGAGTTCCCCAGAAAAGTGTCCCGCAATGTTAAATTCAAGTACATACAATATATGATTTTACACAGGGCCTATCTTACCCCGCACCGCCTCAACTGTATATACACAGATGCACAGCTCTGTTGCCCTAGGTGCAGAACAGCAGACGCGGACTTACCTCATATGCTATGGACCTGCCCAAAATTAGGAAGGTTTTGGGCGAAAATAGGAGCAATACTGCAGGACATAACCGGCACATCAGTATGGGACGCAGCAGAAAGCTGCCTGCTGGGCCTACATCCCCACCTGAAAAAACGGAAAACACAATACAAATTCGCAGATATGGCCATATTTTTGGCAAAGCGGGCCATCACCATGATGTGGAAATCTTCCTTTCCTCCTCAGATACACACATGGCACACGGAGATGATCAGATGGGGAGGGGCTGAGAGCGCCACACTCCGACAGGAAGAACACAGGGGACATCGCAAAATACCCATCTCGATGGAGTGGGACCACATGATGGAGTCGTTGAAGGCTATAGACACAACGGAACCCAATAGTTCTCAGACTGTGTAGAATACTCCCTACCACAGTACGGGGCCCAAACACCCCCCTCCAAGCATATATACACATTCCAGGCAAACCATCCACTATATTGGTAAAACTAACAAAGATGTCACCAGGTGGAGAGGTGTGGTGCAGCGGCCAGGGCAGCTGACTTCGGAGCACAGGGCTCACGGTTCGATCCCCGGCTCCGGTGGCAGATCAGCTCAGCACCATGTGACTCTGGGCAATAGCTCACTTAATTTCCACGACGGCCCCCAGCGCCTTGAGACCCGTAAGGGTGAGTAGTTCGCGCTTTACAAATACCGGATTATTTATTATTACCAGGTGGAGCACTGCACAGAATAATATAAGTCTATAGATACAAGGGTGAGTCTACCAGGGGGAGGAGGGGGAGGGTATGGTTTGCTAAGTTGGGGATTGAAACCAGTATTGGAGATGTGATCATTAGTAATACCTAGTTAATAATAAGACTGTAAATAGTAGGTATATTGAAGTGCAACCGGATCTACAACAAATACATAATGCAATGTATATGCAGAGACAGAATAGATTGGTACCATTCTACTGACCTACTTTTGTGCTGATTTGATAACGAGCTAATTACAAACTGTACAGAAAGCTAGATATGTGTTCCTGTACCAACAATAAAATCAATAAAACTGTGTTTAAAAAAAAAAAAAAAAGTCACCCCCAAATCAGGCCTTTCAATCCTGAAGGCAGGGTGCTCAGTTCTAAGTGTGAGAGTGCCCTTGCATGAGCAGGACACCCCTAAACCTTCGGAGTCCATTTTCCCGGGTTGTATGTGCATCAGCCATTACGATACATAGAGTGGCCAGGCTTCAGTACGTGATGACCATCTCTAAACTGGGTGTAACAAACCCTGTCACGTTTGGTACCAAACTCGTTGGAATCTTACCCCACACCGTAAACGGTGTGGGTGGTATGATTCCATGCACTTTAAAGCTCTCCTGGGAGGCCCTCAGTGCTCACGGTACCAGTCTTCTAGACCCGAACAGCACAACATGGATGCTGCCGACCAGACACATGATTCTGCCCTCTGCTGCTGAGCCAAGCTCGAGCATGGGAAGGCAGAACAATAGGTATCCTGTCACAGGGAGCTGTGACCACCTCCCAGACAGGGTTTAGTGTATTGGGGCTGGGAGGGAGTGCTTGCCAGCGCCACTCAGTCTGCTTGAAGGGCACACTTGGTGCCCTCCTTGCACAGTCCAGTTCAAACCAGCTCAGGAAGCCGTTAGCTCCCGCTCTGGCGCAAAACTGGACAAAGGACATGGGAGTATCCTCCTCACTGTCCGACCCCTCCCCTGGGAGGGAACCCTGAATCGTCCCTACCCTTTCCTTAGGGTAGTTAAGCGCTTACCTGTAGGTGGGTCCCTAGATTCGTCATGGGACAAGATTCATTTCAAGACACCACTTCTTCAACTGTCTGGGCACTCTGGACATCGCTGGACTTCGCTCTGGGCATCAAGGCTGCAACTGGGAAGACTCCTGCTGCTCCTGATCTTGTCGCCCTGCTCGTCTGCTGCAACGTCCATGCCTGTGCTCCTTACATTCCAAGGCCTGTGGGCATCCAAGACACCTGTAGGACTCTCCCTTGAAGTGAAGGAGTCACTTCCCTGCATCTGCAGGCACCGCAACTAAGCTGATTGGTCTGCTTATCCTGGGCTCCCATGGACTCCGAAAGGCTCAGCAACACAGGTGGTGGTTGTTCACATCCCTCGAGGCTGCCCTGTCCTCTTATCAAGTTTGAGGCCAGTATCCCTCATCGGAGTCGCAGGAACCGAACCCCTGTGCACCTCGTCGACTGGCAGTTGCAAAGGCTTATTGGCTTCCTTCCACCAAGATCTTCGGGCTCCAAGTAGCCCCAACCTCAAGCATCTCCTGTGATCAAGATCTTCATCCTCACAGAATCACTTGCATCGTGGGCTTGCATCTTTGGTGAGCTGCTCGAGGTCCTCTCGCGACTCCAGTGCCTTCGGCCTGTGGGTCCTCTTGAAGGTCATCTTTGAATTCAGTGGGCTCCCCGGATTGCTCAGTGCCTACTCTGACTCCCCTGCTTGTGGGGAGTCACCTGGACCACGCTGGTCCCGACACTGTTCCTTCTTCACTTCCCTCATTGGTTGCAGTTGCAAAGGCTTGTTGGTGCTCCTGATGGACACCGACCCCTCAACTCTCGACATCCAATGTGGGACAGCTCGTGCATGGCTCCTGGTCTTCCACAGCATCGCCTGGTCCGCACAGCTGCAGTTCCAAGGTCACTGTCAGCTCTCCTGCAACACTCGACATCGGTGGACATTCGTCTTCCATGCCTCCTGGTCACTCCTGAGTGACATAGACTCTGTCCCCTCTGCTTGCAGGTACCTCTCGACTTAAATCCACCTTTGGGTTCCACCGGACACTTCCACCTTCTCCAGCAGCGGCATCTTCCTGAAGTCCTCCACTGAGTTCGACGGCGGTTTCCGACGTCACTTCACACCTATGCACCCGGCTTTCCTGGTGTAGGTATCCTGGTTCCTAGGGTATCCACGGGTGGAGTGGCTCTCCAACCTTCTGTCTTCCACGGGGTTTCTTCACGGTCCACTGGTAAGGGTCCTTCTTCTTTAAAATTGCAACCGCGACTTACTCATTGACTTGTATTAAGCCCATGGTTGTGTTCCCACACTGCACACGGCCTCTGTGGGGTTCCTGGTGCTGCAGGAGACAGGATTAAAAGAGTCCTGAGACCTGCTACTAAAGGACTTATGAAGGTGGATGTTGACTACTAGTCTCCAATTGAATGTGGACCCGACTACAAGCTGGTACCACTGACCATTTCCATACCAGTAAAAGTATGGTAACTTTTTAATATATATTTTTTCACACTTATCAAGCAGAGTGACATAGTGAACGGTCCTGAGGAATGCCAAGAACCTTTTCGGTCTATCAAGGCAGAAACATGTTGACCTGATCCTAATAGGGAACATCCATATCCCTATTCTCACTGAGCTTATTTTAATCTATCCACTGGGGACACTAATAAAAGATTGACTTTATCAACCAGGATATAGTTTTAACTAACATTTGATTCTTGCACTCTGCCCCTCACTCTGCCCTACATTGGATGATATAAAACACCTCACGCTCCTCTCCTGCGGGGGAGTTGTAGCCCACACTGGGTACCTTGCAGTCCCAGTGTGCAAGAGGGAACCCAATGATGAAGCATGTCACCTTAGGGTGAGTGAGGGTTCTCGTCTTAACACATGTGTGCGTCGGTCCCTCTCTCCCCTCACTTTGATTGTCTGGTGAGTAGTGTAGATACACCATCTGGTTACCTTTTTGTGAGTTCAGTTCCTGGTTACTTACCTCGGGTGGTTCCTTGGGTCCCCGGCACTTCTACTTCTTCTGTGTATAGTCTTGACTCGAGTCGTGGTTCGCATACCACTATTTTAGTATATGGTTTGGTCTCCCCCTGGCGACCACTGTGTATTCGTGCTACTTACCTGTTTCTATTGAAACGTATTGTGTGTATCTCCGGCTAGGAGATATCTGTATGTGTTAGTGAGTGTCTTATGATAAATACATATTTTTATAAATTCACTGGTTCTTTTTCACTTAATCTATACTATAAGATCATGTTCTGGTAAAACAAGCTGCTTCGCACTCCTTCTGGACTAAGCCTGAAGGCTGCTCTCCACAGGTACCACTTGGATAGCTTTCTAAGGTTGTCTAAGACCTCCTAAATCACCTAAGTGTGCATCATATACCAAGCCAGCTTCTCACACTCAACTATTGTTCCCAAGGATCAAAATGATATATCTACATCATCAGTCTATCCGCTATTGCAAGCAATGGGAACAACCACAATAACTCTCTCAAAAATGGCCGACGCCATAAATAATCAGCCGTCCACCTTCTCAGAACAAACATCTTTATTGAAGGATATTAACATGTAACTCAAAAACATGTGCAATCTCCAGAAAATTGTCCTGAAGAGTCAGAAGGCTCTAGAAAGGTTGGAATCCCCCCTATCTAATTTGGAAAGACTGGACGACATAGTCAATTTATTGCAGTCTTTACCCGAGAAGTTAAATCTAGTCACTTCTGAAATCCCTAAGCCGCAGCCTCTCCAAGCATGTAATTAGATCAGCACAGTAAGTTGTCCTCGAATCATAGAAGGTAATAATAGCTCACTAAGACAAATTAATGAGCCAAGTGGCCCTTTAAGCATAAATTCATGTGAGTCAGGACAGTCAGACAAAATAAAGTTGATAACAGATGAGCCTGTGGCAAATGAAGCTTCAACTGATCCTTTAATAGGGGGGGGTCTAACTATGAGTTTAAACCTTACATCAGCATTTAAAAAAATTAAGGAGACTAAAAAAAAAGTGTTAAAGATTCTAAAGCCGCATATGTGAATCGCAGTTTAATCAAAAACAAATTAATTTATTTTCCCAATATTGAATCAGAAAGAATGCCTTGACACAAATAAGGACAAGACCCTCTCTGTGCTGCAGGAGACAGGAATATATTGGATACCAAGGACTCCAGACCAATAAATGCAACAAACAAACATACAAGGAAGGCTCGAGCAACATCACCATCAACTCTTAAAAGGTCTATCTAGTTCTGCCCTTCGAGCAGTTACCTCAGGTCTTTGCAGTGTTGTGATTCTTCTGCATCTAAACCCTGCATGAATCCAGAGTCCACAACTCTTTTACCAATCCAACATCCAAACTGGATCTCAGCTTAATCAAATTCTGTTTTCTACAGAGCCGATAAATGACATAAATCTGACCCTGCATGATCAGTCATCTGTCAGTGCCGCTGATAACCCATCGCCACTTCCCTTGCTGAACGATAACCGCGTGATATTTCCATCGCCAGTTAATGCTGACCATGACAGTACCACTCTTGATGTAACTCCTGATTATATATCACAATGAGCACAGGATATTCTTAACCGACAAAATATTCAGAAAATATGACATCATTCCTTGGAACTAAAGGACATGTCTTCTAGAGATTTAACAAGTTTAAGGTTCTGCCATGAACTCAGCTCTACAACTGAATCCGCCCGTAGAACATGGTCTGCAGAATTAATAGTGCAAAACATTTGGGCCAGGGACGCTGAATTACCTTCCTGAGGTAGATTATTGTCAAAACAGACCAAACTCAGATATCCATATATATGACAAGAGTGGTTATATCAAGATCATCTCTCTGGACCTGTCAATAAAATACATCATTTCAGAGGTCCCTCCAGTGAATACACAAGATGGATCCAAGCATTAATGTTACCACACATCCTGCTAGCGGATGCCAGGTCACCACTGCAGACTCATTGTACCTGCATTTCATCCAGAACCTGACAGCCCCAATGCACACCTAGCAAAAGGCACCCTGGAGGTATCCCAAAATCCAACAGGCTCCTCATATGTTCTTGGAGTATTACCGGAATAGAGAGACACTTAAAATCGAGCGAGGGTGATCTAATACGTGTTTTAAGATAAACATCAAGTGGTCTGTCTGAAGGAAACCAGGTATGCCAAACCATTTAGTTTCCCAAACTTTCATGTGTATGAAATTCAGGCTAAACAGAGTCAAACGGGACATCCAGCGGGTGGACTGATAACGTCAATCCATAGCAGCATCAGGTTAAAATCTACAGTAATTCATTCTTAATCAGAACAAATATTAATAATTGATTAGGTCACAAAAGGCAGAAGCAAGTTCTTCTATGGAATGTTTACTTTCCACCATCATTAGCAGAGAATAAACTGGCCTTCCTATGGTGCTTGATGAACTTGAATCTATTTTGGACCATAATCCAGCAAGCATTGGTACAACCACAGGAGATTTCAACAACAATTTATTGCTTAACCACTGGAAGTGTCTTCCATTAGAGCATTTCCCAGACTCTTCTTCAAATGTTCCTTCCCTCTTTACTACTAATTGGCTGAACAATATGAAGCCAAAAAGCTAATATATGGGGAATCTACTTTTCGATCTGGGCTTCCGTACACTAAATGGGAGATTTCTGTCCAACCGAACAGCAAGACACACTCATCTCATCTGATTCAAAAGTATTATTGACTTGACTTCACTACACCTTGCCGCCTTTTCCTTACGTAAAATTGCCTTTGGTGAAGAATCTGAGAATAAAAGAAAGAAAGAAAGGCAAGAAGGAAAGAAAAGGGAAGGTAAGAAAGAAAGAAAGAGGAAGGCAAGAAAGAAAGAAAGAACAAAAGAAAAAAGGGAGAAAGAAAGAAAATGAAAGAAGAAAGAAAGAGGAAGACAAGAAAGAAAAAGCAAACAAAGGAAAGAAGGAAAGGAAGAAAAAAAGGAAAGAATGAAAAAGGAAAGAAAGAAGGAAAGAGGAAAGAAAGAAAGAAAAAGGAAAGAAAGAAAAAGGGAAGAAAGAAAGAAGGAAAGAGGAAAGAAAGAAAAAGGAAAAAGTTCAGTTCATAAGTTTATTTGGGACAATTCATTAAACCAAATATTAACATTTATTAAAACACAATGTTACAACAACCTTAGAAATACAAAATTATCAGAGGTACCATCAAATCTATAAAACAATTAAAAACCACTTGACACAGGTACAAAATAAAAGAAAGGAGGACAGGAAGAAGGAATGACAGACAGACAGACAGGATTCCAATGAAAGAGCACCATCGCAAGCTTATATTCAGTTAAAAATCAGCCGGCAGATAAACAAAGGTCACTTCAAAAGGAATTTACAACAGCATCGGCAGGAGACAGGACCTGATAACGCTGGAATGTGCCCTGTGCTGTTAGCTGGTAGAATGGTGCCGCCATCACATCCAGGTCGACAAACCAAGGCAACGCTAAAGTAATAACGAAGTAAAACCAAAAACATTGTCACTGAAGGGAACTACCTTGTGTGTGATGTGCTCCTAGTGAAAGGGCTAAATGCAGTCACTCAAAGTGAAGTTAGCCAGTGGCTGAAGTAGGCCGCCCTACTGCGCCACGCTGTAGTGGGCGGAAACAAAATGTGAATGCCACAAGAACACACCAATGGATGAAGAGAGGTAGCTGAACGCCCCTTTATGTAAGTATATTATAGGATAATAAAATCAAAAGGTTTTGGCTAATGCCAGACCTCAAAAGGAAACCTCGGAAGCAGCTGAGGGTATGTCTGAAGAATCTACCGTCTCCGTGTAGAGACATAAAGATAAAGGAAGAAAAAAGTGCTATTGACGAGAAATACTGGAACTTTGTGAGCGGAATCAAGACGCAGTTTGAATGAAATGACACTTTGCAATTAAAATACAGAATGCAAAATTATTTTGGTCTTAAATTGGCCGGGGCACTGGGTCCCGCGGAGCGGGTGACGATCATTTCATATTGTACGATACCTGGAAGTTGTATGTAGATGATCTTTACGCTAGCAGTACTTCCCCAACGCCTAATCTTTCAAGTTACTCAAATATTGATCAGTGCATTCCTCCAATGGGAACAGAAGCTTTGATAAAGAAGTCCCATTCTTCTAAAGCCGTGGGCCCGAATGGGATATCAATTGACGAGTTAAAAGCTGACCCTAATCTCTGGAGTCTATCACTCCTTCACCTATTTATACGGGTCCTTGAATGGGGCATTATTGCATTATTGTGGAAAGGGGCCGTAATACTTCCCTCACATAAAAAAAGGTTCAAAGAGGGATCGAAATAATTACTGCCTCATTGCTCACCTCGACTCCGAAGGAAAACTGTTTGCAAAATACATGTCAGATAATCTACAAACTTGGGCCACCAACCATAATTTAATTTCACTTAATCTAAGCGGCTTTAGACCCGGATGGTTATTGGCTGACATTATCATAGCTCTTAAACGTTTAGTAGACAAAACCTTAAGGTGGAACCTTACCCTGTATGCATGCTCTATTCGTAGGCATTTGATATAGAGAGACGGACAAAATTCTGGGAGAAACTATCAAACTGGGGAGTTAGTCACTCAATATTGCATTTTTGATATCTCAACAAGACAAAACCTGGCTTAAAATTAAATTAATGAGGAGGGCTTTCTCAGCTAAGATACCAACCACGAATGGCGTCAAGCAGGGCTGTATTTTGCACTGTATGGAGCAGATCTGTCATTGTTTTTAAACCATCATGAAGGCCTGGACAGTATCATTATTGTCTCACTGACTCCAGCTGGTCTACAATTCCAGTTATCAAATTTACAAGAATTCAACAGTGAAAAGGACTTAAAAATGAACCCTAGGAAGACAAAAATCATGTCATTTGGTAAGGCTCGAAATCGTTTAGGACCAAAAATTGAGGACAACATTTTGGAAGAAGTCAACAGTGGATAATAATTTAACATGGTCAAACCACATTTCAAATGTGAAAACTAAAGCCCAGGTGATTGCACGATCAGTGAAAAGATTCTTGAACATCTATGGCGGTCAGGCCATTGTCAATTCATTACGGCAATGGACTCTAAACCCACACCCTCTTTGTTATATGGGTCACTGGCCTTACAGGAAAAGATAATAAGTTACTTGAATAACATTCATCTAAAAGAAATTAGATTTGTATTGAACCTTCGTCCGTCTATACCGCACAGCAAAGTGAGACTTAAATAATCTTTGACATCGATAACCATAAGATATTTCACTGCAATGTTAAATTATATGCATGATTGCATAAAGGCTGATGAAAACTCTCTAAGATTCCTGATCTATAAGGAATTAACAAATAGCAATGGATGTACCACTGAACTGAGCCGTCCGGCTACAAACAGGGTAATTACCAAGAACAATCTGCTGGAACTATCCAACCTTATAAAGTTGCCTGGATCTGGGCGCGAGGGCTTCATGAGACGGGTTATGAGAAAGGAGACCAGACTAGTTGACCTGACACCTTGAGAGAAATACAGACATGCACACCATCCATTAGAACCATGTACCTGCTTGGAACAGGAATGTTAATCTGATGATCTGGAACTGGATGTAAACTTAAATATTTAGGATTTTGTGTTCTGTTTATTCCAATATACGAATGCGAAGGCTCAAGGAATACAAACTGCTTACATTTGAAGACTTGTCGTCTCTGTGATTCTCAGGAGGAATCTATTCAACATATTGTTTCTCTATGTGCTGCATGATTGGCATTGAGGGAAAAATATTTTTTTTCTGTAAAAGACTGCCATTTTATTGGGAAACTGACCAAAGTTGTACACCTTGCTTGCCACCGCCTTTTCAAAAAGTAAATATGGAAATTATATTATGAATATTTTAAAGATTTAGCATTGTCTTGATTGTTTGGGTATCTCCGCTCGTGTCTTAAATATTGTAATGAATATTTTAATATTTCTGTATAATAAAATCATTGAATATTCTTTCATTCCTTTCGTGGTAAGGACAGATCACTGAGTGTTGTTGCACATTTTCGCTTCTGAAGGGGCGGGAAGAGCATCTCCTTGACCCAGGATGTAGATAGAGGATTTATGAGAGTTTAATGCTTGCTGGGAGCAGGACCGTCACCGAAGTCCCGCCCAGGGAGTGCTTTGAGGCACTCTTCCTGGTGACACTCTAACAACAAATTCTACCCTCATACTTGGATGGTCTCAGGTCTTTGTCCTTCCTGTCCGGCTGTAGTCTCCTTTTCTAGAAGACGTCCTCCTGTCGGAGGTCTTTATTTTCCTTCAGTTTTATATAGCGCGAACTCGACTCAACTCGAAGGTATCCGAGCGCTTTACATGAGCACCGGTTACGTTACACGAGGACACATTCATTTCTTGGTAGGCAGGGGGAGATTAAGTGATTTGCCCAGAATCACAGGAAGCTGAGCCGACGCCGAGACTCGAACCTGGTTCCCCCAGCTCCAAAGTCGGCAGCTCTAGCCGTTGGGCCACATCCTCTCCCTCATCGGATAATGAGTTGGACTCTTCCCTCAAGGCGGAAACAGCTCCTGGAGCAGGGTTAGGACCCAGCTCCCATGGGCAGCCCCTCAGTCACCAGACAGCTAGGCTGATGGCTAGGCATGTCTGAAGCTTTGGGGGGGCCGAAGGGCCAACAGTCTGCAGGCCCCTCTCGCTTTCCATCCAAGCTGCAGCGTGAAGGTTTAGGACAGAAGCACTGGAGAGACGGAAGCCAAGCGTCTGGTGCTGCCCAGAGGTTCTGCAGCATGAGGAACAGCCCCGGCCTGCTTTTTATTATCAAAAGCGCCTCGAGACCCTCACCAGTGATTTGCGGCGCTTTATCAATCCCTGATTGATTGATAAATACTTGTTGTGAAATGAGTGCAGGCCCCCAATAAGTCAGGCCAAGTGTCCGGGCTGCCCTCCCTTGTGGGGGTCCTGATGATGGCTGCACAAGGCAGGCTCCCCCCTAGTGGGTGGGGGCCAGCAATCTCCCTGCTCCAGCTGCAGTTCCTCCTTCTCCAGGCAGTCTACAGCCCCCCCCCCCCCCTTGCATGGGTCCTCACACTGGTCGATGAGAATACTGGCCTCCTGGCTTGTGTTTCCTTCCAGTACTTACTTTAGTTTTGAAGACATAAATACAGATTCCAGAGATCTATCTCTGGAGCTAGTTTCAAGCAGTTCCTGACATTTTATTATACCCAGGGCCACTGGAATTATGTGTTTGTGCGTGAGTTTCGCATAATTATAGATTTCCCGCATTTGCCACATAAGCCATCATCTGCACCATAATCTGCAGATTATAACAAGAAATATATATTTCTAGCTCAAACAGTTCAAAAGTTACTAAAAACACAGCAACACTTGTTGCCCCGCAGGGTAAGGCCCTTTGCAAAACTGGACTGGTCACCTTTCTGTTGCTTCTTGCTATAGTTGGGTGTTAAACTGGTACTACTGAGGTGCAACCAATGCCCACACAGTGTTACCAAGTTAAAAATGATGAAATAATGAAGTGACACTATTACAAAATGTGCCGCTTTATGCCACATAATTTGCCTTTTCTTGTCGCATATTCTACTCAACTCTGACGCATAATTTGGCCCTCTCCTGCCGCATAATTCCAGTGGCCCTGATTATACCCCATGCTGGTCAAGCTACAGTCTTTGTCACGTAAATTTAGCAGTAAAAGGGGGTGGAGCTGGGTGTTCCCTGACCAGGAAATCTGAAGCAAAGGCTCAAAAGAGGGGGATAACTCCCACCCACCCCCCACTCCCAGCTACTATACAAAACTGTCTGCAGAAACACCTTTGGGGAATGATGAAGAAGGAGAGGGTAGGGACTTACCCTGCACTTCAAAGGGGCATATGTCTCCATCTTTCCTTTGACAGAAACATGGTCCAGAGGGCTTAGCAACGTGCCTACAATTTACATCCCTTTCTGGCTGGTTCTCTCCATCTTAATAACCACACACAGAAGATCTAAAATGGCGTCCTCTACTCATACAGTAAAGCACAACACGCTACTCACTCACCCTAAGCTTACACATGCAACATGCACAGTGCGCACACGTGCTCCACCCAGACCCCTTCCCACCCACCCAGAGCCCCCTGACCTATCTGTCCAGAGGGAGCTGGGCTTATATTACAGAGCAGACACTTGGGGCTACAGCTCATAGTCCAAATTCTACAAAGCTTACAGTGGGTGAGACACCACTAGAGGCTCCCCACACCGCAGAGGTCAGAAAGCGAAACCCTGGGAGCCTGATTCACAGAGGTAAACTTACCCTTTAGTGTAGGTTTACGTACACGATTGTTTGCTAGTCACAAACCATAGGTCTTTTATGTGCATAGTCTCAGCACTCATAAAGATATTACTCGTAAATCCCTTTGTGAATAGCAAACAATCGTAAACTTACATGAAAGTGTAAGTTTCCCTTTGTGAATCAGGCCCTGGGAGTTTTTACTGGTTAAAATGCATTTTCCTAAGAGAGGGGAAGCCTGTCAGGGTCAAAACTGAGATGGATTAAGAAAAAGTGGCTGGGGTGGGCGGAAGGCTAGAGGAAGAGAAGAAGTAGTATAGTGGTAAGGTGAGCAGAGAGTAGCATTCGGAGTGTGAGCCAAACTGGGTAAATTGAGGCACAAGGGACGTTCATGGTTTTCCAGGATCTGAGAACAAAGAAGGTGTGGGAAGGTGTGGTACAATAGAAAGATGGGAAGGTAAGAAGTAAGAGTAAGCTGTCTCTAGCAGTGGACTAGGTTTAAGATCTTTGGATAAAAGTGGATGGCGATGAAGTATTGGATTGATGGACGCTGGTGTTCATGGTGCCGGGGAATAGAGATACTCTGAGCATCAATCTGTATATGTAGTGTTGAATCTGGCACACACCTGTGCTTGTAATGTGTACTAGGCACATGTCAATGTTGTGTAGTTCTGATACTTAGATCACAGCTGCATGTTCCTCAAAGATTCCAGACTTGGCTAGTTCTTGAAGTGCAGCTGCTGATCTCAGGGTCTCACAAATAATCTCTTACACCAAGGACATTACCTCCTGATGTCAATATGTCTTATAATTTTAGTGACAAGTTGAAGACAAGCCGATGACCCTGGTAATAAGGGAGTATGCTGAATCTGGCAAGTTGAGCCCCGTGTAAGGACTGCTTCCTCCCAACGCCTCTACAGCTGCTGTTGTGTAACCGCCAGCTTTCCTCCATGCTGGATATTTGCCACAATTCCACTGTAAGCTATGGATACTGTCAAAAAAAGATTTGGAACCTGTAAGGGTGTTATCCGACCAGGTGTGATCCGCTTACAGCATTGGTCCGCTCTCTTGGAGCACAGAGTGAGACTCTTCATGCCCACCTTTTCGCTCAGGGAGGCGCTTGTGACATTGACGTGTGAGTGCGCCTACCCCAACCCTGCTTCAGGAGACACTATGATGTCGGCACATTGAGCGGGTCCACGTGTGTTGTGCTGCGCGACCAGATGAAGCCGCCATCTTGTTCATCATCATGATCATAGCAATAATCTTCTCAAGGAAATTTCAACAGGGACTGGAACTTGTAATGTTTAACAGGGACTGCAGCCTGGACTGTAAATTAGTATGAAATTCTATTTAATAACATTTATGTTCCACATATTGGAATTTCGTAGCGGTTCCACTATTCACCTGAGCTAATGTGTTATTAGCCACATTTCCTTGTCGTGATGTAGATTGGACTTGACCGAAACTGTGCTTATTTGAAGTAAGCTCTCCTTCCTTTCTTAACTATGAGTCCTGTGAAGACCTTTATGCTATACACCTCCTTAAGCTTTTCTTCCAGCCCCTGGGAAACCAGTCATGAAATAACCTGAGTGGAGAGAGCGCTTATGAGCTACATTTACACCACAGAAGATGATGAGTTCATTCCCATAAAGAAAATTATTTTGCACATACTAGGTCCAGATGAAGGAAAAATACAAAATCTGCAGAGGTGACAGATGTATTTAAAAATGCTATCGATAATATGGATACATATTTCTTGCCTTCTGTGTGTGCGTGTTGTCAATGATAGGTACAATTGTTCTGAGGATACTGGGTATTTTAGAGACTGTGGAACCCCATGCAGCCCTAATAAACTGGTGATTATGTGTAGGTATAATGGTTTACATGACAAATTTATTTATGATCAAATTGTTATGCACTCAAACAACACAAAAATAAAGTAGAAATTGAGGGTCAATGGGGACTCTCCTTTAACAGATATTATTGCCCTAATCGTAAAAGTGAAATTTTCAACATGGTGTGCAAACGTAGAATGGACAAGTCCATAGATAAACAGTCAATTGACAAGATCTCTCAAGAGAAGAATCATTTTTAAATGAAAGAAAGACAAGAAGCCTTTTCTAATTTAGGAGGAAGGAGAAGGAAGATCTTAAGGGAACTCGAAGCACAAATTCAACAAGTCCAAAGAATTGAGAGGAAGCTGTTACAGATGTGGCAGTAAACAACATTTGACCCATAAGAGGTCTTGTCCTGTCTTAAAACAAAAATGCCCCAATTGTGGGATTGTTGGCTATTTTGGCAGAGTATATAGAATGAGACACATATCTTCTGAAGTAAAATGTGTGCTTGAAAATTCTGAGACCGACTTCTGTGGTTGTGATGAAGTCAATAACGGGGATTGTGTTTTGAGTATTAGTTATGATTTACTAAGTTTAAATCCGAACTCCGACATATCTCTTTGTGACTGTGAGGCGAGAATTGATGATGTACCTCTAAATATTGTGGCAGACTCGGGTTCGCTGTTTACAATTGTTGACAAGGCAGTGTGATAAGAGAAATTTGAGCACATGATTGGGAAGGAGTTAGATTCTGCAGAAATAAGTCTCGAAAGTTTCAGAGGACAACCAACACCACTCTTGGGGGATAGAACTCTTTTTTTTAGATTTAAAGGATGGACGAGCCAGGGGAAATGTACACAGCAGAGAATGGACCATCTGTTCTTGGAGGGCTTGACCATTTATTACTTCTCATTACCTTAGACCCAAATAGCTGTGAACAAATTTTACTGACCAGGTTGATGAAGTAAAAATGTATTTGCAAGTGATATTTCTAGTAAATTTATGCGTGTGTTTTTTCAGGGGAAGTAGGGGGATTTGTAGGCTTCTCGTACAAAATCATACTTAAAGAAGGCAATACCCATTGCCCACAAGGCAAGAAACATTCCAAGAAGCAAAAAACAAAAAAAGGATGAAGCTCAAGCAACACTGCAATGATGGAATCTGCAGAACAGCTTGGCCCTTTGGTTGTGGCAAGAAAGGTCAACAGGAGGATTAGATTGTGCATAGATTTAAGATATTTGAATAAAGATATATTCTGGTTGGTAAATTTCCTTAGTCAAACACTAATGAGATCCTGACTATGACCAAAGGAGTAAGGTGGTTTTCCACCATAGATTGAGCCACAGCATATCTCTCAGTACCTTTGCATCAAGATAACAAGTCCCTGACTTATTCACCACACTATTTGGATGTTATCATTTTTTCAGCATGCCCTTTGGTATGGCCTCTGTGGCCACTGTATTTCAGAGAATCATGTAGCAATTCGGGAACTGTAAAGGCTTTGTTTGTTTTTTCCAAGATGACTTTTGGTCATGGGGAAGACTAGGGAAGAACATGATATGTGGTTGGTGAAAGTGCTGATTTTGCTAGAAAAATAAAGGTTAATGGCTGAGTTCATGAAATGCAAATTTGCCATGCACTCTGGAGCCTATGTAGGAGATGAGGTGAGTGAAAAAAAGGGGTTATGTCCAAGTAGGTAATGTTGGATGCTATTAGGGATGCTCAAGCCCTTGTTTGTTGCAGATGGTATAAAATCCTTCTTAGGGGTACCAGAATTGTATTCAAATGTGTACAAAACTTTGAAATTAAAACGATTGTTAAAAAATAAGAACATGTTTGAGTGGAGTGAAAAACATCAAGAGGCCTTTGAGACAATTAGGGAAGACATCTGTAAAGCAACACTCCTTCAAGGTTTGATTCCAGTGCTATGACCACGGATACCAGCAGAGAGGCCTTAGGCTGTATTGTCACTATCTAAGCAGGATGAGTAGTCGGTCAATTTGGGGCATATTTATGAAATTTGTCTCGCAGCACAGCAAGTCACCTTGCTGTGCTGCACTGCATGACAGGGGAAGTACAGAAATGTGCTGTATTTACATTTTCCCCTGCACTGTTGCCATTTTGCCAGAATAGCACCAATGTAGGCTCCCTTGCACCATGGTGCAAGGGTGCCTGTGTTGCATACAATATTGTTTTTGTGCAGGAAGGGGGACCTTCCTGCACAAAAACAATTCTGAGAGGCATATTCCTCTATCTATGTGTGCTGCATAATGCAGCAGACATAGAAGGGGGAAGTAACGAGGAGAAATCAAGATATTTCTTCCCGTTACGCCTCTCCTGGGAAGGCATATCTTTTTGGTGCATTCCCAGATTTACCAATTCTGGTAAATCTGGGAATGCATCAAAAACTGTGGGAGTTGCATGGGAACACCCACACAATGCCCATGGAATGCCTTCCCAGGGCAGAGGAAGGCAACACAACGATTTGCACTGCGTTGCTTGACTCTAAATTTATGAAGCCATTCAGGGCTACGCAAGGTGGCCTTGTATAGCTTCATAAATCGAATTTTTCAGTTGCGTCGTGCATGGACCATGTTGCATGGTGCAAGCGCGACGCAACTTGGGTCATAAATATGGCCCTTTGTCTTTTGCTTCACCCTCTCACTCCCCCACTGAGGAGCGTCATAAAACGAGAAATTCTGACATGCATCGGGGGAATGGAGCGCTTTAGACAATACCTGTGGAGTTCTGAGTTCAATCTCAGAATGGACCATAAACCACTTACCAAGGTGGGTTCAACAAGTGGATTGATGGCTGTACCCGAGCTCCTATGAGTTTCTGCACGTTTTGTTGGAGTTTGGCGATGGACATAGATTGGCATTTTGATTCTATGAATCCCTTCTCGGTAATAGAGTTCTGCACCTGGCCTTGGTCCTAGCCTGCAGAGGCATTGTCATGCCTTGGTGATCACCCAATGGACCACCCCATAGCAGGTGGAAAAAGGAGGTTGAAAAGTGGACGATAGCGGAAGGTGCCACATAGCATTCTGAAGAGCGCTGAGGTCTGCGCTCCACACTGCTAGTGGAGGATGGATGTGATCTCGGCTTTTCTTTAGCAGGAGGACTAACAACAGAGTAGTCAAGATTAGTTTCTATGTACTTTGTTTCACCCTTCCCACCCTTCCCCCCTTTTCACCTACTCCCCTCCTCCCCATTCGAGTCATAACAGCTGTATCACATCTTACATCATGTTGATGATTGCTAGGAAATTTGAGGGAGGTTTCCTTTCAGCTTCTCAAGATTTGTGTCATCTAAAAAACAGATTCTAATACTGTGTTGAAATATTTGGATGAATTTTCGAAAGGAGAAGGGCTCCCCAAGTCTATTATCAGTGATAATCGGTCTGAGTTCAAGTCGGAAGAGTAGGAAAGTTTTTTTCCCATGCAATGGTATCATACACAGGAACACCTCACTTTACCATCCTGCTGGAAATGGCGCAGTGGAGAGTTTTAACAGGGTGATTATGGGTGTGGTACAGATGTCCATACAAATTATGAAATGTTGGGAACTGGAAGTTCAAAACATTTTTTGGGGTTTTATATGACTGTTAGCTTCACTAGGTTTGGGCCTTTGAAGATTTTGGGAGGAAGGGGTTCTTTCGCCAAAGACTATCTTGGTTGGTGTACACTGACAGACAAAGAGAATGGTCTCATGATGTGGTATAAAGGAATATCAAAGAAGATCAAAATGTGTACGAAGAATATTATGATCGTAAGCATGGGGCTAAGGATGGAAAACTGGAATAAAGTGTGCATGTGAAGTAAGGTGTAAAAGCTAACGAGCGTCGTAGAAGTTTTCCAGGTTTTCCAGACCCTTGAAAATTGTCATAACTAGTGATGCCGAGATTTGGAACTGCAACATCTTGTCTGGATGCTACAAAGATGAGATCGAAGACCAACATGTGGGACTTGCTGATGTTCTTCCGAGGTGGTGGTTGGAAGACGATGTTCCTGAAGGTGATTCTTTTCAGGATGATCTTGATCATGCAGGTGAAGAATCAGGTTGTGAATCAGGTACAACCAGTTTTGATGAGCGTGCTCGTCCAACACCAGTTTCTACAAAATTGTAGAATGCTGGTTTGCATGAGAACACAGGCGTACATGTCACAAAATCTGGGCATGTTGTGTTGGTTTCCAAAAAAGCTCAAGGAGTATGTTGTAGGGTAACATACTTGTCCCTTTAATTCCTGTAGCGCAACTCAATTGCACAATTTTAATTTGTATATTTCCAAAGTGTATTTCGTTGTGTTATTGTTGGACTTGGCCCGTTCTGCAGGGTCACTCCCTAACCTTTTGCCTTCATACCTCCTCTTTATGCTGAAATTATTTTTTGTATTTTTGCCTTAGGACTCTGTGCACTTCACCACTGCTAACCAGTGCTAAAGTGCTTGTGCTCTCACCCTAAAACATGGTAACATTGGCTTATACCCAATTGGCATGTTTAATTTACCTATAAGTCCCTAGTAAAGTGGCACTATATGTGCTGAGGGCTTGTAAATTAAATGCTACTAGTGGGCTTGCAGCAGATTGTGCCACCCACTTAAGTAGCCCTTTAAACATGTCTGAGGCCTGCCATTGCAGACCCTGGGTGTTCGGTTCAAACTGGCATGTTGACCTGGCAAAGTAAACCCTTTGCCAGGCCCAAACCTTCCTTTTTAATACATATAAGTCAACCCTAGGGTAGGCCCTGGACACCGAGAGGGCAGGGTGCCATGCATTTAAAAGGTAGGACATGTACTTTTAAGTTGTACATGTTCTGGTAGTGTAAAACTCTTACATTTGTTTTTTACTACTGCATGGCCCATCTCTCCCATAGGATAACATTGGAGTTGTCTTATTAGATTTTATACGTGTAATTTCCAAATGGGAAGAGAGAACCAGTTCATGTTTGGTGCCCCTGGAATCCGAATTTAAAATCCTAACTTATGGTGAAGTAGGATTTGAAATTACAATTCTGAAAATGCCACTTTTAGTACGGTGGCATTTTCTTGCCTTAACTATTTGGTACCTGTAGCCTGTCTCTGGTCACATGACTGTGTGTAGCTGACAGTTGGGCTTTGTGTATTCCTCCTAGACAGCCACACACAATGCGGAGCTTAGGTGTGACTGCATGCACCATCACCGGTAAGATGGGAGGGAGGAGCTGGGCACAGCCCCACTTACACTTGAATTGGCTGTGTCCTGCCACCACACAAAGGGTTTCATACCCCATGTAGTTAGTTTGGAGCCAGGGAAGGCAGAGCATTTGTGCACTTCAAAGGCATGCCTCTGGAAGCTTCTCCTCACTTCAACGGCACAAGTGTGTATAAAAGAAGGACCTCAGACACCACCTCTTCAGTACACTTCTGGACCTTTGGATAATTTGCCAGGAAGAAGGACTGCTGTGCTGCTACAAGGACTGCAACTCTGCTAGACTGCTGCTCTAAAGGAACTGCTGCCCTGCTGCGCTGGCCTGCTGCCCTCTTGCCTGGGGAAGAAGAACTGAACCTGCAACTTCATCTTGGACTCAGAACCCCAGTCTGACTCCAAGGGCTAGTCTGCTGGCCTCCTGATCTGAGACTCAGGGACATAAAAGGCTACCCAACCAGCTCCTGGACCCAGCTGCAGCGTGTTCCTGACCCCCTAGTGGTGCCTTTTAGGTCCTGGGCCCTTGGTGTGGCTCACGGGCTCTTAAATCAAGATTTTATGCTCTTTGCGACTGAGAACGGGCCCGTTCTCACTGAGACCGTGCCACTCTCACTGAAATCCAGAGCAAGCAGCGACCAACCCATCTCTTTGCATAGCAGCATCAACAGCCTGCAGGGGGCTGCCAGCGCGAATCTTCAGTCTGCCCGTCCGCAACACCTGGCCTGCTCTTCAGGCCACTCCGACAATCGCCTGCGACGCTCTCCTTGCTCCTCTCAACCCTCTCCAATGTGAACAGACACTTGGCACAAACACTTGAGAAGGTAAAAAATCAGCGGCACTACCCTGGGACTGTACTGGACCCGTGCTCCATCGCGGTTGGTCTGAACTTTTGACTTTTACCCGGTACAGCACAACCAGATAGCTGCAGTTGGCGCTTTACACTTTTAGGCGCTATATTGCAGTTTATTCTTTAAAAAACTCTTTTTCTACTGATTGGATTTTTGTTGTTTTGGTCTTGTTTTATTTATTAACTTTTGCTCTGTTTTCCTAACATGGTGTGTGATCTTTTTGTGTGGTGTTTTCACTGTTTTACTGTTTGAAGTGTTGCACAAATACTTTGCACATTGCCTCTAAGTTAATCCTGACTGCTCTGTTCTAAGCTACCAAAGGTTAAGCACAGGTTAATTTTGGGTTTGCTTGTACCTTGCCTGGACTAGGATTGCAGTTGCTGCTTGACCAGGGCTAACACCCCAGTCAACCAGTAACCCAATTTCTAACAGTTATGTTACCACGCTATTGGTTTATTGCCTTTCTGTAGTTTTCGTTTTATTAAATTGGTGTCGTTTTGAAGTGTAAGGGGGGCAATGTGTAGTCCTGCATCCTGCACACGCCTGTGCCTGTAATGTGTACTCAGCATGTGCTTATGTTGCACAGTTGTGATTGTAGATCACAATTGGAAGTTGGCTCTTGAGGACTTGGAGTGCAGCTACTGGTCTTGGGGTCTCACGAATAAACTCTCATACCAAGGACTTTGCCTCCTGGTTTTGGTGCCCCTTACAGTGCCCCACTTCATACTCAGAGGTTACACACAGCCCGTAGAGCTCAAGGCCCAGTATTATCAAAGGATTGCGTTGCCCGGACGTCACACAGGGTGACTCAAGGGGAAAGCAGTCCTTAAGCCAGATTTACCGAGCCACGCACGGCTCCTGGCACGGCCCTGTGTGGCTTGGTAAATCCGGACTAATGCAGGCAGAGCCAGTCGCTGCCTTGTGTTACTGTGTGCCAGGAAGGAGTGGGTGGAGCACGGGTGTTCCCACATGGCCACCCATGCTTTTTGGCGCATCCACAGATTTACCAAGCCTGGTAGACCTGGGAATGCGTCAACATTGTACGCCTTCCTAATAGAGGCACAACTTTGAGAAATATCTTTATTCCTCTTCGTTTTTATCCTCTTTCTCTGTGTGCTGCGTTGTGAAGCACACTTACAAAAAGAAAAACGCCTCTAAGAATTGTTTTTGTGCAGAAAGATGTCCCTTCCTGCCCTAAAACAATCCTGCCTGAAACACAGGCACCCTTGCAACATAGTGCAAGTGTGCCCACATTAGCACTAGGCTGAGTAGTGTGCGCCTGCGCAGTGAGAGAGCATGAATGCTTCATATCTTGAGAGATATGGTGCATTCCTGCCCTCTCCCTTTCACACAGCGCAGCGAGTTGTCTTGCTGCTCTGTGTCAAATAATGATAATTCTGGGCCTCTGTGTTTTCTACCACACTGTTGTCTTCAGTGATATTGTGATTTTTTTTCTTGTGCGTGTGCTGACTGTTGTGTCAAAACTAGCAAAAAGGAGGTTGTGTTGGATTCTTGTGTATTTTTTGTGTGACGGTTTCTCAGGCCTGTTTGGATGTTTCTCATCTCTTTTTGCATTTCTCGGTCTGGATCAGAATATTGCAACAGACTTTTAAAACGCTTTTCTATTTTTATTTTTTTTAACTTTACTGCATAGTCCCGTTCTGCCTGTCCCTCAGAGATCCTCAGGAGCAGATTTACAAGCCCCTTGCGACACATTTACGCCGCTGTTGCGTCACTTCTGTGACCCAGCGGCGTCATAAACAATGCGCCACGTTGCGACAAATTTACAACGTGACGCATCCAGGGAGATGCGTCACGTTGTAAAGCCCTGCGTCACATTATACCTGCGTGAGATATAATGTATGCAGGGTGGGCGTTCGATGCAGAAAGCCTCGTAAAAGGGACGCAGTGAAATCTACAAGATTTCACTGAGTCACTTTACGACGCCGCATGCGTCAAAACCTTACGCCTGCTTCAAGCAGGCGTAAGGAGTGACGCAGCACAGCAAGTATAGGCCGCCCCTGAGCAGTGCTGGAGTTGCGTCGCGCTTGCGACACGACTCCAGCACTGCGTTACCTTTACGCCGACAGATGCGTCACGCATCTGTCAATCCTTGTGCCACTGTGCGCCGCATTGCAAATGCGACGCATCCATGGTGGAGCAAGGTTTTTTTTTACGTGACCCAAATTAACTGACGCACCTCTGCTGATATGCAGAGATGCGTCAGTTCTTGTAAATCTGCCCCTCAGTGTTTTACTTTGAGTCTTTAGTTCGTTTCTTTCTGCTGGCCCACACCCTGGTCCATGCAGGCGCCTGACTTCTCCGGTGCCACTACGAGGCTTATTTATGAGAGCCCTGCGTCACTTTTGCACCACGTAAAGTGGTACATGTGTGACGCATGGCTCTTATCCCTGCGTGGCTTAGTGACCTCATAAATCTTAATTAAGGCAACACAGCGCAAATTGCTGCATCGCCTTACTCTGCGCCCGGGAATTCCATGGGCGTTGCTGGGGTTTTCCCGCGCATCCAGGGCACAAGTCCTAAAAAAAGAAGTCAGGGACTAACCAAGTTAGGCCGTGTTCAGGTGACATCATGGCGCATGACATCACAACACGTGACATCACTGCGCGTGACATTTCACGTGGCATCACAGGAAGCAATATCACAGGAAACGACATCACAACCATGAACTCAGAGGAAGTGACATCAAAACTTAAGACCTCACATATATTTATCAGATCTATCATGAGAACACGTGAGCGCATTTTTAGATTGTCCATTGGGCTTGTGCCAAAAAGTGACAAAACCCCAGTACAAAATCTGGGCCTCAACTTATACATTTATTTATTTTTAAAACTCTGCCACAAAGAAATTGTCAACAAGGAGAAATTTGGCATTAAATCTGTTCTGCTTAATTGATTGCAAAGTCTGCATTTTAAAATATCTGATGGGGTTAAGGCATCTGCGGCAGAGATCTTTGTGTGCCCAGTAAATCTCAGGAAATAATAATGATGGTGAGATAACTCTGGAGGTTAAAGCATTTGCTGGAGAGACCTGTGTTTTCTCTAGTCCCAGTTTTGATTCAAAGTAGCATAAAGGGTTAATGTGTCTCCTGCAAAGCACATGATGTAACATGCAGATGGCAGATTTTTAATTTATGTAGATAGGTAAGTGGTTCACTTCTTTTAGCACAGAGATTCTTTGTTATTTGTAGTTCATAAATCACAATCTTTCTAATATAGCACAGTGAGCTATGAAGGACATGTGACCTCTACACCTTGTAACCCTCACTGTCTCGTGCAGCCCCACTGGAATTATGTGATTCTGCCGCCACTGCATTTTTGGCATAGTTATGGATTTGCTGCATTTGCCACATAATCCATCCTCTGCTGCATAATTTGCAGATTTTCACTCCCAAAAATTGTTTCTAGCTCAAAGTGATCAAACTTTACTAAAAATACATGTTGCTGTGCAGCGGAAGGCACTTCTCAAAGGTTGACTGTCCACCTTTCAGTTGCATATTGCTGTATTTGGGTGTTAAACTAGTAGTAATTAGGTGAAACCTTTGTCCAGACAGTGTTAAGATGTGTAAATATTACAAAATAATGAACTGGTACTATCACAAAATCTGCCACATTATGCCACATAATTTACATCCTCTAGCCACGTAATTTAGTAAACCCTGCTACATAAATGTATCCTTCTTTGCCGCATAATTCCAATGGCCCTAGATTTATATAACACATCCTGTACATTGATTTACACACACAAGATTTATTGTCAATGTATAATGTGTACGTGTGATGTAAAGCGCTCTGACACCCTGCATTGAGATGAATAGCACACTAAAAAAATAAAACAAAATCATGCAATTTAAATTATTTGTGTAAATTCTGGGACAGATCAACACATCTGACATTTTTACAGTGCATGCATATCTCTTATGTACAGACACTGAACAAAGTCAAAACCATGCCTCTCTCAGGTACCTGTGAAGTGATAACAAGCTGTGCGCCTTTGTTTCCCCTCCATTGTATTTGCATCAAGATGTGAGGCTCCAGATAGTTCTACGCCAGGATACAAAAACAAAAAAAGGGTTAACGGCCCCTTAAATTCAGCCTTTGTTTTTGGTCCACTAGAATTTAAAATAACAAAGCCTCCTCCCCCTCACGTTGCTGCTCGGAACGAAAGCGGACCGCGCAGGTGCTGCTGAATGTGTCCTGGTGTCTGGACATTAAACTGGGACTAGTCTAGCATATTTCAGTGGGCCCAAGTTCTTGGCAGGGTGGACGGTATCCACCCTGTGAAAATAGTGGGTGGACGCCATCTACCCACGTGAACCCTCGACTTGCGTCCTGCACGCAACACCCATGGAATTTAAGGCTGCGCCAGATTTACAAGGTGATGTAAACCTGGGGAAGCGTCAAATCCTTACGCCTCCGAGGTGAGGCGTAACGAGGAGAAATATATTTATTTTGCCTCGTTTTTTCCTCTTTCCATGTGTGCTGCATTTTGCAGCACACATAGAAAGAGAAAAACACCTTGTAGGATTGTTTCTCTGCAGAAAGGTGTCCCTTCCTGCACAAAAGGAATCCTGCATGCAAAGGAGGCACCCTTGCACTATGGTGCAAGGGTGCCTACGTTGGCGCTAGGCTGCCGAAACGGCACCAGCGCAGGGGGAAAGGACAGGAATGCGCTGTATGCCATAAATATGGGGGCAGATTTACAAGCCCCTTGCGCCACTTTTGCGTCACTTTTCCCATGTTAAAAATGACGCAAAAGTGGCGCAAGGGCCTTGTAAATAAGCCCCCATGGTGCGCTCCTGCCCTTTCACTTTGGCGTAGTACAGCGTGGCGAGGTGCCTTGCGGCGCTGCCTTACGCCAAATGCCATAAATGAGGCCCTACGTGTTTACATGTAAACAGAAGGTGCAGGGGGAGGCTGTGTGTGCTGTTAAGGGGGGGGGGGGCAGAGGGGGCCACGCCAGGCCGAAGGTCTCATCTGATTTACAAGTTTCTGGATCTCTCAGCACAGACCTGCCGCGCCAGGTCTTCTTTATTTACGTATTTCCAAAGATTTGTAAAGCGTGAACCAGGGACCATGGGCGTCGAGGCGCTATGCAGCAGTCGTACACTACAAGCAGAGCAGATATGGAGTCGAGCGTAGATTTACACAGTGCGGCGAGGGCGTGAGAGCACCATATTGATTGATTGATTGATTGATTGATTGATTGATTGATTAATTTAAAAACGTATAAAGTGCACAATCATCATCAGGCATCGCAGCGCTAGGAATTTAGGTGAAAAAGCAGAAGGGTGAGCTGAACAAAACAAAAAGGCTGTGGAGGCTTTCCTGAATGAAGGGAGACAAGCCACGGATGTTAGAAGCAGTGGTGGGTCAGTTCCAAGCATTGGACCGAGACAGCCACAGAGAGGCACCGAGACAGCCACAGAGAGGCACCGAGACAGCCACAGAGGGGCACCGAGACAGCCACAGAGGGGCACCGAGACAGTCACAGAGAGGCACCGAGACAGCCACAGAGAGGCACTGAGACAGCCACAGAGAGGCACTGAGACAGCCACAGAGAGGCACTGAGACAGCCACAGAGAGGCACCGAGACAGCCACAGAGGGGCACCGAGACAGTCACAGAGAGGCACTGAGACAGCCACAGAGAGGCACTGAGACAGCCACAGAGAGGCACTGAGACAGCCACAGAGAGGCACTGAGACAGCCACAGAGAGACAGAGAGGCACTGAGACAGCCACAGAGAGGCACCGAGACAGCCACAGAGAGGCACCGAGACAGCCACAGAGGGGCACCGAGACAGCCACAGAGAGGCACAGAGACAGCCACAGGGAGGCACTGAGACAGCCACAGAGAGGCACCGAGACAGCCACAGAGAGGCACCGAGACAGCCACAGAGAGGCACTGAGACAGCCACAGAGAGGCACTGAGACAGCCAGAGAGAGGCACCGAGACAGCCACAGAGAGGCACCGAGACAGTCACAGAGAGGCACCGAGACAGCCACAGAGGGGCACCGAGACAGCCACAGAGAGGCACTGAGACAGCCACAGAGAGGCGCCGAGACAGCCACAGAGGTGCACCGAGACAGTCACAGAGAGGCACCGAGACAGCCACAGAGAGGCACTGAGACAGCCACAGAGAGGCACTGAGACAGCCACAGAGGGGCACCGAGACAGTCACAGAGAGGCACTGAGACAGCCACAGAGAGGCACTGAGACAGCCACAGAGAGGCACTGAGACAGCCACAGAGAGACAGAGAGGCACTGAGACAGCCACAGAGAGGCACCGAGACAGCCACAGAGGGGCACCGAGACAGCCACAGAGAGGCACAGAGACAGCCACAGAGAGGCACTGAGACAGCCACAGAGAGGCACAGAGACAGCCACAGAGAGGCACAGAGACAGCCACAGAGAGGCACTGAGACAGCCACAGAGCGGCACCGAGACAGCCAGAGAGAGGCACCGAGACAGCCAGAGAGAGGCACCGAGACAGCCACAGAGAGGCACCGAGACAGCCACAGAGAGGCACCGAGGCAGCCACAGAGGGGCACCGAGACAGCCAGAGAGAGGCACCGAGACAGCCACAGAGGGGCACCGAGACAGTCACAGAGAGGCACCGAGACAGCCACAGAGAGGCACCGAGACAGCCACAGAGAAGCACCGAGACAGCCACAGAGGGGCACCGAGACAGCCACAGAGGGGCACCGAGACAGCCACAGAGAGGCACCGAGACAGCCACAGAGGGGCACCGAGACAGCCACAGAGGGGCACCGAGACAGCCACAGAGAGGCACCGAGACAGCCACAGAGAGGCACCGAGACAGCCACAGAGAGGCCTCTCACTCGTGAACGCCCCGGGCGAGGGGTGTGAATAACAGCTGAGGTTTCCATTGCAACGTTTTCCTGGCAGATAGTGATGGAAACGCGAAGCCAATGGCGGTTTTTCAGTCTGATAAAAGGTCTTGTGCTTGACACAAACTTTGAAGGCAGCTCTTTTTTGATTGGAGCCGAAGCAGTTTGGTTCCGGCACGACCATCACAATTTCAATTTACAGACCAGGCATGCTGCAAAATTAGGAATCCATTGAAGGTTAGCGAGGGATGACGCACAGAGACCCAAACACAGGATATTACAGGAGTCAAGTCTGGAAACAATAAGGCTGGGAACACTTGAGCATGTAAGTAAGTAGCTAACAAGCATTGGCAAAGCCAATAGGTCACTCCTATGCAAGAGCTATTGGCTTTGTAAATGTGTTTTAGCCATGTTGTGCACCAGCGTGGCTGTTGTTCAGCATGGCTAAAGGTTAGTGGATAGAGTTGAGTGCAGTAGAGTGTCATAGAGTGGAATAGCCAAGAGTGGAGTGGCGTAGAGAGTTCTGTATTGGAGTGGCACAGAGTGGAGTCGCATAGAGCGGTGTACAGTTGAGTGCTGTACAGTAGTGTAGACTGGTGTAGAGTGCATTAACGTAGAGTGCATTGACAGAGTGTTGCAGAGTCTAGTGGCGTATAGTGCAGCAGTGTAGATTGCAGCAGCATAGAATTCAGCGGCGTACAATGCAGCATCGTAGAATGCAGTGACATAGATTAGAGCATTGCATAGTAGTGTGTGGTGGTGTAGAGTGGAGTGGTGCAGAGTGGAGCGGTGCGTAGTATAGTAGAGTGGCGTAGAGTAAGGTGATGTAGAGTTCTGTGGTTCAGAATAGAGTAGAGTGGCATAGATTGCAGTAGCGTAGACTGGTGCAGATTATAGTTCCGTAGTGTGCAGTGGCATAGAGTGGAGTGATGCCGAGGAGAATGGCGTAGTGTGATTGGTGTAGAGTGTGCATTCGCATACAATGCAGTAGCGCAGAGTAGAATGGCATAGAGTTGAGTGGCGTAGAGTGCAGTGTTGCAGAGCAGAGTGTCAGAGTGCATTGGTGTAGAGTGCAGTAAAGTGTGCAGAGGAGAGTGGCATAGAGTGCAGTGACATTGAGTACAGAGGTGCAGATTAGAGTTCAGTGGCGTAGAGTGGCATACAGTGGAGTGGAGTGATGTAGAATAGAGTAGAGTGGACTGGTGTAGAGTGAATTGGCATAGAGTATTGCACAGCACAGTGGCGTAGAGTGATAGAGTGCGGCGGCATAGGATTCAGTAGTGTAGAAAGCAGCAGCATAGAATGCAGTGGCATAGAATAGAGTGGTGCATTGTTGAGTGCAGTGGCATAGAGTGCAGTGGCGCAGAGAAGAGTGGCATAGACTACAGTGGCATAGAGTGGTGCAGAGTAGAGTGGCGTAGAGTGCAGTGGCATAGAGTGGAGTGGCGTGGCGTGGAGTGGCATGGCGTGCAGGAGTGCAGAGTAGAGAGGCATAGAGTTCAGTGGCAAAGAGTGCAGTGTTGCAGAGTAGAGTGTCGAATAGTGCAGTGGTGTAGAGTAGCGTAGAGTGCATTGGCATAGAGTGCAGTGGCATGGAGTGGTGTAGAGAGCAGTGGTGAAGAGTGGGGTGCAGCAGCATAGAGAGCATGGACATGGAGTGCATTGGTGTAGAGTGCATTGGTCTAGAGTAGAGTGCTGTGGCATAGAGTGGAGTGGCACAGAGTGTAATTGTGAAGAGTAAAGTTGTGTAGAGTGCAATGGCATAGAGTGCAGTGGTGCAGAGTAGATTAGAGTGGCATACAGTGGGTCGGCGTAGAGTGGAATGGTACACAGTAGAAGCATTTCCGTAGAGTGTTTTGGCATAGAGTGCAGTGGTGTAGTGTAGAGTGCATTGGCATAGAGTAGAATGGTGCAGAGTAGAATAGAGAGGTGTAGAATAAAGTAGCGTAGAGTGCATCGGCATAGAGTGCTTCATTTGTGTTTTCCTAATTCTGATACATTCTGAAATACTTGCATAGTTCATTTAAATGTTGTTGTGTGCTAGAAAAAAGCCCTTTCCTACTCCGAGCATCCAATCAAGATTGTCACATAAATTCTCTCACTTCAAAGTCAGAGAAAGAAAAGTAAACACCAAGCTCCCTCTGAAGACAGATCCTGACATTTGACCACTGTCTTTGAATGTACAACAAATGGGACAAGATAAGAACAAGATTTACAGGCCTGTTTACAGAAAGGAGCAGTCGTGGAACAATACAAGAAGGGGTAGTGTGAAAAGGCTTTGCTCCTTGGTAGGCACAAAATCACCCTGGACAGCCTAAAACAAATAAAGCCAGAAAATAGAAAGCCAGAAAATGTGAGTTACAAACCATGAAGCCAATGGCAAGCAAAGGGCGGAATGCATTCCCAGGGAAGCTTTCTGAATGTCCCCAAGTTGTTTTTAGCAAATCAGATAGTAGGCTTCGACCTAAAAATGGCAAGGCCTTTCTTAGTAATTTAAATAATCGAAACAGGAGGAGGAAATCTCATTTATTAGTGTGGAGCAAACTGATCTAAGCAGATGATCAATTCTGTATCATCCACATAAAAAACAGCTGGACATCCAAAGGACTTAATTAAAGAGATAAAAGGACGAATGTAGATATTAAAAACCATCAGTAAAGGAGGATCTTTGCAGTTCCCCACACGGCTATGCTAGAGGAGGAACAGTACGAGCCTAGGATCTGCAATTGTGGGCAGTCACTAAGGAAGGATGAAAACCATGCCGCTAGTGAGCCCTTAAACCCTATAATTTGATAACTGCTACAATGCACTCGGCAAGGGTAACGACATAATAACAAGGTATCGAAAGAACATTCCGGAGGTATAACCTGGACCTATAAGTAGGTAATACCTCTGAAAAGAATGACAAACTCCATAATCTAGGTATGTTTCTAAAAAGGACGCAACCCCTCACCCTCACTGGGTTGCTCCTCATCCAGACCTCATTTTTGGTGGTGTGGATGGGCTGGTGTGGATGTGCTCCCTAGTCCTAGGAGCTTCTGAATGGAGATCATTTTCAGTTGTAAATAGATCCACATGTGTGAGAAGTTGGCCTGGTATATGCTGTCCACTAATTATAGTGGGCACCTTGCACCAGTCCAAACAGCCCCTTATTGGAGATAGGTTAAAGACAACCTTTATTGAAAGCTATCCTAGTGGTAGCTATGGAGAGCAGCCTTCAGGCTAAGTCTTGAAGGAATGTAAAGCAGCTTGTTTTACCAGTCTATAATCTCTTGAGTGACCAAATGAAAGAGGACCACACCAGGTATATATTTAAAATATATGTATTTAGTCTTAAACACACCCCTCTAGTCTCTTTATGAGGCTAGAGTTCGAAGTACATAAGTTACAAGTCGAATATCAACAGTAATAGCACAAATACACGTTTGAGCCCTAGGGGCGTACCAAACCATATACCAATAAAGTGGTATAAGAACCACGACTGAGCTAGACACTAGGCCTAGAGCCTGTAGAAGTGCTTGGCCCTCAAGGAACCACCCAAGGTAGTGACACAGGGGACCCATGGGGGACGCGTGCAGTGTGAGAACACAGCCGCGAGCCGCCGTTGACTTCTATGGGGAATGTCGCGGTTTGAGTTTTAAAGAAAAAGGACACTTAGAGGAGGACTTGGAGCAAACCCCTTTAGAACTAGGTTGTTCTAGAGTCAATACCCACGGGAGCACCGGAGTACTCGAGTTACCTCACCCAGGGAAGCCGGGTGCATAGGTGTCTTTCGGGGTCGGGTTTCGTCGTCGTTTTCAATGGCGACCTGCTGCAAAGTGCTGCTGGCGACCAAGTCGAAAGTGTTCGGGTGGATCCAAGGGTGGATCGAAGATCTGAAGAACCTGAAAGCAGAGGGGACAGAGTCTGGGTCACTAGCCAGTGACCAGGAAGGCGATGAGCAGATTCCCACCGATGTCGGGTGCTTCAGGTAGGTTGACGGTCGTCTTGACTCTTCAGCCACGAAGTCCAGGAGGCGTCGACGACAACCAGGAGCTGGATTCGAGCTGTCCCACGACGTCTGTCGATTGCAGGGGTGTCGGCGACCGGATTGGACCCAACAAGCCTTGGCAACGGCAAGTCATGTGGAAACAAACAAAAGGACGTTAATGCAGACCAGCAACGTCTGGGGGACTCACCCAGCGAAGGTAAGTCAGGGCATGTCTGGAGCAACCAGGATAGCCCAAGCAGAAGAAGAGTTGCCTTCGGGAGGGCCCACTAGCCAACGGACTAGCAACCGCGAAGGAGCCTCGAGTGGACGCACTTGGAGCTGGCTCACAGGACACTCGTGGAGTGGAGGCCAGTGATCTTTGGTGCAGTCGGTGCTGGAGGCGAGGGCAACTCGGAGCCCAAAGCACAACTTCGTGGGAGACCAGGAAGAGGATGCACTTGCAAAAGTTCTCGGTGTCCAGGGGTCACGGTTCCACATTACCCACGACAGCTACGGGCCTCAGCTTCGCTGAGGACTCAGGGCAGCCTCGGGGAAGTCTGGAAATCCACCTCTGGTGATACAAAGACTTCGGCGTCCGGCGGGAGCTTCAGCGATGCAGACCGGACAATTGCTTCTTAGGTGCCTGCCAAGCAGGGGAGTCACTCCTTGACCCCAAGGGAGATTCTTCAGTCCTCTAATCTTCAAGTAGAGCGTCGAAGGTCCAGGATTCAGTGTCAGAGTTTCGTCCAGGGTAATCTAAAGTCCTAAGGACTGGGGTCCCATACTTATACAAAGTTAGGGGTTGGACATACTCTGGGGACCCACCTATGGGAGGGTCAGGGAAGAGGGTGGTTACACCCATACCCTTTGTCCAGTTTTGCGCCAGAGCAGGGCCAGGTAGCCCCTGCAACCGGTTTGAACTGGCATATGCACAGGGACACCAGATGTGCCCCCAGTGCAGGACTTCAAAGCACCAGAGGGTGCTCCCGCCCAGCCCCAATACACACTATCCTGTCTGGGGAGGTGGTTACACCTCCCTTCGACAGGAAACCTATTGTCCAGGCCTCCCCTGGCGGAGTTTCAGTCAGCAGCAGGAGGCCAGACCCGTGTCTGTGGCAGCGGCATCCATTTTGTGATGCCAGGGCTCTGGAAAGAAGTGTGCACATGTCTCTCCCTCTAGAAGGGTCCTGGCGGCGGGGTAGTATTCCAAGATGTTTGACACCAAACACGACATGTTTTTGTGCAGCCAGTCCAAAGTTAGCATTGTACCGCCAGGATATAATGCACTTAAGAGTATATGGTCAGGCTGTACCACAAACAGCATCAGAGGAGGGACTCCGAATGCTGCAGAGGGGCTCTGCTCATGCAGGGGCACCCTCTCACATAAAAACCAAGCATTCTGTCTTCAGGATTGTTAAGGCCTGCCATAGGAGTGACTTATAGGTTTATATGTGTGTGCAATTGTAGTGATATAGGTAGCCTATATCACAGTAAGGGGTGCATGCACCACCTTACCCAGGCTGCAGTAGCAGACCTGTGGTGTCATTTTGGATGGACTTCCAGGGGTGGCACAATACATGCTGCAGCCCCTGGTAGGCCTCTGAGGTACCTATGCCCTGGGTACATAGTATACCATATACTAGGGACTTATAAGGGCACTCCAGATTCCAATCAGAGATGTGCCTAAGGCACATGGAAACCATTTTAGAGAGGAAGCAGCTAGGCTGGGGTTCTGATTAGCAGGGCCCCAGCCAGACTAAAGTCGAAAAACAGTGAAGCATCAGCAAAAAGTGGGGGTACCCATGTGAAGCAGATCCTACTCTCCTACAACATGTAAAAAGGTTAAAGTTACCTATAAATACCCAACAGGAATTTCATTAAGGGGAATCTGTGGTAAAACTAAAATAACCACATCGGAGGTAATTGAGGTTAAACAGTGTCTCTATCCCTCCGGGCAGCATGTTTCAGCCTTGTCCAATAGACTTCATACTGGCTGTCCGGCCTTCTTCAGGATCTGGATCTCTGCCTTACATATTTCTGTCTCTAACCTCTTGCCTGGTGCTTCAAGGCCTGGATCCTTGCCTTGCATGATTTTGTCTCTAACCTCTTGCCTGGTGCTTCAGGGCCTTGATCCCTGCCTTGCATGCTTGTGTCTCTAACCTCTTGCCGGGTGCTTCAGGGCCTTGATCCCTGCCTTGCATGCTTGTGTCTCTAACCTCTTGCCTGGTGCTTCAGGGCCTGGATCCCTGCCTTGCATGCTTGTGTCTCTAACCTCTTGACCGGGGCTTCAGGGCCTGGACCCCTGCCTTGCATGCTTGTGTCTCTAGCCTCTTGCCCGGGGTTTCAGGACCTGAATCCCTGCCTTGCATGCTTGTGTCTCTAGCCTCTTGCCCGGGGCTTCAGGACCTGGATCCCTGCCTTGCTTGCTTGTGTCTCTAGACTCTTGCCCGGGGCTTCAGGACCTGGATCCCTGCTTTGCATGCTTGTGTCTCTAACCGCTTGCCTGGTGCTTCAGGGCCTTGATCCTTACCTTGCATGCTTGTGTCTCTAACCTCTTGCCTGGTGCTTCAGGGCCTGGATCCCTGCCGTGCATGCTTGTGTCTCTAACCTCTTGCCTGCTGCTTCAGGGCCTGGATTCCTGGCTTGCATGCTTGTGTCTCTAACCTCTTGCCTGGTGCTTCAGGGCCTGGATCCCTGCCTTACATGCTTGTGTCTCTAACCTCTTGCCCGAGGCTTCAGGGCCTGGACCCCTGCCTTGCATGCTTGTGTCTCTAGCCTCTTGCCCGGGGCTTCAGGACCTGAATCCCTGCCTTGCATGCATGTGTCTCTAGCCTCTTGCCCGGGGCTTCAGGACCTGGATCCCTGCCTTGCTTGCTTGTGTCTCTAGACTCTTGCCTGGGGCTTCAGGACCTGGATCCCTGCCTTGCATGCTTGTGTCTCTAGCCTCTTGCCCGGGGCTTCAGGACCTGGATCCCTGCCTTGCATGCTTGTGTCTCTAGCCTCTTGCCCGAGGCTTCAGGACCTGGATCCCTGCCTTGCATGCTTGTGTCTCTAGCCTCTTGCCCGAGGCTTCAGGACCTGGATCCCTGCCTTGCATGCTTGTGTCTCTAGCCTCTTGCACGGGGCTTCAGGACCTGGATCCCTGCCTTGCATGGTTGTGTCTCTAATCTCTTGCCCTGGGCTTCAGGACCTGGATCCTTGCCTTGCCTGCTGTGTCTCTAGCCTCTTACCCGGGGCTTCAGGACCTGGATCCCTGCCCTGCATGCTTGTGTCTTTAGCCTTTTGCCCGGGGCTTCAGGACCTGGATCCCTGCCCTGCATGCTTGTGTCTCTAGCCTCTTGCCCGGGGCTTCAGGACCTGGATCCCTGCCTTGCATGCTTGTGTCTCTAGCCTCTTGCCCGGGGCTTCAGGACCTGGATCCCTGCCTTGCATGCTTGTGTCTCTAACCTCTAGCCCGGGGCTTCAGGACCTGGATCTCTGCCTTGCATGCTTGTCTCTCTAGCCTCTTGCCCAGGGCTTCGGGACCTGGATCCCTGCCTTGCATGCTTGTGTCTCTAACCTCTTGCCCGGGGCTTCGGGACCTGGATCCCTGCCTTGCATGCTAGTGTCTCTAGCCTCTTGCCCGGGGCTTCAGGACCTGGATCCCTGCCTTGCATGCTTGTGTCTCTAACCTCTTGCCTGGGGCTTCGGGGCCTGGATCCCTGCCTTGCATGTTTGTGTCTCTAACCTCTTGCCCGGGGCTTCGGGCCTGGATCCCTGCCTTGCATGCTTGTGTCTCTAACCTCTTGCCCGGGGCTTCGGACTTCGGGCCTCGATCCCTGCCTTGCATGCTTGTGTCTCTAACCTCTTGCCCAGGGCATCGGGGCCTGGATCCCTGCCTTGCATGATTGTGTCTCTAACCTCTTGCCCGGGGCTTTGGGGCCTGGATTCTTGCCTTGCATGCTTGTGTCTCTAGCCTCTTGCCCGGTGCTTCAGGACCTGGATCCCTGCCTTGCATGCTTGTGTCTCTAACCTCTTGCCTGGGGCTTGAGGCCCTGGATCCCTGCCTTGCTTGCTTGTCTCTAGCCTCTTACCCGGGGCTTCGGGGCCTGGATCCGTGCCTTGCATGCTTGTGTCTCTAACCTCTTGCCCGGGGCTTCGAGCCTGGATCCCTGCCTTGCATGCTTGAGTCTCTAACCTCTTGCCCGAGGCTTCAGGGCCTTGACCCCTGCCTTGCATGCTTGTGTCTCTAACCTCTTGCCCGGGGCTTCAGGACCTGGATCCATTCCTTGCATGTTTGTGTCTCTAACCTCTTGCCTGTGGCTTACTGCAAATAGTCAGTTAAGGTGATGTGCAGCTGTCCCTGTCAAACGCACTCACATGCATTCACATTGATGCCTTTCACAGCAGTTATAAATCTAGCCTCTTGCCCAGTGCTTCAGGATCTTGATCCCTGCCTTGCATGCTTGTGTCTCTATCCTGTTGCCCGGGGCTTCAGGACCTGGATCCCTGCCTTGCATGCTTGTGTCTCTAGCCTCTTGCCCGGGGCTTCAGGGCCTGGATCCCTGTCTTGCATGCTTGTGTCTCTAACCTCTTGCCCGGGGCTTCAGGACCTGGATCCTTGCCTTGCATGCTTGTGTCTCTAACCTCTTGCCCGGGGCTTCGGGGCCTGCATCCCTGCCTTGCATGCTTGTGTCTCTAGCCTCTTGCCCGGGGCTTCAGGACCTGGATCCCTGCCTTGCATGCTTGTGTCTCTATCCTGTTGCCCGGGGCTTCAGGACCTGGATCCCTACCTTGCATGCTTGTGTCTCTAACCTCTTGCCCGGGGCTTCAGGACCTGGATCCCTGCCTTGCATGCCTGTGTCTCTAGCCTCTTGCCCGGGGCTTCAGGACCTGGATCCCTGCCTTGCATGCTTGTGTCTCTAACCTCTTGCCCGGGGCTTCGGGCCTGGATCCCTGCCTTGCATGCTTGTGTCTCTAGCCTCTTGCCCGGGGCTTCAGGACATGGATCCCTGCCTTGCATGCTTGTGTCTCTATCCTGTTGCCCGGGGCTTCAGGACCTGGATCCCTGCCTTGCATGCTTGTGTCTCTATCCTCTTGCCCGGGGCTTCAGGACCTGGATCCCTGCCTTGCATGCTTGTGTCTCTAACCTCTTGCCTGGTGCTTCAGGGCCTGGATCCCTGCCTTGCATGCTTGTGTCTCTAGCCTCTTGCCCGGGGCTTCAGGACCTGGATCCCTGCCTTGCATGGTTGTGTCTCTAGCCTCTTGCCTGGTGCTTCAGGACCTGAATTTCTGCCTTGCTTGCTTGTGTCTCTAACCTCTTGCCCGGGGCTTCAGGACCTGGATCCCTGCCTTGCATGCTTGTGTCTCTAACCTCTTGCCTGGTGCTTCAGGGCCTGGATCCCTGCCTTGCATGCTTGTGTCTCTAGCCTGGGGCTGCAGGACCTGGATCCCTGCCTTGCATGTTTGTGTCTCTAAACTCTTGCCTGCTGCAAATAGTCAGTTAAGGTGATGGGCAGCTGTCCCTGTCAAACGCACTCACATGCATTCACTTTGATGCCTTTCACAGCAGTTATAAATCTAGCCTCTTGCCCGGTGCTTCAGGATCTGGGTCCCTGCCTTGCATGCTTGTGTCTCTATCCTCTTGCCTGGGGCTTCAGGACCTGGATTCCTGCCTTGCATGCTAGTGTCTCTAGCCTCTTGCCCGGGGCTTCAGGACCTGGATCCCTCGCTTGCATGCCTGTGTCTCTAACCTCTTGCCGGGGCTTCAGGACCTGGATCCCTGCCTTGCATGCTTGTCTCTCTAGCCTCTTGCCCAGGGCTTCGGGACCTGGATCCATGCCTTGCATGCTTGTGTCTCTAACCTCTTGCCCGGGGCTTCGGGACCTGGATCCCTGCCTTGCATGCTAGTGTCTCTAGCCTCTTGCCCGGGGCTTCAGGACCTGGATCCCTGCCTTGCATGCTTCTGTCTCTAACCTCTTGCCTGGGGCTTCAGGACCTGGATCCCTGCCTTGCATGCTTGTGTCTCTATCCTGTTGCCCGGTGCTTCAGGACCTGGATCCCTGCCTTGCATGCTTGTGTCTCTAGCCTCTTGCCCGGGGCTTCAGGACCTGAATCCCTGCCTTGCATGATTGTGTCTCTATCCTGTTGCCCGGGGCTTCAGGACCTGGATCCCTGCCTTGCATGCTTGTGTCTCTAACCTCTTGTCCGGGGCTTCAGGACCTGGATCCCTGCCTTGCATGCTTGTGTCTCCAACCTCTTGCCTGGGGCTTCAGGACCTGGATCCCTGCCTTGCATGCTTGTGTCTCTATCCTCTTGCCCGGTGCTTCAGGACCTGGATCCCTGCCTTGCATGCTTGTGTCTCTAGCCTCTTGCCCGGGGCTTCAGGACCTGGATCCCTGCCTTGCATGCTTGTGTCTCTATCCTCTTGCCCGGTGCTTCAGGACCTGGATCCCTGCCTTGCATGCTTGTGTCTCTAGCCTCTTGCCCGGGGCTTCGGGCCTGGATCCCTGCCTTGCATGCTTGTGTCTCTAGCCTCTTGCCCGGGGCTTCGGGGCCTGGACCCGTGCTTTGCATGCTTGTGTCTCTAACCTCTTGCCCGGGGCTTCGGGCCTGGATCCCTGCCTTGCATGCTTGTGTCTCTAACCTCTTGCCCGGGGCTTCAGGACCTGGATCCCTGCCTTGCATGCTTGTGTCTCTAACCTCTTGCCCGGGGCTTCAGGACCTGGATCCATCCCTTGCATGTTTGTGTCTCTAACCTCTTGCCTGTGGCTTGCTGCAAATAGTCAGTTACGGTGATGTGCAGTTGTCGCTGTCAAACGCACTCACATGCATTCACATTGATGCCTTTCACAGCAGTTATAAAGACTCATGAATAGCCGTGAGAAAAATAACGAATTGGCGATTGGAATAGTCACATGATCAGTTCAAGCGTCACTCATTTAATGCACTATAGTGTTACTCAATACATGCACAATCACCCCACTGCAAGCATGTGCAAACAGATGTTTACCCAGCTCGTGCTCCTCTGCTCAGGAAGCTGTTGCAGCCAGGCCTCTTTGGGGCCTACAAACGTGGTGCCCTTCTGTTCTTTTGCACAGCCTTAGACAACATAAACAAATGCCCCTCATCTTGTTAGCATTGCAGGTAGCTTTAGTGCTTAATTTGAGCCGGTGGCTTCCAGTGCTCAGCACCGGCACTTAATTTTGAACACCAGCACTTTTTACAGTCTGCCACATGGTGGCGCTGTTGTCCAATTTTGAGATGAGCACAACAGCAGTTGTTTAGTAATTCAGTATACATTTAAAATGACTAATACCTGCCACCCAATCATTCTTATAGCTTAGGGCAGAGGTCTTCAATCTGTGGGGCGCGACCCCCCGGGGGTCCGTGGAGTCATGGGAAGGGGGTCGCGCATTCCCCGGCCTCACTTCTGCCTGGACTCTCCAAAAAGAACACCGTCCCCGGGCGGTTCATTATGAAAGTTAAAACACTTCAAGCTGCAGTGCCATTCAGGGAGTGTCCTCTTGTGCTGTGAAACCGGAGCTGATCAGACAGCGAAACAAGGTTTCCTTCCAGGATGCCTGCTTGCCTTAAAGGAATGGAAATATGCGCTTCAAGTTAATCTGGATATGTAAAGGGCAGGTTGCAGCTGTAAAGAATGCTTGGGAGCCGGTACTGGCTTTTATTGATGGAATCACTGGAAGGTTTGTGATGACCTGTGAAGTGCGCGCTTGTTATTGTAAATATATTTACATAACGCTTACTATCCCGGGGAGTGTTTTATACCCAGAGAAGTGCCCAAACACCTGGTAATATGCATTACGGATTGCTGCTGTAAACTGTCACTTACCTGGCAGGCACATTGCTAATTCCTATTCTGACTTTCCTGTAGCTGACTTTTAATCAGCTGATCAGTAGCCCTGATGCATTTTATGGGAGCTGACAATAAGTTAAAATGTTGGGGTACTTCAGTTTCATTTTCAAATAAATTTTCACAGAAAGTATCAATGTACTGAAAGACCTTACTAGAAAAGGTGTTTCTGAATGGACAACTGAGCTCTGAAGTGCATGCTTTTAATTGTAATTGTATTTACATAGCGCTTACTATCCCTGAGGAGGTGTTGAAGGGACAGTTATGTACAAAAATTGCATTGCGTATGGTCTGGGTATTACTAAAATCTATATTTTGGAAGCACCATTTTATCGTAAAACGGTTTGCACATTTTTTAGAAGTCTATCTCATACTGTGTGTAATGCAAGAATCAATAATGACTTGCTTTCTGTCACAGGCTGTGACCTAGTAGCACTAAAAATACACAAATCACTATTCTCCACTGCACCAACCAAGATTGAATTCTGTGGCTCTCTAGTTACACACAGACCGTTTAAGGTGGATTAACTACTAGAGGTTTAATAATGTACTATATTGCATTGTCCACTCAGTAGCACTTTTTTTAATTTATTTTTAATTTAAGCTGATCCTTAATTTATATGTAGCTACCTGACGGTGAAGGACCTAAAAAACGTACAGAATATTTTGATTTTCGCCACACCTTTGACCCACCCAAGCGCTCACACTCTCAAGGCCCTCCAGCCGCCCCTAAACATGACTGAAGTCAACAATAGCAGCAAACTAATATAACCAGAGTCAGTTTTTGCTAAAATAGAAGCGTCTGTTTTCATAATGTTAAAATTATTATTATTTTTTTAGAAAAACAGTGTGAAAGAAGATTAAGGGACCACTTCCTCCCCCTGGAATTAAAGAAAGCATCCTACTTGGACCTTACAGTTCATCATTAATGACTGTAAAAATATGTTTTAATTAAGATGAATGATGTTCAGCCAGCTCCATTTCCATGCGGCTGTATAAGCCAGGCCATCAGCATACCATGAAATATAGTATGGCTCTCCTCGGATGCTGTGCACTCAAGTTGCAGCCCATGCATTACAGCCATTATACTCAGGGCGACTGGGATTATGCGATTGTGCAACCGCAGCAATTTTCACATAATTATAGATTTGCCACATAGTCAATCATCTGCCACATAAGCTGCTGATTTTAACAAAAAAAATGTGTTTATAGCTCAACCGGTTCACTAGTTACTTAAAAACAGCGACACATGTTGCCCTTTGCAAAGCTGGACTGGTCACCGTTTTGTTGCTTATTGCTATATTTGGGTGTTGGGGAGAGGAGTTGGCCTAATGGCTAGGGCGGTCGACCTCAAATCTGGGGAACCGGGTTTGAGTCTCGGCAATGACGCTGAACATCCTGTGATTCTGGGCAAATCACTTAATCTCCCCGTGCCTAACAAAAATGATGAATGTGTAACGCAACTGGTGCTATGTAAAGCGCTCTGATACCCGATACCGAGTCAAGTTCGCGCTATATAAAACTCCGTAAAAAAACTAAAAAACTGGTATTTATGAGGTGCAGCCACAGGTTGACCGTCTCTCTGGAGAAAAACAAGCACACCCATCACATTAGTTCAGAAAGGTGTTATCATTGAAATAAGTTTTGCCAAAATATGTTTCATTTGTGAAAAAGTACCATTGTGAAGTTTTGGGTAATTCTTTTTGGAGACTTTTTGTTTGAACTGTGTAGTAAGCCTCTGATACCAAACCACAGTCACCCACAAACTTTTGGTTTGCTAAACACTGTTTAATATTGTTTCCCCACCATAAAAACGATTTGCCGTGGGAATTGGGGACGTTTATGGTTGTCGAGGATGAGGAGTACCTGGTTCTAGAAATTTTTGTCAGGAGGGTGTCCTCACGCCTAAAAGTTTTTGACGGGGGGGTCTCGGCATCAAAAAGTTTGAGGACCTCTGGCTTAGGGTGACCTAGAATAGTCTGAATTGTTACTCTTGTAGGTTTGTGAGGGTTAGTAGTGAAGTTGGTACTGTGATTAGCAGCATTGGCAGGGGCAATGGGTGGTGCAAGATGCAGTGGCCTCCTGAAGAGGGCCCTGGCACTGATTGTTTTACAAATGAACCACTGGGTAGGTTCTCCATGTTCCCTGCAGCTAGCCCTCATATCTTTCTCCTTGCATGCATCATGTACAACCATCATCCTGCTCTTCGTGAGCTCCATGAGACCTCTCCAGGCTCCTTCAAGATTGGTTCCCAACAGAAACACCAAAGACCACAGTCAAAATCCATCTCAAACAGGTCACAGACCAGACGCCTGCTGTCGACATCCATGGCACCTACTTCTCCTCCTCCAACCTCTTGGAACATGACCATGGAGGTGAAGAACAAAACAGAGCAATGGCTACCGTGGCCCAGTTTTCAATGGGAAAGTTTGGGCACTTGGCGGAAGCCAGAGCAGTTATGCAGTGTGCTAGGATAAGGATCGACATTTCCTCCAACAAATGTCTAGAGCACATCACAGTTAAAGGAAGATTCAGCTTGACGCTCTTTGGACTGTATCAAGGACGCGTCCCATCTGTGCTGTTTGTTGCTTCAATACACATGTAACGCTCATATATGTTTTATATTGGACATCACTCAACTACATCTGTGTTGTAAAACTTTCCTTGCCATGTTCTAAAATAAAACATCGTCACGAATAAGGAAGGTCTTCTTTTCATCACATTAAAGTTGTGAGCGCACTAGCTTTAACTGTGTTGTGCTCCAGAGATCTGTTGGAGGTTTCATAGGTCATTGCCTTTGGTAATATTCTCAGTTGCACTTCTGTGCAGCAGGAGTGCTGTCTGAGGCAGCACACTGAGCAATTGTAACAACTACTGGCCACATTTGTAGGGAGGTTTCAGTGCTGGTCGTATCTGCCCACTGCTGCTGTTTTGGTAATAGATAATCAATATTTCCTACTCGCTGCTGCCGGCCTCACTCTTGTGAGTAAGGAGGAAGGCGCACTAAAGGGTCAGCTTGATATGTATTAGAGAGAGACAGTGCAAAATGAGGCGTTGGCTCTCTCCTGGCACAGAGCAGGTCTCAGCATGGACGTCGATTCACCAAAATGCTAGGGGTAGCGGAAGTGACATTGTACACCCTTTGACCTTAATGATGTCACAGGAAGTGACATAATATGACCTTTGACCTTGAATCTTCCTAGGCACTGATATCTCTCGGCCATAATCCTGATGACATCACAATAATTAACATTGGTGAAGTTCCGTAATAATTGCATGATTAATATAACACAAACAGATGTCTCTTTTTGGATATCATGTACGTGAAGGTGCAGATATGATATGTCAAGGGAACAGTTACCTGAATTGTGGTAAGCAAGCAAAGTGAGTCTGATGTCTTCTAGTGGGGTTGGAGGGTGGGGGCTTCTCTCCCTTGGGAAAATGTTGAAAAACAAATGGGCTCTAATAGTGCATTTCAAGCCCTTTACTGGTGTGCCAAGATACTGAAATCTGACAGTCCCAAGGAGTTCACCCAATTATGTTTTAAAAATGTCCTATGTGGGCCCCATATGTCAAAGAATACCTCCATTGCTAGGGCCAGCATTTTGCTTTGGGCGGCCCTTTGCCGAAGCATTACATACAATATGCCAGTGGCAAAATGTTGCTAATACTGCTGTCCATGTACTATTGGGGGGGGGCTTATGTAAAAAGTTACATCTAGTACGTTGAGGACCACATTGTGCCATAGATGGCCCCCTGAAATATGCCACGTTGTGCTCCCATATACCAAGAATTCCCTCCAGTGTGCCAGCATTAGCAATTTGCCACAGGTGTCAAATATGCTAAGAGTTTTCTCCAATATGCCAGCGCTGACATTTTTCCACGGGTATCCCATATGCAAACATTGCCTCCAGTGTGCCAGGGCTAGCATTGTGCCAATGGTGCTTCTATAAGCCAAGAAGCATGCCAGGTCCCACACCAGGCTTGCAAGCATAACACATTCTCAATCCTCATCATTTACATTCACTTACACTCATTCACTCACATTCAGTCTTACGCTGATTCACTCATTCGCATTCTCCCACTCACTCTTACTCTCTCATATTTACTCACTCACGCACACAATCCTATATACAAACATAAATGCTCACACATACACACACTCTCAGACAAATTCACTCTCACCCCCCACATGCACGCACACAACATACATTTAAAGCCATCTTCGTTTCCTTACCTTAAATGCCAGTGAAGGTCAGTTTCGTATCTTCCTGCTCCACTTTTAACTACACTAATAGAGAATCATAGACTAATATTCACTATTAGTGTAATACAAATGAGGAAAAAACGAGGTTGGAGTCAGACGCTGGGAATGCGAGATACCCCTGTGCTCCTGGTACTGATTTTGCCACATCTGAGGACAGGGGTCGCAAAGGCAGTGCCAGGGGTTGCCATGGGCAAGCCAGGGGTAGAACTTGCAACCTCTGGCGACCCCTTTATGATGTCCATGGGTCTCCGCTGGGTCAGCTCGCGCTAGGCAGATCTGGGACAGGGCAGCCTACGAAGCCGAACCGATATCGGTCAGTCCTCGGTTCTTTACCAGAGCTCTAACCTGGCAGAGTGAAGGGGTTACATGACCTACATGAGGTCAGCAAATCCTGAAAGACACCTTAAGAGCATGCTGCATCCTTTGTAGCAATTACAATGTCAGTCAATCAGTCGGCATTTGTATAGCGCAGAACTGTCACCCCTAGGGGTATCTGGGCGCTGAAGATGCAACGTCTCCGTCAAAGAGACAGGTCAGAAACGAGCAGCAAGAGGAAAAATAACAGGCAGAACGAGCAGAGAGAGGCAGAATTGGGCAGAAAAGGGCAGAAAAACGAGCTGAAAGTGAGCAGAAAAGAAGACAGAAAATGAGCAGAGGGTAGCGGACTGCAGGCAAGCTGGACAGGAGTACTGTCACAGGGGAAGCTGGCACGAGGACCTGTCCTTCTAGAGAAGACCATCAAAGCTAATGAATGTGCATGCATGTAGACAGAGGCACACTACTTGCAAACCTCACATGCTGCAACCAACACAGACATGAAGGGTGAGGATAGACCCCAATTACAGGAGGTTAAGCAGATCCTACCCGAGAGTGGGCCTCCCTGATGCCCAAGTTAACAAGGTGTGTTTGCCTGAAATGTATAATTGGAAGGCAGCAACCATCAGTTTCTCCTGAGCCTGGTGAGTGTACCACAATCGTCTATGGATCGGAGTACATTTTGGACGTACCCCATCTATAGCAGAACCTTTTGCTGTGCTGCAGGAGGAAATACAAAAGGTGGAGCTCCCTCATCGGTGGGACATGTTAAGTCCAATGCATGAAAAAGTGAGGATGCGCGTTGCACGGTGCAGTTTGTGGAGGTCTGCTGGCCGTACTATGGCTTATGTCAGACTATTGTTTACAAAATTATCATTTGACAAAAATATTGTGTCCTAAATATAATTTAAAAATTTATCATCCCATTGGGTGTAGATATTCTACTACTAACTCCACTGGGGCAATATTTGTGTAAATAATATTTTTGTCAGTGATCTGTTGTCCATGATATTCTAGTACCGGTGCGGCTGATCTTTAGTTGGGGGCGGAGCTTCAATGCATCCACTGGATTCCTGGGTGTACGCTGGTATGCCTCCGATCACCATCATTCATCCATCTCAATATTGTGGTGGGCGCCGCTCCTCTTCCAAGACTTCTGTAAAGGACATAGCAACATCAAAGGTGGAAGCTGCATCTTGGAGTAAGATGGTGTCTCCTCCGTTCCTCCGTGATGAGGATGTTGCTCTCGGTACTTAAGCCTGGGTTTACTAATAGTTGACGCAAACCAGTGCAGCCTGGTGTCAAAGGGAGAGACAAAACATGTTCCATATCTATTGAGATATGACATATTTTCCTCTCACTCTGTGCTGGCACACTTTTGGCTACCAGGTGCCATTGCAAACACCCTTGCACCACTGTGCAAGAGTGTGTACATTCTCTAAAGCACACGTTTTGTACTGGAAGGGAACCTTTCAGTACACAAACTATCCTTTAACAGTTTCCCCAGTTTGTACAATGGTTGTACAATGCAGCACACATGCAAAGTTGGAACAATGAGAAGAAATTAAAATATTTCTCCTCGTTACACCTGCCTCGAAGAGGCATAAGGTTTTGACAGAAATCCCTGTCTATGAATGTCTGTAGCTAGGTTTTTGCATCAAAACCCCTGGATGGTTGCATGGGAAAGCTGATGTACCCCCCATGGCACCCCCCTTGACTCACAGTAGTGCAACTTTGATAAACTTTCCAATGCAAACCCTGTTTTGGGTTGGATAGTAAATCCCACTTTTATGACAAAACACGGTGCGCAGCATTAGTAAATCTGAGCCTTAAGTCTTTGTCATCGTGGATAAACAACCCGGTTCAGGAAGTCGTTTACACCAGAATACAGCCCCACCGGAAGCAAAGGACGCCTGTTCTCTGCTTTAATCTCCTCCTTTCTTCTCTGAAATCTGAGTTTGATTGTCACACACAAGTGACGTCAGGACTGTGATCACTTTGCATGGAATTTTACAAACACAATTTGTTTTATAAACATGCTCTTTCGAATGCCTGTTCCTCTTTTGTCCTGGTTGAGAGAGCTATCTTTGTGTTAAACAGCATCCTTGCTACTGTTAGTGATTTCTCACTGCCCCAGCAGGCAAAATGGGCTTTTTGTGAATTTTTGCAGCAAACATGAGTGGGAGTCTGACAGACACTATATAAATAGAAAGAACAACTTAGTCAGTGTTAGGTGCTGTTCACGCTACAATGATTGCCCACAGACAAGAGGCTCAGAACCATTCTGAATCTATAAGGCTGGCCAATAAAAACATGCAGGATGCTCTGACAGGTGTCTCAACTAAGGTTTGCCAGGTCAACAGAAGGGTAACATAAATCAATCAATCAATCAATCAGGAGTTTATAAAGAGCAACTACTCACCCGTGAGGGTCTCAAGGAGCTGGGGGCGGGGGGGCTGCTGGTCCCTCTGGGTGTGGAGGATCATTCGAAGAGCCAGGTCTTGAGGTCTTTCTTGAATTGGGTCAGCGACACGGATTGCCTGAGGTGGAGGGGCAGGGTGTTCCAGGCCTTGGCGGCGAGGTAGGAGAATGAACTTCCTCTGGTTCTGGTCTTGCGGATCCTGGGGACGAGGCTAGGGCGCGCTGGGCGGAACGGAGTTGTCTGGTGGTTACGTGGAATGCGAGGCGGTGGTTCAGGTATGCTGGTCCTATGTTGTGGAGAGCTTTGTAGGCAAGTGTGAGGAGCTTGAAGGTGATTCTCTTGTTGACCGGGAGCCAGTGGAGTTGTCGGAGGTGTTGCATGATATGGCTGCGGCGGGGGATATCGAGGACCAGTCTGGCAGCGGTGTTTTGAACGTTCTGCAGTTTCTTGAGCTGTTTGAGGGTGATGCCGGAGTAGAGTGCGTTGCCGTAGTCGAGTCCGCTGGTGATGAGTGCGTGGGTGACAGTCTTTCTGGATTCTGTGGAGATCCATCAGAAGGTTTTTCGAAGCTGGTGGAGTGTGTAGAAGCAGGCTGAGGAATAGAAACAGAAAAACTTACTGCAGCCACAGAAGACGTTTGCATGATACATGATCAGTCTGCTGATGGTTAGGAGGTGCTATTACAGGATGCTGATGGCCAACTCGAAAGGATGGCGAAGGAACAAAGGCACAGATATTTGTGTGTTATCAATCTAACAGAAGTGGTTCGACCAGAAGGATCACCCATCAGGATGTGTAAAATTACAGGAATTTGTTCATGCCAGGGAAGAATATCTCCAAGGAGATCAGCCTAGAATGGCCGGCAGCAGACTGCGGGCTGACACATTTCAGGGTGCCTTGCCCTTTGGATCAGGATGGAATGTTTTCTAGCTACCAATGATTAGTGCAAAGGGAATTGTGAGATACAACCCAATATCATGTTAAATTTCTTCATATTGGACACATTCGTTATAGCCACAATAATCATGATATTCGCGTTATTGTTCTATAAATATTCCATACTAGGTTGATTTACTGTAAGGCCTCTAAAAATTCTAGCCCAGATGACTTGTGTGTGTGATGATTATGGGGAAAAGCCAAGGGGAACTAATCTGCATGTTCTATAATATAGCATAATATTAATAATTAAAACCTTCTACTTAAAAACGTCAATTCATGAATACGTAGAATGTTCCTCCGCACTCCGTAAATATACTTTTACAGTTATGAGCAACTCAACTAGCTGTTCAGAAACCACAGACAGGAATTTCCCTACAGCATAACACAAACTCACATTATTAGGCTATAAAACTGCTGTCATCAAATCTCTAATAAGGCAGACCTGTAAAAGTCTAAAAACAGGGAGTAGCAAACTTCTTCTTATTTTATCAAAACATGCCCAAAATACAAGTAAATGTGGAAGAGACAATGGAGCATATTCACAAAAGGGGCAACTCATTTTAAATTTGCATTCATCTATTTTAAAAAACCATTTTATTCTGACATTCTCCACAATGATGTTGAATCAACTTGATTTCATCAGGCTGACTTTCTTCATTCTGAAGATTTGTCAAAATGACAGATTTCCATTCTAAACCCAGAGGTAGTTGTGAGCATACATTTATTGTGCACAATATTAATGTTCCCTTATGTTTACCTTTCAGGAATTCCCAGTTACCGGTTGAAGTATAAAAGTTTGTTAGACAGAAATATCACTTGGGTATATCTACCACTGCCCTCCATTGGTGAGGATATGAGGCCACTGGTGGGGACAGTGAGAGACAGAAAAGAACATTGCTGCAGGTGGATTCTGCACACAAGGTTAGTGCGACATGGCCAGAAGTAACAAGTGCGAAGAGCATGATCAGTCATTGTTTAGGTCTTGAAAGGGGTAGAAGGTACTGTTTGTGAATGTCAGTCATTACAACACGATTTATGATATTGTGGAACTTTACAAGGTGTTTGTTACCATGCATGCCATTACAATGTGTAGCAGTGTGCCTCTATGTAAACTACTACAAAGTGCTTAATTTCAGTCATTTGTTGCAGGTGGGGGCGACCGGCACTTATTTTTCCTCAACAAACTTTGATCCAGAGCAAGAGAGAGAAAGACATGAGAGGTGGAAAGAAGGAGAAAGGGAAAGATGGAAAAACAGTGCCAAAGAGAGAAAGCAGAGCTGAAAACAATAACTGCAAGGGTCAGATAAAGAGGCCGGGAGAGTCTGGTGGTGGAGTAAAGAGACATGAGGTGAAATCAAGACTATGCAGCACTGGTTTTAGGCACCCCGAACTTCAATAGCGCCGGTTGCGGACTTCCGAGCAAAATTATGTGCCAGGCACTTATTCTTTTACGAATTAAGCAGGGACTACAATGTAAGCCTTTAAAATGGATTGCTTTTTTAACATTGCATGTTAAGTGTTCCGCATTATAATGTTTAACAACAGTTTTAAATAAATACCTTTTTTGTTAAATATGAAAATACTTATAATAATAATACATTTCAATGTAAATAAAACGTCCCCAACAAATATGGCAGCAACAGGAACACACACAAGAAGGTCATATCAAATACTTTCAACACAATTTTTAAAACAGGTTTCTGTCAAGAAATTACACTGTAAAAACTCAACGCATTTTCTTATGAAAAATTGTTAAAAATATAAAAACATATAAAAGAGGTCTCCCGAACTGTCAGAGAGATATGGACCACATTCCCAGACGAGCCGCAGGAGTCGCATGTACTAGTGACACTCCTAGATCCGGGCTCCAGTCGTGGCCTGATCTCACGCATATACGTAGCAATGAAGGAAGACCCGGTGGCTAATATGTCTGCAGTTAGGGGGAGGTGGGATGAGGACCTGCCCACTCCGCTGACAGACGGAGAATGGAAGAAAGCACTAGCACAGGTGGCGGATGCCATAAGTAACGCTAGGTTTAAATTAATTCAAATTCACTATCTACATCGTACATATGTAACACCACAGAGCGCGGTTCACATCGGGAGCCACACCAGACTGCCCGAGATGCGGCACTGACCCTGCCACCTTTTTACATATGACGTGGAGTTGTGTACGTTTACAACCATACTGGGACCAGGTGGTACAGTCCCTCCGTGCAGCAACAGCAATGAGAATAGAGATGTCCATAAAACAGTGCCTATTGGGAGTCCTCCCAACCCCAAAAAAGGAAACACGGATTAGACAAAAGTTCTTACTACTGGGTCTGGTCCTGGCGAAAAGAAGAGTCGCGATACACTGGACTAAGACCGCACCACCAAAACTGTGTAAATGGAAGGCTGACATGCGTGAATGGCGGGGTGGCGGAGGAGTGCCGCCTACGGGGGGTGAGAATGGATGAAAACGTTGAAAGTGATCTGCTTGAATGGGGACAAATGTTAACGGCAGTGACGGTTGCAGAACTCCAACAAAATGACGACACAATGCCGACGCAATCATCTGTGCCTGACGCACAGGTACTCAGAGCTGAAGATAGCGACAACGCCCCCCCACGCACAAATAACTCTAAATCAGGTACATCATCCAACCTGAATGCCTAAATATTACCTAAACAGAATAGCTGCCAGCTGCCGGGAGGGAAGAGTGGTGGGGGGTGGGCGGGAAATGTTCATGTTCTAATATGTTTACAGGGGATCATCCTGCAGCTCACTAAATCGAAAAGGCGTTGCAAATATCCTGTATAAAGATAGGTCGTGAATAAGGATGCAGGTTGTTTTACAATATGATATTGTAAGGACATGTAAGACATATTTTGTGATGTGTTATGAAGCAGTGCTATCAATAAAAACAGTTGACAAAAAAAAAAAACATATAAAAGACAGCATACACTATTTTGTTGTTCCTTGTCTGGAAACCTGTGAGATGACAGCACAAGTGAACTCAAAGCTCTGACTAGCAAGTGAGAGTGTCATCTATCTTACTCCAAGGTAAGTACAACCTTTGAAATTCTATAAATATTACTAAACATAGATGATACTAACAATAATTCACTGTACAAATTAAGGGCCTGATTACGATCTCGGGCGGACCGACAGGCTTTGGTGGCGGTCTGCCCGACAGGCAGCCCTTCGGTCCGACTACAGCATTTCCATGCATGCAGCAGGATCATCAGCAGTCGGGGAGAAGATCGCCGCCTCTGCCAAGATCTCAGATCCCGACAGGGTGACGTTCAGAATCGTAGTCCCGACATGAGGCAGTGCCGAGGCAGGTACCACCGTCTGGATTACGATGTCCCTTTCCGACAACCTTTTCATGGAGGGAAGACTGCCATGAAAATGCTGTTGGAAAGAGACTTTGGAAGCCCCAAACAGTTCGGTCAATTGTTGAAATTGCATCAGGATTCGTAGAAATCGCTGGAACCAGTTGATCACGTGTTACGTTGGTGTAGACAGGTGTATTTGGACGAACTGTTACTTGAGTTTCAAGAGGGATGAGTTCCATAGCATTGTTGCTTAGTCCTTCATCTTTTACTGCTGAATTCTCGATGGTTATGAGTCTTTCAGTCTGAACCTCTTGGATAGTAGCGAGAGGAGTGCGTTTGCTACTAGGTCGGAGTCCACGAGGCCTACTATTTAGTATTGGCCACATACTGTGGTTTGATGAGGTCGATTGACACAAATCTTTTCTCCTTTTTTCCAGCAAGGGGCGGCAAAAGTACTGTTCTTGTTCCGTGGACGGCTAGGACAGGTACTGGTTGTCTGTAAGAAGGTCCAAATTCCTTCTTGTCCGCAATCTTCTCTCTGACTAGATCCCCAACTTTTGGGATCCAGACAGGCCTTGCTGGGACTGCCGGTTTTCCCCAGTGGTGGTTGGCTTCAGGAACACGTTGCTTTGTTTCGATCTTAGTTCATTTAGATCCTGTAAAACAGCCAAACGATCTTTGATATCAAAGGGTTTATTTTCCACCACTGTGCCTTTACATTCGAGATCAGGAACCCACATTCTTGTCCCAAATAGGACCTCATATGGAGTGACCCCCCTAGAGAACTTCTTGGCAAATTATTTAATGAGCGTTGGACCCCATAAAGATGTTTGACCCACCCATCACCCGAACCTAAAACTCTAGCTGTTATAGACTGCTTTATGTCCCGGTTTTTCCTTTCCACAACAGAATTTCCCTCAGGATGAAACGGAGAGGAGTACCGCAATGCTACGCCCAAACTGGCCATGGCTTCTTTGTAAGCCCGAGAGCTAAACGCAGGGCCCTGGTCAGAATGTAGTGTGCCAATTGCGTATGTGCCGATACGCAAATCTTTTATAACAGTTCGAGCGTCAGCCGAGCGCTGAGGCCACATCCATAGGAACCTTGAGCACGAATCCACTGCGACCATTATATATTTATAGTTACCGTCCCTTTGCAAGGGACCGCAGTGGTCCAGGTAAACACAAGCTAATGGCTTGTCTGAAATCAACAGGGGTGTCTGCGCAGGACGTTTCACTGTGGAGACTTTCATCTGTTGGCATATTTCACATTCCAAAACATAGTTTTTGGTCTGTTTCCTAATGCCAGGCCACCAATATCTTTGTTTTAGTAAAGATACTGTTGCAGAAACACCTGCATGGGCAGAGGCTATCCCCTCATGTGCTGCTAGGATCAGTCCTAATCTACGTTCCATGTTTGGAATTACCCTATCCCCCACTCTAGGGATTCGAGCAAAGGAACGTTGTTCGCATCAATTACATAAGAGTACTTGAGTGGAAATTTCTTTGGTAACGCTGCACCACTGCCTTTGCTTGAAGCATTGACAGCCAACAATATCTCACTGTCTATTCTCGTTTTTGAACGAGTGATCGCAGCTACGGAAGCCGTCTGAACAGCCCCCTTTGCGGCTTCATCAGCCAATGAATTTCCTGCAACGTGAACGCCATCACGTTGATGATTCAGCGTGTGTATCACGTGAGCTTTTGGTAGTTCGTCTCTCAACTGAACTACTTGTTCCCAAAGCGTTTTATGCTTTATTGTGCCACCTTTTGCATCTTTGAACCCGTTTTCAAGCCAATTCTGTATATATTCATTATACGACTGAACACAGTAAAAAGAATCGCACAATATAAGTGTGGGGAATTCGCGATCTGTATTTTCAAGGGCCAGTTTGAATGCTTGTAGCTCAGCTCGCTGAGCTGTACAATCTCCTAGAGATTGAGTTTTAGTGACCATTGGTCTGAAGTTACCATCTTGCATGCGACCTTTAACGATTGCGCACGCTGCACTGTAAGCTTGCTTACTCCCTGTAGCGGGTTGTGCTGATCCGTCATATAAATTATAAATTCGTACTGATCGAGAGGCAGAATTTCAGTGGGCAGAGGACATTCATGTTCATTTTGCAGGAACGCTTGTGTTTTTAGATCAGGATCAAAAACATATTCAACATCTGTTGCAGCAAGAGAATTAACCCATTGTATCCATCTAGGATGTAAAGCTTTTGCATTTGGAATGCTCGCTTTTGTAACCGCCTCTAAGGCTGGTACTGGAGTTACAACAATAATGCGTTTCCCTTGAGTTATAGCTCTTTCTTTTGCTACAGCGGTTTGAACTGCTGTCAGTATTTTTTCTGTTGAAGTGAAGCGCATTTCTGCTTGTGTATACAAATGTGATTTGTATGCTATTGGTACTTTTTCACCCTCATTAAATGTTAAATAGGTGAATCCGCATTGACCCGAAATTATTCGGATCACTAAATTGCGTTTATTTACGCGTGTTTGTAAGTGATTTGTTGCTAACATGTTAGCTTGGAGTGAACGTAGGATTTCTGTGTGTTCTTGTGTCCAATGTTTTGTTGAAAATTCAGGTTTTATTAATTCGTAGAGAGGTTTAACCCTTTCTGCGTAATTTAGAATGTAAGTTCTTCCAAAATTTAGGAAACCCAAGATGGATTGTAAATTTTTCAGCGTTTTTGGAGGTTGGAGCAGCGCGCACTTTTCTAAAAGTTAGCTGCCAGGCTCTTGCCTTCACTTGAAAGCTCATATCCTAGGAAAAGGACATTGAGATGGGCAATTCTGGATTTTTTAAAGTTGAATTTATAGCCTTCAGAGGCGAAGCCCAATATAATGGTACTCACCCTATTCAAGTGCCTATCTAGGTCATCGTCTGTCAGATAGATGTCATCGACATATGACAATGCCTCATTATCATAAATTTGTAGTAACTCTGTTACTCTTGCTGAGAAAAACCCGGGCTGTTTTTGAACCCTTGTGGGAGTCTACAAAATTGACGCTGGGTCCCCATTATTGAGAAAGCTGTTAAGTACCTGCTTTCAGGTGCTATGTTTTGACAAAAGAAACCATTTGAAATGTCCAATGTGGTTTTATATTTTTTACGCACAATGTTATTCATTAATGCTGTACTGCACTGCAAATGTTTTGGAACAAGTGTTCAAGTGTCTGTAATCCAAAACTAGACGATATATATTGTCTGGTTTGGATACAGGAAACAAAGGATTGTTCATTGAGGAGGTGCATGTTTCAATCACCCCTTGGTATTCAAGTTGATCTAAGATCTCCCTGACCTGTTTTTTAGCTTCTTGCTTTATTGGGTACTGCCTTTGTGCAGTAGGTTCATTTTTTAGCTGTATTTTGTGGTGAGGTGAGTCCTCATCCCATCCTACATGATTTTTGTATAATGCTGGGGCCTGGGCAACTGCCCATTTCCTGGCATAAGTATATTCTAGGTGAATTGGAATATGGTTGGAGAAGGCTGGCATAATGATGTCCTCGCCATGTGGGCACTCCCTGACAAAGTTTGGTGGCCAGTCCTTTTCTGCTAGAAGTATATCATAACCCCTTGAAAGTTTCTCCCAAAAGAGTGTTTTCACTTTTCTTGGTATGTCTCCCTCCATTCGGAGTGTTATTTCATATAACTTTTGTGGAGTACTAACCCTGGTGTCTACAGTTCCTACTGTGATGTACTCATTCAAGTCCACTATCTCCAGAAGTTCCTTCAGGTTCTGGTGAGCTATTGTTACTTCTGCTGCACTGTCCAGCATTGTCTGAGCCCATTCTCCGTTCTTGAGCTGTGTTCTCAGTATTCTCGGCATGTCCGATCTTCAGACCTGCTACCTTTTTTTTTGTGAATTGAGGTTTTGATTTATTTTTCTGAACGTGTTTATCGTCTTTGGATTTTATGCGTTCTCTGTGTTCTGACCGTCCTCTTCCTTCTGATGTCTGTGACGATATCTGAAAGGTACGAGAGGAACGTGTATCAGTATCTTGATATCTGTCAGGTTTTCTTAAATTATCCCTATTCCTGAGGTTATACCTCCTTTCAGAGGGCTCCTTTTGAGGAGACCTACCTCTGGATTGAGAACGTGTCTCGTTTGAATTTTGTTTATTAGTTTCCCACTTCTTTTTAGAAGATATAGGATTTTGTTTAATAGAGTCCTTCTCAGGACTTTCAGATAGTTTTGGCTTCAAAGGTTTTCCACCCAAACTATCTCTGCCTAATTCTGCATAAGATTGTTCTATTATTCTGGGTAGTTCATGTTGATGTTCTGTTACATCAAATTCCCTTAAGCGTTGGCGGATCGCCACTGATGCTGCCTCCCCTTTATTATTAGATAATATTATTGTTGAGACCTGGTCGAAGTTTTTCAGTAATTTCATACCTAAATTCAGAGCAGGTTCTGCCCCGTATTCGTTTTGAATTTGCTTCAGGACATCTGGTATTACTGCAATTGATGGAACACCATGTGTTTTAGTATAGATGGCAGCAAAGACTGCACCCCAAGTGGTGCAGTCTTCCAGTTGTGGTGTGATCCCCATTGGTAAACAGATTGTTAGGATTCTGTGTTTCTCATAAGGGCTAGTATTTGGAAATACTGCTTCGATTTGAGTAATTTTTTGAGCTATCCAGAATGGAATTTGTTCACGTTTTGTGGGCATTTTACCCATGACTGCGTGTAAAGTCTGTGGAGTAATTTTTAGTGTATTCCCCTGTTGAGGGGTTTGATTTGGAATGGTCATTGGTGTTTGGACTGTGAAAGTCCGCACGACATATTGGACTAATTGTCTGTAAATTTTTATTAACTCTTGTAGTTGAGTAAGTAATTCCTCGTCTGACATCTCTTCAATGTCAGGATGAGGTGTGTAGCCGGCTAGAATCGGCCATGTTGCTCCTGGTCTACCTAGTGGACTGAGCCTGGTAATGTTTCTGTGATGTTTTAGGGCGCCTTTAAACCAGAGATGATGCTCCTGGTATGTGAGTGGAATTTCAATATCCTCGAAAGGAATATATTCCTCTGGTGGTTCATCTTCTTTAAAGAAGTGAAACACTTTTGTTACTGGATTTGATTCTGGGAATACTATCCATGAATAGAATACCTCTGTCTGAAAGGATTCGTGTGCCTCTATCACGAAAACTGCTCTACCACCTCTTGGTGATAGGCTGTGTTTTATAAGTTTTAGAGTGATGGCTCTCCTTAAGTTTGGAGGGATGTTTATAACACCCTCATCGGTTTCATTTAAACCTGTAAAGTTAAAAGCTGTTAAGACTGGATCAGCCGCAGCTACACCGTTCTCGGTGGCAGTATCCCCGTTCAGGGACATTGTTTTTTCTGAAAAATGTAGAACAAGTTTCAAGGAAACAAAAGATAAGGTGCACAATATTTTGGAACACTGTATCCTTCAACGTTGAACAAACCAAACAGCTAATATATAGGATTTTTGTCCTATTTAGCTTTGGCGGATATTTAACCCTACCCACTCCAGACGTCTTATGGAGTATGTGAGTAGGGGTCTCTGAGAAAAGCACGACTGAGTTACTCAGTATCTAGCGTTAAATTAGTGCCTTACCAAACGTTGGGCGCCATGTAGTGTAGTTCCTATTTCCCTAATAGGCTCTGTGCATTGGAATAATATACCCTATAGATTCGACATAGGACTGAGGTCAGTATGTCCCTATCGAGTATATTAAACTTAATTACTTTGTGCCAGCTAACTCAGAGGCCACTAGAAACTCCTTGTAAACAAGAAGGGAGTAGTTTCTGGCAACCGCATAAACATGACAACTTTGTTTCCCTTTAGAATCGGAACACTCTCAGAATCGTGGAAACAACAGATAACAGTTTCACTCAGCTAATCGTGCATGCTTAGTTTCTTCAGAGTTACACAGAAAGAATAGACGGGCGTTTCAATAAAAGGATTTATTGAACAGTCTTGTTTCTCGTGTAAGAGATATGAGCTGTTATGATCACAAGACAGTATGCGAGATATATTATGTACAGTGTAAGCAGTAGAAAGAAATAATACTGCGCTAGCATTATCTTTTAGCTATGACATATATTCATATACATAAATAACATAAGCTAAAAATGCGAGTACTCATAACATGCTTCTCTAACTAGTTCTACCCCAGTGTACCTAACCTAAGTGTAGTGCAAGGTAAGAAGTAGGTGATGTATTCTATAGTACGGTATGCTATAGTATGCCAAGTCTGGTATGCCAAGTCTGGTATGCCAAGAGTCCCTCTAGGTTCTAGTCAGCTCCATACCTTGAGAATGAGAGAGGTGGGAATCTCTTTCCGGGTCTCGAACTCTAACACCCCGCGAAGGGAGTCAGAACACTGGAAGCTGGATTCTCTGTGAGCAGGGATGACAGCGTCTCTTGTCAGTGCGTCAGGCCGGGATACGGGCTCCTCTAAAGTCGAGGTCTCCTCCTACTTACTTGGGCAAGGGAAGGTATATTTATACCCGGTAGGTGCCTTGGAATGTTAGCATTGACGTAAAGTCGGGCAGAGGAAGACATCAGGAATGAACCCTTAAGGAATAGCGGTTCATGCATAATAAATGAGTTCTTGGAGAAATCAATAATCCTGTGCTAGGGGAACTCCCAAGAGCTTAAGGGTCTGGTTTCTAAGAACTCGTTGTGAAGTTGGGGTGGACGGATGTAGGTGACCATGCCTGTATTTGGATAGCATGGCTAATGCCTAAATAAGGACTGGGATCTTATGCCTATATAAGGGCAATGCGAATTGTGCCTATATAAGGACATGTTTCAGGAAAACCTATATACGGACACCTAAAGCGGAATACAACAGAGTCTGAGGATGGGGGTTCCTCAGTGGTTTGTCCCTCCGACACCAACTCTCTGACTATGCCAGATGTCACTCCGCAGACATCGGAAGGACTCCTCTGAAGATACTATATATCCTTTACTTGTATTGGTTATGGGGGTCCTATGTGCACATGTGTGAACCGTTGAGAGCTGACATGTTGATGCTATGTGGGATAGTGTCGCTGCCTGTGGGGGGGGAGGGGTCCTCAGCCTAGGGGGTGGTCTGGGCAGTTGATGTAACAGCACATAGAATAGGAGATTTTAAATGGAACTGCATTTACTTGCTATTGGGTGGGTATACTGCATTGGTAGGCTCCTGGGAGACACGTACCCTCACACCCACATGCCTTTAGGGGTTGTTTTGCTCTAGTACAATATAGCTATAGGTTTGCGCAGTCCTACATGGTTGCAGGATCCGCTCATTTTGTATTACATGTTTGCAAGGTTGACGTTATGTTCTGTGAAAAGTTTGATCAGGCGATGCTGTGCTCGAATATGGCTGACCCCGTACATTATCCTCAAATATGGCCACATGCATATACTTTATCCCTCCCGACTCATGTACATGAACATACTTGAATCATGACATCACAACGCATCATAATATGGAATGTAATAGGCCTACGTACTCCCTCCCGAAGATACGCGGTCTACACATATTTTAAGCGCCACAACCTCCAGATAGCTCTTTTACAGGAGTCCCATTTAACACACTTGGAGACAACCAGACTGCAGCGCAGGAGGAGGGGGCACATCATTGCCACTAATTACTCGGCGGTTACTCGAGGGGTGATGATCTGGGTTCGCCCGGGCACCCCCTCCTAACAGATGTGGAGGGGAGATATATTTTCCTCAAAGGTAGACTGGATGGTAGATGTCTCCTACTAGGAAACATATATGCACCAAACACGGAACAGGGGCCCTTCTGGATCAGGTTGTCAACAGTGCTCTCCAGATGGTGTGATATGCCCTGGGTGATAGGAGGGGACTTCAACAACGTACTGGATGCGACCCTTGACCAGTCGTTCCCACCATTGAGAGGCACAACGGCGGCTAATGGGGCCTCAATGTTTAGGAGCTGGGCAGACAGTTGGGGGCTGGTGGATACTTGGAGACACCGTAATCCTACCACACAAGTGTACTCCTTCTATTCCGCGCCACATACTCTACATGTCCGTTTCGACAGGATCCTAAGCACACCCAACTTGCTACCATACATGTCACAGGCGGAGTACCTAGGACGTACGCACTCGGACCATAACCCTCACTACATAACATTAGCATGGGACACACAGCGCACCTCGACCCCAGCTTGGCGCCTGCACACTGCCATGCTGGAAGACCTGCCCTTTCGTGAATCCCTTCGCACCGCAGCTGAGGATTATTTTATACACAACACAACACAGGCATGGCAACATCAGCCATGTTGGAATGGGATGCATTTAAGGCGACACTGAGGGGTAACTGCCTGGAACTGGGCTGTGGCATGCGGAGACAAGTGGAACAGGAGCTCCAAAAATTGGAGCACTTATTAGTGTCACTAGAAACACGTCTGTCCTTTGACTCCTCTTGTTTCTCGGAGCTGTTGAAAGCAAGGGCTAAACACACTACATTGATAGAAAGGCCGAAGTGACTCAACTATGCGGCGCATTCTGCCAAAACGCACGCCCTGGCGGATAGATCAGGGTCCCTACTTGCATGGCTAATTAGGCAAGAGCAACCATGTGGCCCCATTATGGCACTTCACTCTCCCGACGGGCTGATAAAATATACTCAACACGAAATACACAAAGAGCTAGTTCTCCACTTCACCTCGCTATACAGGTCAACTATGCAAGCCTCTGATTCGGAACTAAATAGTTTTCTGGACGATCTCTCCTTCCCTAAGCTCACTCCTGATCAGCGCATGGAGCTCAATGCACCCATAACAACAGCAGAAATTCAGGGAGCAATTCGATCCCTAGCCTCCGAGAAGGTGCTGGGACCGGATGGCTTTCCCTCAGAGGTCTACAAAGCTTATGCGGACCTTTTGGCTCCAACTCTCCAGAAGGTCTACGAAGAGGCACTCATCTGTCTCAATTACCGTGCTCTATGTGCGAAGCCACTTTTGTCACCCTCTTGAAGCCAGATAGAGATCCCACCCAGCTTGGCTTCTATCGTCCATTGGCACTGCTGAACGTAGATTATAAGGTATTGCCCAGTATCCTTCGGGGCAGCTGGCACCATTAGTACCTTATTTACTACATGAGGACCAAAACGGGTTCATCCCGGACCGGACCACATCTCTCAACTTGTGCCGTCTGTTCAGAGTCATGCGGTGTGCACCTCAGGCTTGGCCCGGCTCTGGATGTATGGTGCTTGATTTGGAGAAGGCTTTCGACATGTTGGAGTGGCCCTTTGTCTTCAATGTCCTACCTCAATATGGTCTGGGACCAATCCGGTGGTATGGGTCAGGACTGGCTGCATGCTGTAACAGACCATACCGGTTGGCAGAGGTACTAGGCAAGGCTGCCCATTTTCTCCCCTCCTTTTTAGGTTGAGCCTGGGCAGCGCATGTGCTGCTTTGCGAGGCATGATGTAATGTACACTGTGGCTTGAAGCCCCGCTTAATTTTTTCATTCGTTCCCCTCCCTGCCTTTTAGAAATGCATGCTTCTGTTTGGTCAGCATGCTTACTTACTCCCGCCTTTTTGTTGTATAAGATCCTCCCTGCGACTGCCCCTGCTGCACGTGGTCTTACATTTTTTTTAACGTACATTCCTTCCTGGCACTATTTGTTTGTTAGGGCCTGCCTCGGGCTTGTGTTCACACATGTTCATGCGCTTCCCTTACTATTACATTTTTACTGCTTTCTCACTTTCCGCTCCTGTTGTTGTTTCAATTGTAAAAAATGTGTTTATACAGTTTTGGACGCCACAGGGCTTTTATTTTAACACAACAACACGGCGCCCGCTTCAGGGACGCCGCGCTTCAGATCATTGTCTTGTTTCCTCGTGGGCGCTGCGGGGGAGGGGCATTGCTGCTTAGTGCAATCAGCTTCACTTCCTCATAGTTCACCATGCCGGCATGTCAAGGGTCCGTGAGTGGAGCAGGATATGGAGGTAAGTGCGCCTGGTAAGACCGCATCCCTGCCAAGGGTCACTCAGCACTAATGCATATTTGGTATTATCGCATTCCCTCAAAATATTTTGTCACGCAATTCAGAGTGCCAATACTTGCTTGAATTACTATGCCAGCAATGGCTTTGCACCGATACTAATGATGTCTGTTGTTCTGCGGCTCTGTGAACATGCCCAGGGCCGAGGAGAGGTCATGGGTTATCAGCCGTTCACAAGTCACAGACTCCCGTGGCTGGAAGCTTTTGACCCAGCTTTACTTTAATATTCATGGCAGTCCTGGCAGCTTCTTTTCACCTCCCCTCCTCCTTTCGCTTTTCCTTTTGGTCCCGGCAACTTCTGCTTTGTTTGTGTGAGTGGTTAGGGGGTGGTGGGCTTGGTTGAGGGCAGAGTGTCTCTTACGGAGCTCTCGCCACGAAGCTCCGCCCCTCCTCCCCTCCAAGGCCCCACTCCTCAAACGGTGATTTCTTAGGTCTCGCCTGAGCCAGCGCGCATGCGCTGCTCTGGCGAGACTTTTAGTAAGCGGGTTTTGGAAGTGCAAACAGTGGCTTTTGCTGCGGACTAGCCTGCGTTCACGCGAGCGTGCACGCGCGATCAGGCGCCATATGGCTTCCCTCGCCATCTGGATGCTCGCGTGAACGCAAGCTGGTCGCCAGCAAAAGCCACTGTCTGCACTTCCAAAACCCGCTTACTTTCACTTTCACGGCCGCGCGGCCGTGTCAGTTTCACGGCCGCGCGGCCATTGCTTGTTTTGTTTAAGCAGGAAAATACGTCTGCTTTCACACCTTTACAAACACAGCGACAAACGATAGAAACGGCTCCCACTGCCACAGACTCTTTGGCGTGCACACCCTCTCATTAGCAACTACATGCGTGCGCATTTCAAAGAGCTTCCAATATAAGGGTAGCCTGATGGAAAGTGTTACTTTCCTCACCAATAAAATGCACATTTAAATTTATACAAAGCGCTCCCACTACCACAGACTTGTTGACGCATGCACCTTTTTTAAGCAACTAGGTGCGTGCGCATTTTAAATATGTTTTAATGTAAGGGTAGCCGGATAGAAACTGTTACCCACAATTATACCGATGTTAACTTCAAAGTGAGTTGTCCATTTTTCTTTAGCAGCACATACTTCTTTTTAAACATATAAAGACACAATTCAACTCGTTCACACCACTGTAGACTTGTTGTCTCAGCCAACCTTCTCTCTTTTAGCAAGTACCCATTCGCATTTTTAAAAACATTACAGAAAACAATAGGAACTGCTCTAACACTACAGACTTCTTGGCGCACGCTCTGGTCTTTCTTTTAGCAACAAGGGGTGTGCGCATTTTAAAGAGCTTCCAATAAAGTCTTTAAATTAGCTTCACTATTTCTTTTTTGTCTTGGGAGGATGACGAACTGAGTTGTCCCTGCAATATTTCGCATCTCTGCTGTGTTTGGTAACCCACCGAGCTATCCGTTTTTGTGGCTATTTCAAAGTGCTGTGTAAAATATGGCTTGTTTGTGCTTCCTTCCAGACGGAGTAGTGAGCCGGCCGAGCGAGCGAAGGAACGTGTATGCAGAGCAGGGCGCTGCAAGCGACTGAGCCACTTTATGTACATTAGACATGGCTAGTGGTGCACGTGTATCCTGCTTGTGCTCTTGCACACACACTGTCTCTTTGTGTCCCTGTCACCTTTTAAAATTGGTGTGTTAGTATTAATGTATAAAAAACACAAGCAGAAGTGGACTGGCCCATAACTAAACAGGCCGGTGGCTCTGAAAGGCCGTTCTGCTGGGGCAGAATCAGTCAAACGTAAGGAAACAAATAAAAGATGCACTCCTTTTATTCCACAAAACATTGTAAGGCCTTCAAGCCAGGCATACTATATAGAATGTAAAGGGGTCTTCATCTGTATAGTCGAGGAGATTACAGAACATTCTCCTAATGCAAAACAGAGCTTTGTGCCTGGCGCGAACCTACATCATGGTGAGGGATAAGCTCACAAGAGCTATGTGAATGTGTATTGCGTCATCATTAAACACAAGATAATATTTTTGAGTTATTTAACAGAACTAAAATGATTCACGTTATTATCTTTTGGTTGACAATGATCCAACTTCGATGACAGGATATATGTTAAAAGTTACGATACTGAAGCGTGACCTGTTCTTTTTTAGGTCTCGGCCTGCACCAGCGCTTGCGCTGGTCTGGCCGAGAGTTTTAGTAAGCGGGTTTTGGAAGTGCAAACACTGGCTTTCGGCTGGCGACCAGCTTGAGTTCACGATGGCGTGCACGCGCAGCTGCCATCTGTTGTTTCCTATCTCTTCCTCATTTCCTCGTCATGGCTCATTAACTCTCTGGACTCTGATGTTTCAATCGCAGCAGCAGCTCACATTACCAACTGAGGGCCCTGGACTACAGTCACATGAAAAACAACAGCGATTAGCATTGAAATGCAAGCTTTTTTTGTCTAGTTAGAAATATTGCTTCAGTGGGTTGATTTCACCTTATATCGCTATTTGTTTTATATTGGGAGTCACAGCCTAATTACCAGTATTTTTGTCTCACTGTTTTTTTAAAAAATATTTATTCGCACAAAGCTATATTTAAGGTTACTTTTTCCGCGTCACTTCTTCACTCTATTTAAACTCCACACCCCCCACTCTTATTGTCTCTCTCCTTCTCTCTCTCTCCCTCTCTAATTCTCTCTCTCTCTACTTAATTAACTCTCCCCTCTCTATCTTTTTAGCCTTTCATTCTCTCTCACCACTTTATCTGTTTCTCTTTCAAACTCCTTCATTCACTCTCTCTCCCCTTCTTTCTCTCTCTCTATCCCGCTCCACTCTTTATTCTATGTACACCCTTTCTCTCTCTCTCTCTTTCTCTCTCACCACCCTCTCTAATTGGGCATTATATCTTCACTCTATCTCTCACTCGGCAACACCACAGCATCACTCAGCGCAACCACAGCATCAATCAGAGCCAGCACAGCATCACTCAGCACCAACACAACACCACTCAGCACCACCACAGCATCACTCAGCACCACCACTCAGCACCACCACAGCATCTCTCAGAACCACCACAGCACCACTCAGCACCACCACTCAACACCACCACAGCATCACTCAGCATCACCACAGCATCACTCAGCACCACCACAGCATCACTCAGCACCACAACAGCATCACTCAGCACCACCACAGCATCACTCAGCACCACCACAGCATCACTCAGCACCACCACAGCACCACTCAGCACCACCACAGCACCACTCAGCACCACGACAGCACCACTCAGCATCACCACAGCATCACTCAGCACCACCACACCACCACTCAGCGCCACCACAGCATCACTCAGCACAGCACCACCACAGCATCACTCAGCACCACCACAGCACCACTCAGCACCACCACAGCATCACTCAGCATCACCACAGCCCCACTCAGCACCACCACAGCACAACCACAGCACAACCACAGCACCACCACAGCATCACTCGGCACCACCACAGCATCACTAAGCACCACAACAGCATCACTAAGCACCACCACAACACCACTCAGCACCACCACAGCATTACTCAGCAGCACCACAGCATCACTCTGCACCACCACAGCATCACTCTGCACCACCAGAGCATCACTCTGCACCACCACAGAATCACTCTGCACCACCACAGCATCACTCTGCACCACCACAGCATCACTCTGCACCACCACAGCATCACTCTGCGCAACCACAGCAACACTCTGCGCAACCACAGCAACACTCAGCAGAACCACAGCATCACTCAGCACCACCACAGCATCACTCAGCACTACCACAGCACAACCACAGCACCACTCAGCACCACCACAGCATCACTCAGCATCACCACAGCATCACTCAGCACCACCACAGCACCACTCAGCACCACCACAGCACCACTCAGCACCACCACAGCATCACTCAGCACCACCACAGCATCACTAAGTACCACAACAGCATCAATAAGCACCACCACAGCATCACTCAGCACCACCACAGCATCACTCAGCACCACCACAGCATCACTCAGCACCACCACACCATCACTCAGCACTACCACAGCATCACTCAGCATCACCACAGCATCACTCAGCACCACCACACCACCACTCAGCACAACCACAGCACCACCACAGCATCACTCAGCACCAGCACAGCACCACCACAGCATCACTCAGCACCACCACAGCACCACTCAGCACCACCACAGCATCACTCAGCATCACCACAGCCCCACTCAGCACCACCACTCAGCACCACTAAGCACCACCACAACATCACTAAGCACCACCACAACACCACTCAGCACCACCACAGCATCACTCAGCACCACCACAGCATCACAGCACCACCACAGCACCACTCAGCACCACCACAGCACCACTCAGCACCGCCACAGCATCACTCAGCATCGCCACAGCACCACCACAGCATCACTCAGCACCACCACAGCATCACTCAGCACCACCACAGCATCACTCAGCACCACCACCTCAGCATCACTCAGCACCACCTCAACACCACTCAGCACCACCACAGCATCACTAAGCACCACCTCAACATCACTCAACACCACCTCAGCATCACTAAGCACCACCTCAACATTAGAATAGGCAGGAAGAAGTTGCCAACATTGCAACGACAAAATAAACGACAAGACCTTTCTTATGTTTATTCTTTTTAATTGGGTCATTCAGTTGTACATAATGTCGTCTTAGTTATATATAAAGTAACAAAAATGCTTAAGTCTTTTTTATTATAACTTTTCAACATGCTGCACAGCAGCCACAATGCTCTTAAAAACATTGGCAAAACCAATAGCTCTGCCTAAACACTTATAAGGCCCCAAAGGCGAGACCTATTGGCTAATAGGTCTCGCCTTTGGGACCGTATATGTGTTTAACCAGGTGTCAGTTATGCAGCACAATTGTTGCATGGCTAAACACTTATAAGGTCCCAAAGGCGAGACCTATTGGCTATGCCAATGCTTGTTATTTACAGGTTGGCAGGTCTAAGATCTCTATGAAATATTAACAAAGCAAAGCATTGCCGCCCGTGCTTTCCTGGAACTCACTAGTATTCCGAGGGGAGGTGGCTTCCGAGTTTCGAAAAGCACTTTGCGCTGCAGGAGGTCAATGAAAGTCACTAGTCAGCCCTCTCCCGAGCAGACTGACCCGGACTCAGCCCAGACCATTGTTATTTCCAAACACTAGGGCTTTAAGTGGGATGAAAAAACTGGGGGGTTTCTTATCATGTAGTGGCCGATGTAATAAAAGGCGGGGCCTAAAACACTTAAGCTAAAAATCTGTACTTAGCTTAGTGTGCTGCCCATCTGGTATTTTGCTGCTTCTGCCAATTCATCCAGCTATTTAAAACTAGTAACATTACACCTACAACGAGCGCTCACAATACAATCCCATACCTACGTTAAACAAGCATTGGCATAGCCAATAGGTCTCGCCTTTGGGACCTTATAAGTGTTTAGCCATAGCTATTGGCACATGTGGAGGATGGTTGCACTTGAGGCAAAAGCACACGTAAAGCATCAGGCACGGGAAGCTGGGTACTTGTGGAGCAATGGTACACGTAAGCTCACGTAAGACAAGCTTCATAGATCTTATTGACAGACAGTCCTGTGCAGACAGAAAGGGTGTTATGCAGCTGCAGCAAGGAGTTCCAGAACCAGTGTGTTTTCATAAGATAATTGTAGGACAGAAAAGAGGCGTGTTCCTGAACTACCTTCATGCATTCTGGGAGTTGTAGTCGTGATTACGTTACTGGAATTTGAATAGCGCTTAGAAACATTGGACTATCACCCATAACGCTCTTATTCTGGGCACGCTTTAGTAAGGTACTCTTAAGGCCATTAGTTGTGGGCATTGCTTGCTCATCATTTGCTGTCTGTGGTTAGTTGACAGGCTTAGTATTGAAGCGCCACGAGCATGTGCTGGGCGTCGGGCGGCGCTGTGGGGTGGGGCCGCGCCCCTCCCTTGGTGAATGAGTGATTTACTCGCACAGTGTAATCTCCAGTGCCTTAGATAATGTCATCGACTTTCACTTAAATTAGACACCCTCAGTGAGAGACAGCCAGAATCCGCGTGCGTCAAGAAGGTATGCCAGCTGACTTCACAGACACAGGGTGTGGAGGGGTGGGGGGGGGGGGAGTAAGGGCAGGGAGGGAGGGCCGGGTGTGGGAGAGCGAGAGCAGGGCAAGAGAGAGACCGGGGAAAAGGCTAGTGAGAGAGTGGTATGGAGAGTCCCTGAGACCGGATAAAGAGGCCGCAGAATGGAGGGGTAGGGGGTACTTAGAGAGAGAGCGAGCAGAGAAAAACAAGCGCGGCCGCCGTGTAGGTTTGCATGAAAGTACAACGGGTTTAGTCTTAGGTTGTGTAGCGCTTAGTATTGAAGTGCCACGTGCCAATAATTAGCAGCAAAATTCAGCTCACTGAGCCACCCAACAATCTTTAAAAGGGGACTGCCCTGCATGCAGTAGTCACCCACAGATAGCACAAGGCTAACAGGTCTCTACCTCACTGCAAAGGCGATCACTGTGCAGAAACACTGTGCACAAAAGTGGTCCCAGGCCCTAACAATTACGGGAGCAGCAGAGTCGCTTCCACAGGTCACATAATTTTTACAAACTTTCACACGTATTGATCAGACCGAAACAGAGTTGACAGCACTCATCCCAGGAAATTCACTTACAGGAGACATCTTCCCCCTTCACTGAAGCGTTGACAATAAGCATTTAATGGAGGCAGCTCCTCGGGCATCTCCAGACAGAGCAGGGACGCTTGAAACAGACACTGAGGACAGGCTCCCCTTCAAAGACCTCTGCCCACGCCGCCACATTACAACAAAACTTCAGAAACAAAACAAAACAACGATCCTTTTCTCTTTTCTTTAAACATGCATACGTTCAGCTCAAGCACCGGCGCCCAGGAAGCCTCTCCGTTTGTGATCACTGGAGCTTAAGAAAATGTTAAATACAGTTAATGCAATATTAATCTCCTTTGGTGATACAAAATGCAATATTTGCAGGCAGCTATCGAGCTGTTGTACACAGAGAGCTGGCGCAAACAGCCGCAGCCCGTTAGTGGGGGAGGACGAGTCCAGTATTTACTGTTTTTGTGTGGATTTTGACATGGAGGCTTGCGCAGAAACGGTGTAAGGCTTATTCTCTCAGCAGTCCAGTGCCGGGCGGCAAATGGCCACGTGAACCGCCTGGCCAAGCAGTTTGCCAGGGCTGGTTTCGGTTCCTAGTCCGGCCCTGGATCCAGGCTTGGTTAAGAGAGAACCCCAGCACTGCTACTGATTTATGGGGACCCCTGCTTGCCCAGGGAGGGGGCATGTTGACAGAGACAGGCACCCACTACTGTCCTTGTGCAATGTAACTGGTGCTCATGTAAAGCGCTCCGATACCCTCGGGTCGAGTTCGCGCTATGTAAAACTGCAGCAAAAAAACACTACCACAGTCTTGTGAATCGCATCTCGCGTGACAACTGTCAGAATATATACTTTTTGCCCTGCTTGCATCTCGTTGCCACTCAGACCTCCTGCTTTAGCACTTTGTATGGTTGAGTCACTACGTTAGGTGCTGTTCAGCTAAAGCTAGTCTACACACGCGTGTGAATAAATTACACAATGCACCCTACTTTCGTTGCACGATTCTAGGAGTGGCAAGCTACAAGGGCAGCTTTACGTCAGACAGGAGAAGAATTACATTTCCCTGCATCCCCCACAAATTCCCTAATATGGGTAGTATGCGTGCATAATTTGGGAGATAAACAAAAAAATACAGTGAGAACAGGTCCTCCCTGTCTGTCATAAAGCTCCTCGACTTCGCCTTTTCTCGTTGTTGTGTTAGAAACAAGGATTTATGCAAAATGAATTAATACTCTGCAGAAGTGTAACAGGTCCAGAAAGTTACCATTCCCTGCCCCCCTTCTCCCATGCTGCTAACTACACACTTGTGGGTTAAAAAAACAGGATAAATAAATGGACAGAGTGTGGGAGCTCTGCAGTTTTAGTGAGAGTCTTTTCTCCCACAACTGGAAAAGACCGATTTACAGCCCGATTCTGGTGGGATATCTGCCGCCTTTGTTCTTATTACCAAGTGCAGTGGCAAGCGGCCCCTCACGTCGCAGCTGCTCACACAAAGCAGGGGCTGGCATTCCAGGGATGCCATGGCTCTGGCGTGGGGGGCAGGAGGGGGCAACCTGCTCAGCAGCTTTCTTAAACAAGCATGGAAAGTAAAGAAAATACTCTGCAGAGGGCGACGGGGACTTCAGCCTAGAAGGCACAGTAAGAAGAAAGGGAAACGGAAGACGAAGGAGGGGCCATCACACGCTAGACAGTGTGATGGCCAAACAAACAAGTCATAATGTTGAAGAATTCAGAAGGAAACAGAGGAGTTTCAGCTGCGATAATACAGACTAAAAACACGGTGCAAATGTGGGACAACACCCTGAAAGAGTTAAGTGGCCACTTTTCGAATGTTGATTGATCTCATTAGGTATATTCACTGAACTCCAGACCCTACTGACGGCCCTCTCTGATGCCCCCTCCTCTGCCCTGTGGTCCTCTCGGCGCCAACTTCACACAACATAACAGGCCAATCGCGCAGCTTGACTGCAGGTATCTCCGCCGCTTGAGCCAAATGTCAGCGCTTTGTGGTCTTTCGGAGGCGTAAGCGCTACACAAGTGATTCGTGTTTCGGGCATGTTCGAAGAGAAATGAAAAGTTTGTGCTAAAGAATGAAAAGTTTGTGGCTGGCTGAATGACGGGGGGCTTTATTTCATGTTCACGACAACGAGTGGCTGCCGGGGTCCGTACCAGCCGGGTGCCTTGCCTTGGGATGTTGTGCACGGCATGCCTATGAAGAGAGGCAGGTCACCTGGGTGTACACACGCATGACATTACATAGCTCCTCTACCTACCGGGTCACTATGTGATAGCTTAACTACAGCGCTTTGAAGTGCCTGCTTTGTATGCCGAGCTATATAATTGAGTGATGTGCACATACATGGCTGACGAGGAGGCGCCGCGCACTGCCGTCAATGTCCTATGTCCAGTCCCATGGGTGCCCTTCTGTGCTTACAAGAGCTACACCCAGGGCCGCTGGAATTATGTGACAAGGACCAGGCAAAAATTATGCGGCAAGAAAAGGCAACGTAAAAGACGTAATGCCGCACATTTGGATATTACTTCATAATTCTGTCATGTCTACACATGTTAACACCAGCTATGCAACGTTTCACTTCATTAGTACCAGTTTAACACCGGCATGCAGCAAAAAGCAACTGTAAGGCCAGTCAACCTTTGCCAAGGGCCACGTTTTAATAACTCTTAATCTGTTTGAGCCAGATTTTTTGTTGTTGTTAAAATAAGCAAATTATGCAGCAGATGAGAGTATGTGGCAATTACAGTAAATCCATAATTATGCGGAAAACTTTGCGCCCAAAGAACAACATAATTCCAGTGCCCCTGGCTGCACCTCCCTTGAATGCCGTCGCACAGACAAGCACAGGTGACGTCCAGCTGCAGAGGCAGTATTTCGTTTCTTTTCTAGCACTCGCGGAAAGTGAAGGGAGGCCGGCGATGAAGTAATTGTGACAGAGCCGCACAAAGCGGGGATTAGGCTCAGGTCTCCGTGCCTCGACCCCAGCCCCCTATTTCTGGCCCCTCCCCCACTGCTTGAACAATGTTGTAATGTTCCTTGGAACATTAACAATCGTTAGCAGTTTTTAGAATTATCGATCTCAAGAGTTTTAACAATATTAACACAAGCAATGTTGCTTGTGTGTGTTTGGAAAAAAAAATGCCGTCACCGCTGCGCGTTTATTTCTGAGCAAGGGCAATGAAAGCAACCAGTTTGTTTCTCTTTAAAACCAGTATGCATCATAATGTCTCCGGCTGGAAACATATGTATGCATTTAATTATTTAAGGGATATTGCAACGCTGGAAATGGAACAAACGTACTCCGAGGACCAGGGCTAGAATTGGAAGGAGCGGGGAGGAGGGGCGACGCTAGTGGTGCGCGCGCGCCACAGCGAGCGATCTGTTTCCAATTATCGCGCCCGTCTGGGCACGATAATGGGAAACAGATGTTGGCCCTGCGCGCGTAACCGCTCAGTTGTCCTTGCAGACGTTCGGCTCAGGACAACTGAGCGATTTGCACTGGAATACAGGTTTATCAAGACCTGTTCGAATACACGTTAAATGCCGGTGGGGAGGTCTACTGATTTCTCCCGTTACAGCCTTGAGAAAGTCCGTTTGGACGAAACACGTGTCGGCTGCTTTTGTTGAGAAACCGTGTTTTTGAAAATGGAATAAAGAATTTACAAGAAACACAGGAGAGCTTATTTATGGACTTCCTTTGAAATACTTTGTGCTAACACAAACTATTTGAATAACATTTGGACTTCTGGGTGTGCCTCAGCATTGTGTGTGCTATGGTGTATAAACTTCGGATGGGCTGTTTGCTCGAACTAAAGTTTTGTATTTAGCCTCTCACCGGCGGAGAGAGGTTTTTTGCTTTGAGAGCACCACAAGTTACTTGTTACTCTCTTCTTTTGATGGTATTTTCCGACAAACACAATGTGTTAGATGTGCATGTCATTAGAGGCATTTCTGCTGCTTTTTGTGTAATATACTCTCGAGGAGATGTTTCACATTTACACCAATTATGCTGAACACTTGGTAGACAAGCGTGTTTTCTGACTCTAGGTTTTTGATTATGTCCACTACAGCAGTCATGTTTTCCTGTAAGAATCTAAGAATGCAGTAGAGTGTACTTTTTTTCACATCACTATCAATATGCACCCGAAGATCCTCACATTTCTTGCCTTTTGCATCATCACTAAGCAAAAATTCAGTAAACGGTCGCCACATAGATAATATTGCATTCACGGCCTCTAGGACTGAGAACCACCGACTAAATGACACAGTTGGGATGACTCTTTCTTTGCTGCCACACAAAACAGAAAATGAGAAATATTTGCGTTTTAGTTCCCGCGCATAACGAAACAGTGCACCTGAATGGACTACAAAATCAATAGCATTCTTCATTAGCTCAGAAGATTGTAAAGATGCTTTCAGCATACCATCTAGCAAGTGGCAAGGATCTCGTACAGGGAAACACTTCACCTCTCCGCGTTTATGTGAATTTCCCAAAAATGAAGACAATCCTACACTTATGGTTCGGTAACTAGGCTTCCTCTGTTTTTGTATTGCATAAGGTAATCAGCATTTGTATAGTGAGTATCACAAAGCAAGTGCCAAGACAACAAAATATCATGGTAGGAGCCAGATGATGAGTGGACTAAGCCTGCAGTGCGCATGTGCAGGTGTCAGCACGTTAAAGTACAGGCCTGTACTAGTACACAAGAAATGTTGGGCACGCGTCACCAAATTAAGGGTTGTGTAAATAGTGTTCACAGGAGTGGCAAATTACCAGCCAGTCTTACATAATTCAGGAGATTCAGGAGATGCTACACAAATACTTCCACTAGGCCTGCACTGGCTTGTCCATGTGCAGGCAGAGCACACAATAAGGTGGAAACCACATGACTAGCACTGGAGGAGCCACTAATGTTCCTACAGATGAGACAGTCACATAGTCACGGCCAGGCGCGCAACACCCATTGAGGTCACCGGGCTTCACACCACCCCCCTCCTCCCCCCGTCGTGTGTGTCAGCCCGAGGTGAGACAGCTTTGCGGGCTGGCGACCATCTAATTGCAGCCTCTTTAAAAGACCATTTACTTGTTAATGCGGCTTCTGTTGTGTTTTCACCCCTTCTTAGAGCCACTCTGCCTATGGCTGAAACAATTAGCCCTCCCTTCCCCCCGAAATGTTTTTTAGCCCCCCCTCGAAATTTGGCGCTAGTTGCCCGCCTGGTCACTGCCCAACAGAGATAGTCACACTGTGCACAAATGAGTCATTGCTCACAGGAGCGGCAAATTATGCTCTTTAAATTACCTGCCAGTCTTACATAATTCAGGAGATTCTGGCCAGTGTTCATGAGTGATGCACGAAACAGAATACCGTAATTTCCTGTACAGCAATCTAACATATCAGAGTTACCTGCTGTTAAAAGCTTTGCAAATATTTTAGAGAGGTTTGCTATGCTTTGTGTGTTTTACAATTAGTTTGAATAGGTAAGTATTTCACGAATGTAGCATATTGTGTTCTCATCGACGTCAAGGTGAACGCGCCCTAGTGGCATCTCCGGTGTTACAGCTCAGCCTGCTGTTAACCTTGTCAACAAAGAACTGCAAATTCATTTTTAGTTTAACTTCTAGCTTAAACCGATTCATTAGGTCTTACATAGGCTCCAAACGCATTTATAATGCATTTGTGAAAAGTAAATTGCATTCCACACTGTGGGTGAACTTTAATTACGTGGCGACAAAACAGTCTTTTCTCTGGTTTGCGGTGTCAGGCACGTTTCAGCATCTCTGGTGGGGCGTGGGAAAGACAGCGCTAAGGCATTTGCATAAAAATATGTTTGGTTCTTCAATTTACTCAGTAAATACCGGGAGGAAACATATTGTATTTGCTTGTTTTTTCACATGAAGAGCAGCCGGACAAGGAGGGAAGGCTCTATCGATTAATGAAGCAGATGGCTCCTAGTACTTTTCAAACCCCAAATACAGAGCCCGCTGTAAAGCGCAGACAGAGCGTGGAAACAGAGTCCGATGTGCGGCGCAGAGAAATTGTGGCTACAGAGACCGCTGTAATGCGCAGAGACAGCGTAGACACAGAGTCCGGTGTGACTCGCGTTCCAAGCTGGTTCCTTCTGGGGCCTAAATTGCAGTTTGTCTGCAATGCTTTGGCTCCATCAAGTGGCCAAGTGGCACAACAACACTGAAAATCAGTGACACTCGGGTTAAACCGGGTCAGCTGATTTTCATTCGGTAGGGTACTGTCGGGCACAGTCGGTTTTAACCGAATTCCGGACAGCCTAGTTATGCTGTTCCTCAGGGATCGGAGTCAGAGAAAGGGAAATCAAAACCAACCCGACCGAAAAGGTTCAAAGTTGGGAGTCCATATATTGGATTATAATGCCCTCACACACCCAGTTGGGTGTCATGCTTCATCATCTGGGCTGCTCCTCGTTGGGTCGGCGGTGCAATACCCAACGGGCTCCCTATAGTAGGGGCACTTTAACGGAGATCTTTTTCCAATAGCCGTATGGTGAAGTGGGGGTGAGGGGCCAGAAATGTGTAGATGTATGTATTGAGAGTGAATCTAAAATAGGGTTGGGAGTACCAGCGACAGCAAACTTTAATCAATAGGTCTCCTACCCTAAGTAAAAACAGACAATAAGGCGCTCAACTAAACTTTATGTCTTAGATTGAAGCGTACCTATTGGTGAAAAGGTCAACATGTTTCTCGCTCAATGTAAAGTCTACAGGCGATTCGTCAGGACCAAAACAGTGAAGACTATCTACACCTTAAAATTGGTGATGTGGAATCATACTCACATCAACCAATCAACCAAGCAACTACCTATTAGTGTACCTGTCAGTACTGGAACTACCTGTACGGGGAGAAGAAACGTGACATTGGTTACATCAGTTTGGTACACGTACATAAGCAGTCTCATTTCCCTTGTGAATCTGACTCAGTATTTTAATCGGTGAACAGTGAATGCTAATGCATTGAGGACAATAAAAACAATTTATGAACAGTGCCACACGGTGAGTGCCCATGGTGAGCTAGTGTGAACTACAGCCCTTGTGGCATAAATGCAAAGCAGCAGACATTAATCTTTGGGGACTCACCCAATGTTGTAAAACTAACCAGGCTTCAGCAGTACCCGGTAGGTTGTACACGAGGGGTTCCTCATGTACTAGACAAATTCATTTGGGAGACAATAGAGGGTGCCAACATTAGTCACTTAAAAACAGGTCAAGGTAATACTAGTGATGACCCAAACCATCGGTCTCATTCGCAACTTCTTCAGCGCTCACACATGGTAATTCAGATGAAGAGAACTATGGGCTTGTGCTCATAGACCACACGTTCTCACTCGCAACTTCTTCAGCACTAAAACATGAGAATACAGATGAAGGGAGACTCTGTGTTTGTGCTCATGGTTCATATGACAATACGTATGAAACACGCCTTAACATGCCGGGTACAAGCATTGACAGTATCACGTGTCATTCCTTAATATAGGCGCTGCCTACCCCTGTGCTCGCGATAATGCGCTTCATAAGTACAAGGGTAAGATAGATCAACACCTGGCGATTAACGTGTCTGCGATCCGTTTTCCCCTTTCTTGACAAAAGATAGTGTCCCAGCTTTTCTTATTTAGACACACTTTAGCAAAATACCCCGTTTGTTTACAGTAATTGCACATTACATTTGCAGCAGGATACCTACTGTCCTTAGAATGTGGGGAATTGCCACATCTAAAACAAAAGTTACTATTATTTGAAGGCCGATTATCACTCCTTACTGCTTTAGATGCACCACTTTTTCTCATAAATGTAGATGACCATTATATGTAGATGGCTCACGAGACCTACTTGTTTTTATGGCGCTCACTACATCAACAGGCTTATCCTCCAGTACTGAAATTTCTATACTTTTGCAAATGTTGATGGTTTCATCAAGCGATGGATTGCCTAAAGCCAAAAGGTTTTGTCTAATTTGTTTGTCCTTACAGTGACACACAAACAAACTGATCCCTTATAAGTTGGTCAGTTAAATTGTCAAATTGACACTCTGTAATCAACCTGAGTAGCACTGATATATACGCATCAACATCTTCTGAACCTTGTTTGTGCTTAAAACATTTGTGTTGTAATAATCAAACTAGATTGCTTGTCGAAACGCAATTTGATTTTGTTGACTGCTTGAGAGTACTCATCTACAACTTCATCCTCATTTGGTGGAAAATCCAGGAGATGCTTGAAAATAGACCTTCTCTTAAAACCTAACAAATATAATAAACACTTTTTTCTCGCAGCTCTAAATCTTGAGGTCCCAGTATCCCGTGGATACATTTCAAAAGCATCAAACCACACATTCCACCTAATTGATTGTTCACCAGGTGATTCTAAAAATTAAAGCGGAGAAACAGATTGCATATTTGCAACAACAATGAACCCAAAACGTTACTGTATCTGTACCTAAAAATAAATATTTTTATAATGATATATATATTTCAATTTGTAATGTGTGCAGTTACGTGCTGACTTCTTACCACACAAAACCAGGAACAGAAGAAAATCATGCATATTACTGCTCTCGACGGCATACTCATAAAACCTACAACCTACAGAATATGGTATGTGAATTTCATAAAGTAATGAGACTGTTAACATGAAAACATATGTGCACATCACCGTTTTGTTAATCCAAAACTGAAAATGCACACTAATAGTGGAGAATATAAAACAAAACACAAAGTGCTAATCTGTACTGCAGTTATACATTGAGTTACATAACATGTGTAAAATCACTTTAAAGTGTGCACATCACTGTTCAAACACTTGTGCACAGAAATGTTAAATATAGTCTGGTGTGTGAATCACTGAAATTGCTGAGTTGCACAAAATGATACTAAATACTGTAACTGTGACTATCTCTTGGGTTTTTCCAACAGCTTTACATGAAGCAGACTGATGTGCCCGCTTGTTTGGTGTGCACATCACAGTGACTTTATATACATCAAATAGATGCTAGCTAGTAAGTGCTTTGCATTGGTGTGCACATCACCGCTGAAAAACCTCACAACACTTATTTTGGCCATAAGAGTTAAAACGATGTGGAACTAAACAAAATAAAAGCTGTACAGGTCAGCGTGAGAATCTGCAACTACTGCAATGGGAATAACATGCACCCTTAAAACTTTGATGTACTGACCAATATGCACTGTAAATAGTTGTGTGCATCACCACTGTTCTGAACAAATGACAAAAACATTTTGAAGACATAAGCTGTGCGGATCAGCGCATGAATCTGCCCCTGCAGCTACGTTTTCCCGCACTGTGATTAGAATGCAGTCCAAAATGTTCGTCTGACTCCTGGACCGCATCGTATATAGAATCACCATAAAATGGCAGCTGAGACTTCCATCAAAGTGTGCACTGCGCTGCGTTCCACTCGTGCGCAGTGTTGTGCTCCAAGACTGCCCCGACTGAGACCACGGCCTCACCCAATATTGCGGTGACGAACAACTGGAGCAAGAACTCAAACGGTGGCACGATGAAGCACACCCAAAGCTTACAGTGTAGCGAACATCAAGCTTCCGCACACACGCCTCCGCAACCAGATAATGGGCCGTGAATCCCTCCTTACTAGCCCCACCTTCCCGGAAAAAGAACGTGCTGGAGTCTATGAGTAAGAGCAGCACATTAAATGAGAAGAGGGTGCCTTGATTTACGAACACATGGGAAATAAACAGTATGGATCTCACCACAGACACCAGGGAGGTGAAAATGATCTTTCCTGTCCTCCAGGATCTGGTTCAGGATAAAGCAAGTCAGCAGCCGGCTTCTGGGCAGAAGAAGAAATCACTGGACTGCATGCCATGTAGGAGGGTTACACCGTGAAGCTCAAATCGTCGCCACCAATTTTGTAGTAATTACAACCAGAGACATCAAAACAGAAGAGGTAAGTTTACTACTACTAAAAGAGCTACACGGTAGAGGAGGGTGAACACACAGGAACCCCTCCGCTGTCAACACTGTGACTGCTACAGTTCAACTGTCAACACAATGATCCCTACATTCCATCAGCATCAACATCATAACATTCTACCACAGTATGCACAGTTCTGAGAGTTCAATGCTGTTGAACTCTCAACCAAACATATAAAGTACAACAATTGTTTGGCAAAGGCGAAAGTGAATTACCATTTAGGGGTTGGAAGGGTGTTGTGTTTGGCGTAAGCTTAGGGGGTGTAGGCAAAGGCAACTCAGCACCCAAAATTACCCACTTAGAAGGCAAGTGACTGTGAACCCCTTTGTCCTAGAGGCAGGTGCCAAACATAAACTGCATCCCCCTTTATAACATGAGGCTTCTCACCAACAACAGTATACCAATATGGCTTCTGTTGGAAACCAGCTCTGCCATGATCCTTGAGGAACTTCAGGGCAGATTTACAAAAGTTGTCTACTTGTTCTTGTGCGATGCAAAGCGGCAAAAACAGTTGCATCCATCATTTTCTCAAAGAAAGCTTTCCTTGTGCTTGATTTTATGGTATGTGTGGTGCAAAACTCTTTTGCATCCGATTAATGCTAATTTAAGCAAAATAGGCCTGTTAGGGCATATCCAGTGCACAAATTTGAGAAACGCAGAGCAACATCTATCTACAAAAGTGGCACAAGAGAAGCAAATGTAAGGAAAAAATAACGCAAGACCAAGTCAGGAGCAAAAAGCGGCTGTTCCCAGCACTAACATTGAAAAGGAGCACAATCCTGAAATATCAACACATAGGAAACACCATGGAGATTGTTAATGTAAGAAACCGGCATCATCCACTTGCACTTGCGAGAAGACGATGAGAGAGAAAGGAAAATATCTTCAGACAGAGGATCACACTGTTTGACCAGCATGAAGAGGGACACGATTATAGCACTCATTGATCAAATTGGAACATCACTCCAGCCTACCACTGCAAGAACACATGCTACACCTGAGCATACTAAAGTAATAGCAGTACCTCGTCTTGTAGCATCTGGGTTATTCCAGAGTATGTGTGCAGCAGTGGCTGAGGTGTCACAAAGTGCATTCTCTATTTCGAAGTATATATGTATGTGGTATTAGTATAGCGCTAACCTAGCCAAAAGGGTACAATGCAGGAATACAATAAAAGAGTAATAGGAGAGATAGCTGCATTCTGGGAGCAGAAGTGTACTGTTACTGCATTGTGATGTAGTGTGCTTTAAAGCGGTCCATCTTCAAATCTTTCCTAAACCCGGAGCAGTATTGAGGCGATCCTGATAGATACATGGATGTTCTTCCAGATCCTAGATGCCTACATTGAAAAGGCCTGCTGTTTGGTTATTTTGTGTTTTAAACTTCTTAGTCTCCAGTCTGATGGTGCCCTGGCTATGGGTGTGCCGAGAGCCCCCAGAGATGCTGAGCTTGTCTGCAAGATACACGGGATGCTGGTCATGATGGCTTTGTAAATGATGCAGCTGATTTTGAAGATGATGCGGTAGTTTGGGAGGGCATGGGGCAAGCAGGGGCCACTGGACCTTAATCCTGGGGTTGAGTTTGTTTGCCGCTGATGTCCCAGTTTCCACCTGCTATGGCTCTGCAAACTGTATTATGGTGAGCAGTCACAGCCTTCTCAGGGGGTAATTTTGGGGTGCTCGAGCTCAGAACTCAGCAATCACACAAGAATTCAATGTTTAGCCCGTATATGGTATTTCTATAGCTAAAACCTAGCCACAAGGCAGCAGAGTGCTGTAATGGCCATGGAATGTCCAGTCCAGTGCACATCTTTTCAAGAAAGAGAAGTACTTTATTACACACTAGAATGCAATTCTACATACTACAGTAATTGAATGCAAATGAGTGCCTCTGAGCACTATCCAGGCAGCGGTGTGCCTCTATCTGCTGTATGCTTGCCTACCCCATAATTCTAACTCTTCACCCTGCTCCAGGTGTTCCCCGTCCCCATGGGGTATAAAGCTTAGTTTCAGTTTTATATCACTCATAAATTGATGCGCTCCATTCTTAGTTCTCAGTCTTACCACTCAGAGTTGGAACAGTCTACAGTAATTCAATATCAATTTTGCATGTGTTAGCGATTCTTCAGACACACATCTATTGCACATGTCCTTCCAGTACTGCCAAGATAAAATGACATAGGAGACAGTTAATACAAGGTGGAATCACCTCCAGAAACAATCCCTACTCCAGTGAAGGACTTAACAGGTTCTCAATAAGAAAGTAATGGTAACAGGCCAAGGTACTGGTAATTCTCTGGCAACCCGGACAGCCTAAGGACTGGGAGGCAGATAAGGCAAGGTGCAGCAGCAAGAAGCCAGTGAAATGTTACAGGAGGAAGCATTGGAGGTAGTCTAACTGGTACAGTTACATGGCAGATGGTGGTGTGAGCAAGCTAAGTAAAGTAGACGCTGCAGGTGGGATGAGACAAGGTAAGGATTAGGGGGAAACAACAAAGGTCAGGAGCAAGCAGTGGGCGAAAAGAGTTGGAGAGCCATACAAGTAAACAGTTGCGAAGCAACTGACCACTGAATCTGGTAGTTCTTAAATACCATTGGAAGCTCCTGCATTCTCTTGGGGCTTCGTTCTGATCAGTCTCTGATTAGCCTTGACTTGGAAGGCTAATGTGATACCTTTGTGCCCCAGCCGCCACTGGCCAGCCCTCGAGATCCTCCAATCATGCTTCCTCCCATTCTTTTCCTGCAGTGACTGTCTCCTGCTCTTGTTGGCCTCGTGCCTCTTAACACCTCTGATCTGGACAGTAACCCCTATACAAAAATCCCCTTTTGTCCTAGGTAAGGGCATCTGCTAGAATTTTGCAAGAAACTTTCTTATTAGTCGAGGAGCATGCAAAAAGCAAGCTAGTTTCCATGATCTATCAGCTGCATCATACCCCTTCTAGGCAATCAGGTACTGTAATTCCCCATATCTATATTGAGTGTAAAATAGCCTCTACCTCAAGTTCAAGGTGCCCTTTTGCAGCCATTACAGGAGGTGGCTTAGCTCTTCCTGGCCCCTTGATTCTCTTAACCCTGGAGACATGGACCACTAGGTGAATCTTCCACCTATAAGGCAGTTTCAATCTTACTACTGTCTTTCAAGACCTTTCACTGTTAAAGGACCAACAAAGCGAGGGTAAAACCTGGATAGTGTGCTCGGGATGATCAAATTAGCTGTGAACAACTACACTAAGTTACCTATCTTGTACAAAGGAGGAGGGTTTCTGTGTCAGTAAATTGTTTTATAGGTGGCTTTAGCCCTTAAAATATGTGTACAGCTGTTTTGTGGACCGAAGCTAAACCTTGAAAAGGGTTCTGTATCAAAGGAATATTTATAGGAGAAAAACAGCTAGGCCAGCCTTGTCGACTGCATCATATTTGCAAAAACAGGTAATAACCACAGGGAACTATGCAGTGGGTTGTTATGAGCAAATTCTGCCAGTGAAATCCACTTTACCAATTCTTCCTGATGATCAGTTAAAAAACAACACAGATATTGTTTGGCTTAGACTTTCCACCTCAGCATTGGTTTGGGGATAACTCATGGCTTTGTAATTAATATTTACCAACTATTACAGGAAAAATGTGATATAAACTGTGCTCCTCTGTTATAATTATCTCAGGCATTCTGTGTAGTCTATTTTACAAAACGTCTAGTAGGTTCTGTAGCTGTGGGCAATATCTTGACTGAAACCAAGTAGAGAAATTTAGAAAAGAAGTCAACCACCATGCTTCATTGAGATTCTGGTAGCTCCCCAATAAAATCCTTCAAAATTCTGGATCATGGTTGCTTCAAAGTTGGTAGGGGTTCTAACTAGGGGAGGCGGAACTCACGGAGTTGTACTCCGCAGAATTTCACAGAGTTGCATGAAAACTCTGTGAGATTCCGCAGAGTTCCGCCCATCACTACATTCGGAAATGGGAAACATGCTGCACCACAGATTAACCATGGAAGAAGTATTTTGTCTTGTAAATTGAGTAACAGCATTTGGCAATGACCTGTTCATGTGGGACATGATCTCTGTCAAATTCGAGGTCAGGTTTGTTGTGTCCACGTGGAATACAAGACGAGGCTGAACAGACCTCTGAATCTGATTTATACTCACGAGGCTTCATAGTGTTTTCCGGTGGCTGGTGTGCATATGAAAGCCTTTCATTGTGCTCTCTGACCTACTCTGTCCGTTTCCCTAAGTACAACAAGGCTTACAAATAAAATGTTTTACTATATATTAGAGCAGTGCACAGATGCTTTCTTTTCATCTTATAAATTTGGGCACATATACCTTGCTGCTGTTGTTAGTAGACAGTGTGACCACAGAGCTGGGCAATTTTGTACTTAGTTGGTACTAAATCATGACTCATGCTCTTTCCAGTCCTCGCACAGTGTTACTTCGTCTATGAAATTCATTGATCTGCATACGTGATAAACATAACTGGCATTTTGCAACAATGTTACTTTCATTGCTCGCAGATTAAAATTGGCAAAATATTACAGAATGTTATGAGTTTTCTGAAAATAAATTATCATGTCATCCATAAATGGAAGCACGCTGCTCAGTATATTAAATATTTATCAAGTAGGGTGTTAGTATTAGTATTTCTAGTGACATGTGATATCAATAGAACAACAGAAGCATAATTCTTTTTGGCTGCTTACAGGGAATGCGGTTTCCATTCACGAAGTGTGTTTTTTTATCTACTTTAGAGACCAATACCACTAATCCAAAATGTTAGCTAGGGCAAGGTTATTATTGGACGTTATACTTGGCAACTACTAGTTTGAAAGGTGGCCGAGATAACAGCACAAGCATGAATACGCTAGAAAGGAAGGGTCTGTTGCTCATATAAGTGATAAGCGATCCAATGGCTACGCCACTGACCCCAGCTAAAATGTCTTCGAGCTGCGGGTGTTAGCAGGGCGTCAGGTCCTGCTTGCTGTGCGAGCCACTGAAGGAAGGTGGCGGGGGCAGCGGAGCTCCGTAGAGCAGGTACTTAAAAAGAGGAGCTGGGTTATGGAACAGACAAAGTTGTCCCTGCCTCAATATGCACACCGGTGCACATGCTATGTACCTGTATTCCTTTTGGTCATTGGGAGACTGCATGAAATCTACTTTGTCGGGCTCTTCTCCCCTGGGGCCAGCCATGAGCCCCCAACGCAGGCCTCAACACTAGTGCAGCAGCTAACAATCTTCGGCATGTTCCTGCCGGGCATGACAGTTGAGGAGGCGGTGACGCACCATTTAGCGAGCGAATCTTGGATGAACAGCCTATAGAGGACTGGTGCCAATTCACGGGGCCATTAGTAGCTAGCCTACCACAGGCAGCTGTAAAGGATAGACCGTAACCCGGTGGGAGCCATGTTGGGTGAAGGAAACCCATTTTTGTACTATATCAAATAAATGGTTGGCGGTAAATTCCGCTCTGCGACGGTGACAGAGTTTTTGCCAAACTCCACGCTCCAAGTGGAGCACGGAGTGACCAAATCTGCAGACTCCACCAGTGGAGCGGAGCTTACCGCCCACCACTAGTTCCAACAAACCAAGTCTTTTGGTGGAATTATTTATTCTAGCCACAAGTGACACAATTACTAATATAATGCTGGACAGTCGTTTTCATATTGGGCCACCTGCTGACTAATTCAGTGGTCTTCTTGCATCCTGGATGGCCAGAATTGGGATTTTCATGACAGAAGGTAATTAGTTTTACCCACAATGCTGTTTCAGGGCTATAAATCTTCTGATCCTGACACAAATAACCCAGTTGTTTATTCCTTCTGGCGAGATCTTCTTGTAATCAGGTGGCTTGTTAAATTCTACTTTGATCCTGCAGGATTTTATGGAGTATGTCTTGATCTAAGATTCTCCCCTTTGTCTGTACAGCTAATATAATAGGGCACCACCCTTGCCTTGTTTCTTTCTTGGACAATAGGTGATGATAAAGTGAACTTGTGGAACAACAAAGCCCTCCTAACATGCCAAGTGTTGGTGAATTTCATGGATTTGAGAAACCTGAGACTCTTGTGCTCTGTCCAACCTTTCAGACGGAAATCAGAACCCCCCAGACAATTGCATCAATGAGAAAAGTCTTCTTTTATAGCTAGTAATTCACAATCTTTGATCGTATGATTCTTTCCAGCTGATGATGATTGAGACTAATGGGTCACTGGATGGACATCCCCAGACTATGGATCTTCTTGTGACAAAATGACTTCAATTGCAAAAGTGGATGCTACCAGAAAGAACAATATTGTTTCCTCCAGATGTAATAAAATTGGAGCTGAAGTTGTCTCCTTTAGTCTCTTAAAGGCTTGATCTTGTTTATGGTCCAATAAAAAGAGTTGTCCCTTCTTGGTCAGATTGACGATCGGCTTCACTATTTGTGTAAAGTTTTCTATAAATTACCAGCAGACATTGGCGAAACCCAGACACTTTTGTGTTTGCTTCACAGTGGCGGATATTGGCCAATCTATGACAGCCTTCACCTTACAGGAGTCTATCTGAATACATTTGTCTGGAATGATGAATCTGAGAAAAGATAGCTGATTGACATCCAAAATAATTTTTTTTGCCTTTGGGTACATCTGTGTTTTTGCAAGTGAGACAGTACCTCTCGCATGTGTTCTTGATGTTATCTTAGAGAATAATAATACATAATCTAAATAGATCACTACTTACGTGTCTATTAAATCGCAAACTACATCATAGATTAATTACTGAAAAGCAGCAGGAGCACTTTATTATCCGAACAGAATTTACCAAGTACTCATAGTGACCGTGTGCTAAATGTGATTATCCAGGATTCCATTTCCTTAATTCTGACTAGATTATAGGTTCCTATTAGGTGTAGCTTTGAAAATATCTTGGCATCTTTTACCTGGTCTAAAAGGACCAAAATGAGAGGCAATGGATTTCTGTTTCTGATGGTGATGTCATTGAGTTTACAATAATTTATACAGGGGTGATAATCTCCAACTAGATGAAATGAAGAAGATGGGGGCTCCTGCTGGTGACACCGAGTACCAAATGAATCCCTTTGCTAGATTTTATTCGAGATACGCTTTTAGCACTGCATCTTTAACTGTTGTCAGGGGATAAATGCGAACATAAGGAATATTTGCTTATGGTTGAAGATCTATAGCACAATTATATATAAATGATATGGAGGAAGTTAATTTACAGCCTTTTTATAAAACACATCCTCAAATTCCTTATCTACAGGAGAGATTACACTTTCTTTCTTGGTCATCTGGGTAGCAAAGCAAGTTAGAGTTTGCCTTTGTTTGATACAAGTGTTGAAGCTAACAGTTTCCTTTACAAAAATAAGAATTAATCTCAATGTATCTTCTTTGGCAATCTACGAAAGGACTGTGTTTTCTTAGACAGTCAGCTCCGAGTACTATGGGAAACATAGGTGAAGCAATTACATCCAAACTAATGGCCTTTACTTGTACTATCTTGAAAGTCATTATAATGGGTATTGCTTCTCATTGCACTTCCCCTGAGGAAAGAGGTTGTTCAATTCCCAAAATTTCTTCTGAGACGGGTGTAGAAACAAGGCAAAGTTTGTACTCCTTGCAATAGCCTTGATCAATAAAACATACAGATGTGCCAGTCAATCATTTCCTTCAATTTAATATGTCCTTGTGGCATGGTAATCAACAGCTGAATGTGGAAATGAGCTTTATCTGTGGCAAATACTGAAGATGGTGGGGAGCTCACCTGGAGTTTGCTAGTCTGGCAGTTGTGTATAAATGTGGGAACTCACTACTCCACTTCTTGTTCCAGTTCTAAATCCTTTCTGGACAAGGGGGTGCCTGCAGTGTACTTAGAGGGCTTCTGTCCAACTAAGCATGTTTAGTATGCAAACGCTAAAACAAATCAATAAGAACAAGATAGTTATGGTTTGGTAGATTTCCACAATATCAACAATAAACCAAGAGTTTTTTTTATGTAACATGAAAACGTTGTGCAGTTTTGTTTAGATTACTTTTATTTCCGATGTTCAGCTTTTGTTCTTTAAGTTTGACAGCTAACGTGTTTACCACTTGCTTGGCATGCAAACATGTTTTTATTCAAGGCTGCAATTTATAAATTAAAAAACAGAAAATACTGTTCCTACAGTATTTTCAGTTTTTTAATTTAATTTAATTTTTAATTTATAAATTCAGTCATTAGTGTAAGGAAAATGTTCTTCGAACATTGGCCATGCGCGTCTGTGAATTGCACACTTGTGACTCACTGCACTTGTGAGATATGTGGTTGAATGTACAAAGTTGCAGTGAAACACACATGATTGGTAAAAAAATATATACATTTCCTGATTTCATCAACATTTGTGAGTAATTCTATAACAAAGACCATGGGCACTGGCAATGCAAGTTGCGTAAACGTAACTACCCAGAATCTAGTGGTTGGGATTTTTCACAAGAAAGAGGGTTGAGGGTCATTTATGTCCGAGTGAATATTCTTCTAGTAATTTGATCTTAAGCTTAGTTCAGGTACCCCAAATATGGTGGTGAACATTTCATGTGAAGGGAGTGTGGCTTCAGAATAGATGCAGTCCTGGCCCATAATGTCGTAGTATAGGTCGACAGAGGTGTGCACCATGTTTAGTGGTATGGGGATAAGCCATATTATAGCGTGCCAATGATGCATAGTAGGGGATCATGCAGTCAAAATGGGTTGATATGAGGGAGCAGGCTACAGAGGAAACTGTGAGCCAAAAAATACCTTGTATACAAAGTAAGATAAAGATGGTGATGTAGTCTCCATTCCTTTATGAGAAGATAAAAGTGGATCTATGAAAATAGGAGGGAAAATGTAACTGGTAAAAGGTTAGTTGTAACCAGAAAATCTCACATAGGGTTCAGAAAAAGAAGGTAAAAGGTACATTCATAATCCAAAAAGTCTGTTATTATTGCAGAAAAGCGCAAGTTGTAGCTAAAAGACATAAAAAGATGCATGCACTATTACATAATCAGGACCCCAAAGAAGTAAGAGGGAAGGTGCTCTCATTAGACATGGCTGCTTACAGTGTCATGCCTTCGGTTGTTGGTTCCTTTGGTACTTGCAGCTAGCGGTTTCCATGAGGCAAATGCAAGCAGAGTGCTCTAAGATGAAGGACCCAGGACAGCATGCGATTAGTCTGTCCCCGCTGGAACAAACAGCCACTCCATAGGTTCAAATGCGGCCTGTATGAGTGAGGGCAAGATGCCATTTTTAGAGAAGGGATACATTTATGGGAAAGTGGACAGAAATGCCCTACTAGTCACACTGGAGGCCACCATGGGATTTACATTCGCGCAGAGGGGGAGGAATGTGGCGGGTAACCAAACTGTACCTGGAGCGGCTCATAAGTGGAGTCTGGTTGCATGGACAGTATTGTAATCAGGCGCGGCCCGTGGTAGGAGTGCCGGTCGGTGACGTGGGGAGGGGCAGGGTGGGGGGTAGTAAACTACGGATTAAGGCCGAATACAGGTAAGTGAACATTTAAATAAATAAAACGAATTTCGTTGCGGGCACTGCATCGCATTTGGCGATGCAGTGCTCACAACGAAATTCGATTTATTTAAATGTTCACTTACCTGTATTCGGCCTTAATCCGTAGTTTAATACCCCCCACTCTGCCCCTCCCCCGCCCCACGTCACCGCCCGGCACTCCTACCACGGGCCGTGCCCGATTGTAATGCTGTGATTGATCAGGAGGAATACTTGGCGAGAATAATCTCTCATTATCATGGCTGGGAGAAAACAACCAAGTCATTGTGTGGTCATGATAGCAGCCAACTTGTACTAGTCATTTGATGAACTGGTTGTTTGAAATACTTGTGCTAAATTTGAGATTATGCCCTGAATGCAAAGTTGTAAGAAGAGAGGAACACAGGAGGGCAATATGTCAATAGTATTAAGTGACAATGATCAAAGAGAATAATCTATCATGTGCGTCAGAAAACAACCAAATCAGTGTCACTCGGTGGTCACGTTAGAGGCCATCATGGTTTAGTCATATGACAACTGGTTATGTTTGTATACTTATGCTAAATTTGAGATTATGCTTGTATCGCAATGTTGTGAGGAGAGAGGAACAGAGGCGAACAACATGTCAATGCTACTCAGGGACAATAATCAAAGCGAGATTGAGTTTAATGGTTGGGGTTTCATATACAACTTAACAACAATGGTGTTACTGAGGTCTACAAGCCAAATACAACAAACAAAGACATGCAAGAATCTCCAGTGTACAGTCAGAATATCGAGTAGGAAATGTCGACTTGCAGTAATATCGAGTTGGAAATATCGAGACACAGAAATATCGAGGGCAAGAATATAGAGTTTAAGGTAAGAAATATTTTTTTAAATATCGAAGTCATTAATATCGTTTGCAAAAATATAGGGGCCAATTCGGATGGCGGGCGGATCGCCCCCGCGGGGGCGATCCGCCCGCCATCCATGCCTGATTGACCCCCCGCCATATTAGGATGGCTGGGGGGTCCGCCGCTTTTCGACCGGGCAGAAAACTGCCACAATATGGTGACGGTGTATGCAAGACACCGCCATCCATATTGTGCTGCAGGCGGTGATTTGCATTTCCATGGCGGCGTTGCCGCCATGGAAAGGCATGCGGTTCCTTCTGTGGGGGGGGGTGCACATGGGGAGTACCATAGGTACCCCCCCCCCATTGCCATGCACTACGTGGCAGGCACCATGTAGTGCATGGCAATGCTGTGCACAGTCCTTTCACATTGCGAGCGGGTCTGCAGCCAGCAGATCCACCCGCAATGTAAAAGGGCCAGGATTCGCCCACCAGTGTGGCGGACACATCCTAATTCACATGGCGAGACCGCCGCAACTTCAGCGGTGGGTCCCTGGCTCCCTTGCGATGGTGGGCGGACAACCACCCGCCATCGTAATGGACCCCATAGTTATTAAAAATATAGTTTTTTTAAGTCAGTGTTATGTATTTTAGTATGCATTTTAAATGCATGTGCTCTATTTTTTTGTGCAAGTATTGCTTTTGTTTTTTTAATATGCGTTACATTTTTAGTAGTTATTAATTTTATTTTAATTAAATTTTGCGTTTTAGTTCTGTAGCGGGTTGTGGGTTTATAGGAGAATACGGTGGGTAGTAATTTAATTATAATAAATTAAATATTTTTTATTTATTAGTATTTATTTTGATTAAATTGTGTGTTTTACTTCCGTAGCGGGTTGTGGGTTTATAGGGGAATAGGGTGGGAAGTAATTTAATTATAATAAATTAAATAGTAATTTTTATTTATTAGTATTCATTTAATTTAATTTTAATTAAATTTTGCATTCTAGGTCCGTAGCGGGTTGTGGGTTTATAGGGAAATAGGGTGGGAAGTAATTTAATTATTCATATTTCTTTTAATTAATATTTCTTTAATATTTTATACAGTTAATTGTGGGAATTAATTTATAATTTGTTAATTATTATTAATTAATTGGTGATTGTTAATTGTGTCATGTTTTTAGAAATGGGTGGTGGGGTTTATAGGGGAATAGGGTGGGAGGTACATTTATAATTAATTATTTGTTAATTAATGATAATTAATGAATTTAAATATGGCAATTGTGTAATGCGAGTTGTGGGGTTTATAGTGGTAAATGGTGGGAAGTAATTTTTTTTAATTAATGATTTGTGGTTAATTGATATTAATGTAAAATTAGTTATGTGAATTGTGTAATTATTTTAGAGGTGTGTTGTGTTTATTGGGGTAGAGGGTGGAAAGTAATTTAGTTTACATTAAATAATCATTACTTGATCAATAATATTCATTTATTATTTGATAAATATTTTTGGTAATGGTTTATTTTTAATTTGTTTGTGGATTTTGGTTCTATAGGGGTAACGTTTGGTTAGTATATTAATTTGTATCTGTTTTAATGTGTTTTTTAATTAATAAGATTTAATTTAGATGCGTGTTGTAAATATGTTGTGTTCTAGGTTCGGAAAAAAAGTATATTACATTTATGTAATAATTAATGTTTTTTATTAGAAATAATTTCTATTACAAAAAATGTATGTTTGTAAATTATTTTTAATTTTTATAAATTAATTTTTGTATGTACTTTTTAGATTTTTTTAACATAATGTTTTGTAATTTTTTATATTTATATGTTTTGTTTTTTATTATTTTTTGTATTGTAGTTGATATTTAGTTTTTTTTTCCCTTTTCATTTTTCTTTGGTGGAAATAGCAATTTTACCCCTTTGCTATCCAACACTTTCCCTACTGTTGCATTCGCTGGAGTGGGAATAGTAATTTTATCCCCTACGCTATCCAACACTTTCCCTACTGTTGCACTCGCTGGAGAGGGAATTGTAATGTTATCCCCTACGCTATCCAGCTCTTTCCCTACTGTTGCACTCGCTGGAGTGGGAATTGTAATTTTATCCCCTACGCTATCCAGCTCTTTCCCTACTGTTGCACTCGCTGGAGTGGGAATAGTAATTTTATCCCCTCCGCTATCCAACACTTTCCCTACTGTTGCACTAGCTGGAGTGGGAATAGTAATTTTTACTCCTCCGCTATCCAACACTTTCCCTACTGTTGCACTAGCTGGAGTGGGAATGGTAATTTTTACTCCTCCGCTATCCAACACATTCCCTACTGTTGCACTCGCTGGAGTGGGAATAGTAATTTTTACCCCTCAGCTATCCAACACTTTCCCTACTGTTGCACTCGCTGGAGTGGGAATAGTAATTTTATTCCCTCCGCTATACAACACTTTCCCTACTGTTGCACTCATTGGAGTGGGAATAGTAAATTATTCCCCTCCGCTATCCAATACTTTCCCTTCTATTGCATTCACTGGAGTGGGAATACTAATTTTTACCTCTCCGCTATCTAAAACTTTCCCTACTGTTGCACTCGCTGGAGTTGGAATAGTAAATTTTAACCCTTCGCTATCCAACACTTTCCCTACTGTTGCACTCGCTGGAGTGGGAATAGTAATTTTTACCTATCCGCTATCCAACACTTTCCCTACTGTTGCATTTCCTGGAGTAGGAATAGTATTTTTTACCTATCCGCTATCCAACACTTTCCCTACTGTTGCATTCCCTAGAGTGGGAATAGTAATTTTTACCCCTCCGCTCTCCAACACTTTCTCTACTGTTGCACTAAATGTAGTGCAAAATGTAGGTTTAAAAAATATTAAATATTTTACTAATTTAATTTATAATATATTTTTTTATTTATTAATTTTTATGTTTCAGGTGTAAGTGTATATATATTTATAACTTAATATATTTATAACATTTTAAAATAATTATTATTTATTAATTGTTTTTAGGTAAATGTATATGTATTACATTTTATATATGCATGTTTAATTTTTTTCATTCATTTTATTATCATTAACATTTACAAATAAATCGAAATAAATGTTTTAAGTTACATTCATTTAATTTATTTTACATTATTTTTTATACATATAAAAACGATATTTTGAACATCGATATTTTTGACGATATTTTTTTATCATTATTTTTTAACTTACCATTATGAAGATAGGAAGTCGATATTATTGACAACGATATTTATGTCCCGATATTTGTGTAACACGATATTGTTGTTGTCGATATTCTGTCAGTGATCCAGAATCTCCTTGTGCATGAAAGACACTGTAGCTAACAGGTTTATGAGTAATATAGTACTATCTTCCACTTGCTACTAGTGAACGGGATAAGTCTGTACGTATTTGTTGAATTTAAAATGATGCTCTAAATGCGATACTCTAAGAAGAGAAGAACAGAGACGGCGATGGGGTATCTGTAGGCTCGGTCTTCTTCCTGGGATCATTGGCTCTTCACTGAAATTCTATGGCAGGACTAGAGATAGGGATTATACATACTCTTCTTCTTTAATGGCCCAGCAGACTGCCACAAGGACAAAACAGTAACATAACCATACAACTTTATTTCCCATTCACCCCAGAAAAAAGTGTAACAGGCCACCAATCACTGTCCAACACAGTCCATTCACCTCTGTAACCCATTACAGCACATTCAATGTCTCGTAAGAGCTTCACAATTGCACCTGACATGGGAAGTTATGTTATATGAGTTTATAACGCGCACGGCTACTTACGAGTGTCCCGGCGCGGTGCCTAGCGGGGTATGTGCAGTGAGCTTCAGGAGAATAGATGTGTTTTCAGTTTCCTCCTGAACGCAACTGGGTCCTGGATGGTGCGCAGAGCACAAGGAAGAGCATTCCATGCAACCGCCGCTTTCACTGCAAATGAGCTGCCCCCTATCCTCTGAAGCTTGAAACGAGGGACCTGAGCATAACATAAGGACGAAGAGCGCAGGGATCGCGCAGGAACATAGGAGAGACGCCTCTGCAAGTAAAGAGGACCACAACCGTGGAGAGCACGGTGGGCCAGAGTCAAAAGTTTAAATTTAACCCTATCCACCATGGGGAGCCAGTGGAGAGAGCGCAGCTGTTGACGAACACTGTCCCTAGCCGACATGCCCAATAAAAGTCTGGCAGCCGTATTTTGAACCACCTGTAACTTCTTCAACAGGGAAGTAACATCAGTAATGGCCTGGGCCTATCAAGAGGCAAGGTGTGAGGGTGGCAGAGATAGGTACACCTCAGGCAGAGACAACCCCTTCCAGGAGAGATAGTGGCCCACCTACAAGACAGGCAGCTGCTGCTGAAGAGATGAGTCTTCTCCCGCCACTCTCAGCAACAGTGACACCATCAACAGAGACAGCCCAGTGACTGTCTGCTGCTGCAGAGACATCCCACATTGACAGCCACCTGCTGTGGAAAAAACAGCCTTGAAGTGCCAGCCACCTCTTGAAGCAGAGACACCCTCCCAGGAAGGAGCGCCGCCTGCACTTGGTGCGACACACTAAAGTGTGCAAAAAAGTGATGGATGGAAATGCTTGAACCTCAGCCACAGGTAATCCATCAGGCTACATCCTAGTCCATTGTTGTTTTGCACACCATGCCACCTCAGTTTGGACCCAGCCATGTGCAAATTAGTCTTTAACCTGCTCCAATGGGAACAGTCCAGCCTGAACAGCCAGGCCAGGTCCTCCCCGAACCAAAACACAAGCAACCCAGGACTGGTATTGCCCTGGTAAGGGTTTATAAGGCAGATATAGCTTTGTTCCAGTGACACAATGTGTATGGGACACGTCTGGGCATGCCCGTCCCATTAAGGGTGACAAACTAAAGTATATAAAAAAGTGATGGATATAATGCACTGGTAATCAGGTTAGGCTGCATCTCAGTCCATTGTTAATTTGCACACCATGACACCTCAGTTTGGATCCAGCAGTATGCAAATCAGTCTTGACCCAACTCCAATAAGAACAGTCCAGCCCACCTGCCAGGCCTGGCTGATGAGCACTAAAGAGGGAGAAAACGGTCCTGGGTTGCTTGTGTTCTGGTTCATGGAGTACCTGGCTGAAAGCGTACAGGACATGAACTGGCCAATGTGTCAGTCCTACTCTCAGGTGTATGGATGTCATGCAGGATGTAACCTGTCCAGTCTTTGAGCCAGGACAAGGGGCAGTCACACCCTAAGGTGTATGGATGCTGTGCAAGATTTTACCAGCCCAATCTTTGAGCCAGGTCAATGGGGCAGTATATGGGTGCAATGAAGAACGTGATCTGCCCAACTGTGCGTAAAGCCAGGGCACATTCACACTCTTAAGTGGTTGGATGTCATGCAGAATGGGAACTAGCAAATCTTCTAGCCACGCTACAGGGGAAGCCAGTGTAGCTGTAGAGTGCAAGATAGTGGTACGGGAGGTGCTAATGCTTTGAGCCAGATATCTGGCTCAGCTTGAGGTCCGCTCAATCCAAAAATGAGCTGAGGAGCAGGCTTTTTGATTATGGGATACTCAAAAAGCAAACTGCTCACAGCGCTGGACAGCCCCTACAGTGTTGCACCAGGGTAGTCCCATTGCTGCATGCGTCTTTCAACACTTGGAAGGCCTTGTCTAACACAGGACGAAGCAATAGAGTGGCAGCTTTGCTTCTCATGTGTAGAGACAACCATTCCAGTGTTGTCTGCAACCACTACAAGATTGTTTTGCTTTTTTACATCTCAACAATGCGCAGGGAGAAAAAGAGAAGCAGACAGACGAGGGAGAAAGAACAGAAAGAGAGCAAGAGGAGAGCGAAAGGAGGGAGAGAATGAGCATGGAAAAGAGTGACAGAAAGCAGAGTAAGAATGAGGTAGAGTGGAGTAGAGAAGAGAACATTAGTATAAGAAAGAGACGAAGATATAAAAACCGCAACTATGTAGGAGTGAGAAAGTCTAAAAGAGTGGGAGAGAATGTGTGAGAGTGCATGAGTGTGAGAGATTGAGAGACTGCAAAAGAGAGCTTGGGTGTATAGAGACAAATGTATGTGCAGTATGAAAAAGCCAATTTTAGAGCATCACTAGTGATCGTAGTTCTATATCCTAGAAACCACTTTTTGTTGGCTCAGCTCGTGTTTGGGCTGTTAGAGCCTAGCCAAACCTATGGCTCAGCACTTCCCATTATTTCTCTTGGTTGTCCAACTCTAGTGCAAGACCCGATCCGTAGGCACACAACAAATGGAGTATGTGCAGAAATAGATGGCTACCTATACAGCGGTCAAAAGATATCCACGGACACTCAGTATTCCGTATGCACTGAATTTTCCAGCTAGGCTTTGTATAACAGGGGGAGGGGGGACACACTTTTTCTCAAATCCCTCAGAGCAGTATGGGACTGGCTCGAAAGCCAGGGCTATCGGCCCCCACAGCCCCACCAGGAGGAACTGGCCCCCAATGAATGGAAAAAAACTAGAAGACGCTATAAACCACGCAAAAAACTACTGCCAAAACGTTCACAAGCTCAAGTAGAAACTGAAAAGGCCAAGGTGGTGGAGCCCCTACATAGTCATCAGGCGAGCTCTGGGGCCAGAGATGGGAGGTTCTCCGAGGAGGGGAGGACTCTGTCGACGAAGGATCGGGATCAGTCTCCTCAGAAGCAACAACCCCACCTCCAGTGGGGACACCAGTAACCTCTGGGGTCATTATTTAGTCTTGATCTCAACATAGGAGAGGAGGTCAAAACTACATCTCATGCAGACCTCACTATGCTGACTGATACTGGAATTCCACCACTTCCACTGGTTGGGTTGCTAACCTTTTTGATTACTTCATAAATGGGGTGAACGACATACCGTGAATTGGGGGGCGGCTATGTTTAAGTCTGCTGCACGGTAATGTAGGGTGGGTGGGGAGTTGGGAGGAATGCTTTGGGACATGTTTGGTTTTGGGAAACAGGGTTTAGGGATGGTCGCTGAACACATACTAGGAGATAGGATGAGAATGAGGAGCCAAGACGTCTTTATGCGAGTACACCCACAATAGCAGTGTTGACGTGGAATGTCAACCGATTAGGTCATAAAATTAAGCGAGATCTGGTTAGTAAAGCTCTCATGTTATGCTGCAGATATAGTTTTCCTTCTGGAGAATCACAACTGGTACACTACCTCCAGCGCTGAATAGGGGGGAAGTATAAGGTATCCGGACATGCCGGTTATGCTAGAGGATCCAGCGGGGTGACAATCCTAATATGGAAATCTCTTCCTTTTGAAATAACTACAATATGGAGGGACACCCTTGGGCGCTATATAGTGATATTAGGGCGCTGGTAGAACAAGTGGCACTAATTAATGTATACATCCCCCAGGTCAACAAGCTGAGAGGCTCCAAGCCCTGAGTTGGGCGATTATGGAGATCCCTCAGGCCCTAACAATACATGGGGTGGCGATTTTAATAGGCTGATGGACCCTCTTACGGATAGAACATACGAAAAAAGTCCACATTGCCCACGAAGGGAGACTTGGTGGGTTTATTCAGGCGTTAGGGATGGTGGCGCTCTCTGCCTCTTCAAGATAAAGCTCATTTCTATTTCTCTGTGGCTCACAACACACATTCCTGCATAGATTATATATTTACGCCCACATCGACACTACACAGATGCACTGAGGCTCAATTCAGAGCACGTCACGTCTTGGATCACTTTCCCTTGGAAGTCAACATACAGACATCTAATGTGAGGCAACCAGGAGAATGGAGAATGGCTGCATGGAGTCTAACCTCGCCGGCAGAAGTGGAAATGCTAACCCAATTAAGAGATCAGTACACTGAGGATAAAAGTACAGCTTCGGAAGCCATTGTGTTATGAGATGCTTATAATGCAACAATAAGAGGGGAAAAAAATAGCAGAAGTGGCAGACAAAAGGAAACTGAGTAAGGAATGTGGAGATTTAGAAGATGAGATACGACAGCTAGAAGGACTACAGGCTCACTCACCAAAAGCTGACATAACTGGGACACTGGAACTAAGGAGAGCAGAATATAAAACGATAGCCACGAACAAGATTAAACTGGTGTATCAATCATAACAAAAGAGAATATACGAGGGAGGAAACAAAGTGGGAAAACTCTTAGAATGGTTGGCGAACAAAGAAGATGCATGACCACATATTCATGAGATGATGGATCCTCACAGGAATAGGATGCAGGGCAGTAGCCCCGTAGCAGAAACTATGGCAGGATATTTCCTGGACTTTTATAGGAAAGGCTACAGTGAAAATAGGGAAGGCTTGAAAGATTCTGCAAAGGACTGCCCCTGTAGATCCTTAAGCAAAAGGCAGGGGCTGTCCTTAGAGGCTGATTTAACAGAAGAGGAGACTGGAATGGCACTCTCACAGCTGCAATCAGGAAAAATCCCTGGCCTGAATGGCTTACCGGTTGAATTGTTTTAGCATTTATCCCCGAAAGTAATAACCCCCAAAATAAAATGCATATTACGGCTTATGACAAGAGTGAATTACTTAGAGATCTGCCGACAGCCACGGTGGTCAATATTCTGAAACCGGGAAAGCCGACGGATAAATGGGACTCATACAGACCAATCTTCCTGCTGAACGTAGATGCTAAAATACTTCCAAGGCCCTGGCAAATAGACTTACAGGTGTGATATTAGATTTGATTCATCCGGACCAGACTGGCTTTATGCCACATAGGTCAACATGTTTAAATCTTAGAAGACTACACAATAAGATAGCGGCAGCAGCAGACATGCGGGTACCATTGGCAGTGGTCTCATTGGATGCTCACAAGGCCTTTGATTTGGTGGCTTGGCCCTTTCTTTTTGCAGTATTGAGGAAAATGGGATTTGGTCCAAATTTTCTGAAATGGGTTCAATTACTCTACACCTTAACCTAAGCAAGAATAAAAGTTAATGGGGTACTCTCACAGGCCTTCGCGATAGAAAGAGGGACAAGACAGGGTTGCTCCCTAACCCCTTATTATTTGCATCTACAGTGGAACCCCTGGCAGAGTGTACACAGAGAGATGCACAACTTGAGGGCTGGATGTGGGACTACTGCATCTCTTAATATGCAGACTACATACTGTTATATGTAGCCAACTCTGATGAATCCCTAGTTAGAATAAAAGATATTTGCATTATTTGGTAAATATTCAGGCCTAGACATTAATTGGGACAAATCCCTGATCTTCCCGATGGGCACATGGGTGGTTACTAATAAGGATACTCTTCTCCTTCCGTTGCGATTTGAAAAGGCGCATTTTAAATATTTGGGAATTTAGATTTCTACGACTCCCACTCTCCACTATGAAGTTAATCTTACCCCGCTATTACGACGTTTGGAAGCAGATGTGAAACATTGAGGACGACTCCCCCTTTCCTTGTTAGGGAAAGCAGCGTTGTTTAAGATGGTATCACTCCCTCGCTTTACTTACATATTACAAAACACCGCTTACAGGATTCCAAAACATGTTTTTCAACCCGTAGATATGCTTCTATGGAACTTGTTATGGCAGGGATGTGCCCCTAGAATAGCACTTGCAACATTACAATGGTCTGCACACGAGTGGGGCATAGCCATTCCTAACCTAAGATGGTACTACGAAGCTGCTCACTTATCTATAGAGAGATGGTGGGAGAGAAAGGTTACCTACACGTGCTCTACGGGGAAACTCTTAGACCTGAAGCTACGCTGCGTATCTCACCCAACATAGTTTTCCATCAATCATTGTTGGATTTAGTATATCCTACAATATGAACAAAACATCCCTGAGCTCCTCCCTCTCAGAGGGCGTTGTAGCCCGTGGCGGGACTAGGCTTTCCCGTCACGAAGAGAATCCCAATGATAAAGCATGCCACCTAGGATTTCGTCCTAATAAAGGGAGATCCCAAAGGACATTAACCCCTTTACCGCGGCGAACATTCCACTGCGGTGCGGCGGTTTAAAGGAGTGGGCGGGGCCGCGTCGGCCAACGGACGTGCGCAGCACTACCGAGGTAGTGCTCGCGACGGCCGTTGGCCGACGAACGCAGCGAAGGGGTTAAAGGCTCACCTTGGATGCTCTCTCTCCTTTGTTTTCATTTCAGACCTAAGGGTTATATGTAATGTTATGATCATAGATTGGGGAGCTAACCCTTGCAGGTCTTAAAACTTCCCCCTCTCCCTTTTGTGTGTACAGTAGAGGTAACTTCAGAGGTGGAGCAAACATCTCAGGAGGATTTTCTAGTAAGGATTATCCCTTTTTCCGCCAAACAAAAATTGTGTAAGGGTGGGGGACAGAGAGAATGAGGTGGTTTACTGACAAATGGAAGGCCATTCCTTTAGTTTTTTCCGAAAGGAACAGATTTACCAGTTCGATGCAGTACTGTTCAGCCGGTCATCAGCTTTGTGGTGCCTCACAAGCGCCTTTGTTCTGTCATAGAATAGGCCTGGGCGGTAAACTTTGCTCATGGAGTTTTCCCCACTCTTCGTAGAGCACAGAGTTCCGAAAACCCCACTTAGCAGCGTTTTTCCTCTCTTGCGGCTCGCCAATGGTAAGTTGGCGAGCGTGAGTGAGGAAAATTCAACGCTAGAGCACCTTCCGGCAAGATTTCTCAACGCGGGCGGTGGCGACAGGTTGCTACTGCTCGTGTTGAGAAACCTGCAGCTAGAGTAGAACATCTACTAGGGAACATCTAGGAGCTGTGCCCTCTTGCGCTGCACGTGGTGCCGTTCACGCTAATTTTATACCCGGTGCTAAAAATCAGCACAAGCTGCACAACTTACCTCACTCCACCGCTTGCATAACTCTGCGGAGCACGGCGGAAAGATGTCACTCTGCGGAGTTCGGATTGAAGAATTTTGCGAATTCCACCCAGGACTATCATAAAACACATACGCACAAGAGGGCTAAGACCGGTTACATACCTAGTAGACATATTACTAATGGTTCAATGCCAGGACCGTCGGCGCCATCATTTGAACACACTATTGCATAGTTTGGTCGGCTCCTGGTGCACAACCCCAGCAGCCCGGGGATTACGGAGTGTTGCAGGTCCTGCGACCCACACTCGTGGGCCGTAGCCTGGCAGGGACTCCAGTCCTCACAGGGGACAGCGTACAACCAACACCTGAAGCCAGCCCAGCCGCCGGGTGCCGTCCCTGCTCCCCTCTATCCTCCCTCCGTCCAGAGAGTGGGACTGGCCTGGACCCAGCCGCCGATGCTGCAGCACCTCCCCTCATCCGAGAGCGGGACCGGCCCGGAACAGCCTCCGTCCGCCGTCCCTGCCCCTCTCTCTCCTCCGTCCGCCGACCATCCGGGAGCGGCCCGGGCCCACACCAGCTGCCGCACCTCCTCCCCTCCGTCTCCCATCCGAGAGCGGGAGCGGCCTGGGCCCACACCAGCTGCCGCACCTCCTCCCCTCCGTCGCCCATCCGAGAGCGGGACCGGCCCGGGCCCACACCAGCTGCCGCACCTCCTCCCCTCCGTCGCCCATCCGAGAGCGGGAGCGGCCCGGGCCCACACCAGCTGCCGCACCTCCTCCCCTCCGTCGCCCATCCGAGAGCGGGACCGGCCCGGGCCCACACCAGCTGCCGACACTGCACCTCCTCCCCTCCGAGAGCGGCCCGGGCCCAGACCAGCTGCCGAAGCTGCACCACCTCCCCTCCGAGAGCGGGACCTGCCCGGGCCTAGACCACCTTTCACCGGCACCAACACCGCTCGCCTCAGACACATGACGGTCCCTGACAAACTCCCTCAAGACTTTGGTCAGATAAGTCCCGCCTACTCCAAACACGTAGCGTCCGCCCACTGGCGGAGGACAGAAACGGACCCGGGCACGTGCGAAGTCTGCAACCAATCAGCACGAAGAATTCTGTGCATCACGCTACGATTGGCTACGGTGCCGCCTTGGCCCCAATCTTATGTCACCTTACGTACAAAGAGTCCCGCCCACTCCCGGAATAGTTTCAGGTGCGGGATTGGCTACCATCCGACCCGGAAGTACTGAGATTACGGACGGGACAAATGTCATCCGTTAATAGATGCAGCTGAATGCACGGAGGATCCGGGGAAGTACCGGGCGGGGGCCGCCGTATCCCCGAGCAGCAGGCCTCTGTGGGGAGAGAGGCTCCGGGCCTCGCTCTGCTCCTGCGGGGAGAGCTCACTGTTCCATGACAGACCCGAGACACCCAGCCTCCAGCACACCCAGCCTTCCTGCTGCCGTGGGTGGCAGCTCTGTGCCTGAAGCGGCGGGCTACGGCGCCTCCCAGAGGTAGAGGCCCGCAGGCAGAGGATCCAGGGCTGATAGAGATCCTTGGACTGGACCCTAGTACACCCCTGCTGCTGCAGGGACAGCCCAGAGACTGAAACCTTCAGACTGACACCCAGAGAGTGGAGAGCACCCAGCACCGCCCAGAGGGAGAGACCCTCGGACTGGACCCCAGAACGCTCTGCAGCTGCAGGGACAGCCCAGAGACTGAAACCTTCAGACTGACACCCAGAGAGTGGAGAGCACCCAGCACCTCCCAGAGGGAGAGACCCTCGGACTGGACCCCAGAACGCTCTGCAGCTGCAGGGACAGCCCAGAGACTGAAACCTTCAGACTGACACCCAGAGAGTGGAGAGCCCCCAGCACCACCCAGAGAGAGCGACCCTCGGACTGGACCCCAGTGCACTCTGCAGGGGCAGTGACAGCCCAGAGACTGTACAACTTCCTGCTGCTGCAGTGACAGCCTCAGCACCTCCCAGAGGGAGAGACCCTCGGACTGGACCCCAGTGCACTCTGCAGAGGCAGTGACAGCACAGAGAGAGACGCCCAGAGACTGTACAACTTCCTGCTGCTGCAGTGACAGCCTCAGCACCTCCCAGAGGGAGAGACCCTCGGACTGGACCCCAGGACGCTCTGCAGCTGCAGGGACAGCCCAGAGACTGAAACCCTCCTACTGACACCCAGAGAGTGCAGCACCCAGCGGCTGCCAGAGGGACAGACCCTCGGATTGAGACCCCAGTGCACTCTGCAGAGGCAGGGACAGCCCAGAGACTGTACACCACTCTGCTGCTGCAGTAACAGCCCTCAGCACCTCCCAGTGGGAGAGACCCTCGGACTGAGACCCCAGTGCATTTTTACACCAGCAGGGACAGCCCAGAGATAGACGCCCAGAGGCTGTACATCACTCTGCTCCTGCAGTAAGAGCCCCTAGCACCGCCCAGAGGGAGAGACCCTCGGACTGGACCCCAGTGCACTCTGCAGAGGCAGTGACAGCCCAGAGATAGACACCCAGAGACCCCATAACACTTTGCTCCTGCAGTGACAGCCCAGAGATAGAGACCTTCGCACAGAGACTCCACAACACTCTGCTTGTTTAGTGTCGGTCCCTAACACAGTGTCTCAGCCTCGGGTCCCTCCTGGCAGTGATACTACCACTGTTCCTCCACCACTGGTCCCGTCCCATCTCTCCAAGACCACCCCCCCCGACTCTTGCGTTAAGATCCCCACACTCCACCCAGTGTAGACCCCCCCCGGGATAACAGCAGACCTCCCACCCGTCTACTACCTGCCCATCGACTGTCTCACGTTTATTAATTCATTCTCTATCTCATATTCAGTCCAAACCTCACCTGTCCACCCAAACCCTGTCCCTGACACAAACTAACCAAAGGTCCCAACTTTCATCGAATGCGCCGATTCTTTCCCTAAACCTGTCATCAGCTTCCTGTCTCTTCCCCTCTACCCCTGACATCCCCTGGCATTGTAGTCAGGCCCAGCTCCCCATGTCTTTCGGAAGTTAACCGCTGCTGGGTGCCCATGGAAACTGCAGAGGAGGAGGAGCCCCCCGCATCAGCCTACACTATGGAGAACAAGCCCATTGTGACATGTGAGTACCAGAGGGGATCACTGTAAAACAAGTATAGTGGGTGGTAACTTTATACCTTTGAAAGCAAGCACATACAGTAGTGCCGTTAGCACCTACTGTTGCGTGTGAGTCCAAGAGGGCTAAGTTCAGTGGGTTGGTAGTTTGGGGGAAGCTATCTCAATACCCCTTACTCGCCTGTAGTAAAGCGGGTACTTGGGTGGTAACCATAAACTCCTTATAGCAAGTGGTACATGAGCAAAGTTCTTTAGTAATCAGAAGTTCAGGTATACTTGACTCTGTAACACACCTTTTGTAGACTTCAAACCCGAGACATTACTAGTTTTTCTTTGCATGTGGAGCTTGTTGTTGTCACATACCATGTTCAAAAATGATAAAAGATATAGTTTTGTTTTAATGGGTTGATGTGAATAGGTTGGTGACGTTTTGATCTTTATACGGTAAACATCCACAAGGCCATCTTCAGGACAGTGTTTATAGAAAAGGACCCTTACTGGAAAAATGGTTACATACTTCATGAAGTACTCAAAGCGATAAATATCAATCAGGGGTTTATATAGCACGCTACTCACCCGTGAGGGTCTCAAGGCATCTGGCATCTAGAATGTATTTAGAGACCTCCACGTAAACAGATGCCTAAATAGTCAAGCAGATGGCTAGAGACTGAAACGTTGACAACCTATTCACATCAGCCCATTCAAACAAAACTATAAGTATTATATTTTTTATACTCCTGTTCTCTAAGTTTATGCTGTAAGGCTGAGTGACACTGTACGCCGCATAATGTCTCCTGTAAAAAGTTTATATATTGGTTACTTGTTTGTCTTGTATGGTGTGTATTGTATATATGTGACCCTATGTTTATCCCTTTGTTGTGTAATTACTAATATATATATTTGTTATTAAATAATTTAATTATTATTTCTTCATACCCTAGCACAGAATATTTTCTTTCTATCTGTGCCCTTAATGAATTATTTATGTAAACTATTTTCATTCATGGATTCATTTTGACTGGATCTTGTTTAACTATTCTCTAAACTTTATAAACTTTTGTTAAAGATAATTCCATTAGGAGTCTCTTGTTGTTTACGCCATATATCCTGCAGGCACACGGCAAATGAGACCCCTGACTGTAACTTGCTATGAAGCATTCTGGCTAGGCTTCTGTTTAAACTTGGTAGTACAAATCCTGAGTAGATCTTTTTACGGATTAAAGACGCTTGCCTTTTGTAGGTCACTATTGGAGATAATGGGGTAACCCTGTGTCCCTCAGAACCTGGGTATTGGTAATGTAGTAAACAATTGGTTCTGTTGGGTGATACAATTGCTGGGATCTGTGTAATCAATACGAAAGTGACCATATATCTCAAATTTCTTTCAACAAATAACATTTTAAGAAGACACATATATGATAGGAACACACCAAGAAGACATGAGTTGAGAAAAACCGTGTTTTTACTCTTTTCTTATTTACAAGAAAGTTGAATGTGGCTGTCACAAACAGAATTAAAGTGCGGCGAAACAAAAAAGTGACTATTGTGAAATTAAGTGAAATAAAGTGACAAGTGAAGTCAGTGGTGGTCTATATACATGACATACATAAGTGACATAAATAAATTCTTTTCAAAATTTCTGTCCTATATCCAATTTTATAACATGAATTCACAGGACCCAATGATTTTTTAAGTAGGGTCAAGGAGACTGTTTGGACATGAATGACAATAGCGTTGACGTTTCGACCCTGTAATCGGCGCAGAATGTCATGCGTCAAGGCGGGTCTTCCTCAGAACTGTAAAAAACTAAACGGACAGCCTATAAAATTTAAATAAGAGGAGACAGGTGTGTTCTAAGGGTCAAAAAACAATGTATGCATCACAATTGGTAAAGACTTACCACATGTACAGAGAATCCGAGAAGTTTATGCTGTAAGGCTGAGTGACACTGTACGCCACATAAGGCCTCTTGTAAAAAGTTTATATATTGGTTACTCGTTTGCCTTGTATGGTGTGTATCGTACATATGTGACCCTATGTTTATCCCTTTGTTGTGTAATTACAACTATTATTTATATATATATATATATATATATATATATATATATATATATATATATATATATATATATATATATATATATATTCACTGAAAAAACCATAGGTTTTAGGGACAGTTATAGTTAGTTGGACATTTCACTCGTACAAAACCATAGAAATTCCCCGTTATAGTTAGTTCAGCTAACTATAACTCGCACCCCCGCAATGCACTGCTGATGACGTCCCATATTACATCACTCATGACATGGTCAGTGACATCACTGATGACATCACTGACATCATCCAGTGACTGTGTTTCTGTAAAGTTTAAATATGTTTAATATATATAGGGAAAGGCGTATTGAAGAATGAGTGGGTGTATAAGTGTCTGAATGGATGATTTAGTAGGTGCGTGACTGACTCTATAAGTGAGTGATTAAACATATCTTTCTGAATGCATGGGTTAGTGAGTAAACTGTGTGAATGTCTGTATCCGTGTGTCTGTTGGTGTGTAAGCGACTGCATGGGTTTGCAAATAGCTACATGAGTGTCTATATGGGTTATTGATTTGTTGTCTGAGTATCTGTATGGGTGCCTGAGTGTTTGTGTGGGTGGGGTGTGTGTGACTCTGAGCATAGATGTGTGAGTGGGTGATTCACTGGGTGCATGGTTTCAAGAGTGCATCTGTGATGGACTGTATGGGTGGGTGAGTGTGTGTTTGTGGGTGTGTTAGTGAGTGAATGTATATCTCAGTGGTACATGTGTGAGTAACTACATATGTGAAAAGTAGTATATATGTGTGTGTTGGAGTACATAATTGGCTACAAATGAGTGTGTTGTGAGAGTGACTGTATGGATGAGTGTGTGCTTGTATCATTGATTTTATAAGAGCGTAAGAATGTGCTAGTATTTGTATGAGTAATTGAGCTGGTGTGTGTATAACTGTATATCTGAGTAAATGGCAGTGTGATTAATTATTTCCATGACTGACTAGGTGTGTGAGTACCTCTATGGATGAGTGGCGGTGTGTGAGTGTCTATATAGGTGTATGAGTGCATATGATAGTCCTGTACTGAGTGACCATAAGTATGAGTGACTGTACGGGTGAGTGAGTGGCGGTGTGTGTAGACCTAAGAATCAGTGAGTGGGTATGTAGTTATTGGTGTTGGAGTGTCTATGGTTTTGAGAATGGTAGTCTGTAATTTAGAGTGGGTGTATCAAAAGTTATATTAGGGTGTGAGAAGATGCATGACATTTTCACATGGATGATGTCCTCAGTGATGTCACTGACCATGTCATGAGTGATGTAATATGTGACGTCATCAGCAGTGCATTGCGGGGGCGCGAGTTATAGTTAGCTGAACTAACTATAACGGTGGAATTTCTATGGTTTTGTACGAGTGAAATGTCCAACTAACTATAACTGTCCCTAAAACCTATGGTTTTTTCAGTGAATTTCTAAGGTTTTTTTAAATGCTAATTTCTAACTATAAGGTGTCTGAAACCTATGGTTTTTTCAGTGACTTTCAAAGGTTTTTTAAATGCTAGTTTCTAACTATGCCTACAGAGGTAGGACATGTGAAGAAAGAAGAAAAAACGCACAGAAAGAAGCAAAAGAAATGCAGAAGGAAGCAACAGAAGTCCACAAAGATGAAGAAAAGAGCAGGAAGAAGCAAGACATGTGCAGAAAGAACCAACAGAGGAGCAGAAAGAGGCCTTGTTGCAAAATCATCCTGTGCCCACAACTTTTTCAGACGGGTACTGGTGGTAACTGACTCGGACTAACCAGGCCTAGAGCCAGTGCTATGCTAAAAGACACTTAGAATACAGTGAAAACACCTACATACACTAGGGAACACTATGCATTGCGGTACCCCTGTGATTAGCATGACCTCCTCTGTAAGGCCCTAGTACATAATAGGGCAGGGGGGTTAAAACTTCCTCTTAAAACGCGCCCCGGGGCGTGTTTGCACAGTGGTGAAGGGAGGGGGGGGGCCTGAGGTGACATGTGTGCAAACAAGCCCTGTGGCCGTTTTAAGTTGGGAGATTAAGTCCCCTTGAATCCTGAGGGTCCCTGGGGTCAAACTAGCCCACCAGGTACCTCCAGTAAGCGCCACAGAGCTGCGTTGCACAGAGGTGTAAAAAGGGGCGTGGCCTGGACCACCTCCCTGCAACGCAGCCCTGTGGCGTGCACTGGAGGTACCTGGTGGGCTAGTTTGACCCCAGGGTCCCTCAGGATTCAAGGGAATTAATTCCCCAACTTAAAACGCGCCACAGGGCGTGTTTGCACACATGTCACCTGAGGCCCGCCTCTCCTTCACTGTGCAACGCGCCCTGTGGCGCTGCTAAGTTGGGGTATTAGGTCACCTTGAATCCTGAGGGTCCCTGGGGCCCAACTAGCCCACCAGGTACTTCCAGTAAGCGCCACAGGCCTGCGTTGCAGAGAGGTGGTCCGAGGCCACGCCCCTTTTTACACCTCTCTGAAACGCAGCTCTGTGGCGCTTACTGGAGGTACCTGGTGGGCTAGTTTGACCCCAGGGACCCTCAGGATTCAAGGGGACTTAATCCCCCAACTTAAAACACGCCACAGGGCATGTTTGCACACATGTCACCTCAGGCCCCGCCCCCTCCCTTCACCACTGTGCAAACGCCCCCGTGGCACGTTTTAAGTTGGGGATTAACTCCCTTGAATCCTGAGGGTCCCTGGGGTGCAACTAGCCCACCAGCTACCTCCATTAAGCGCCACAGAGCTGCGTTGCAGAGAGGTGTAAAAGGGGTGTGGCCTCTGTACACGTCTCTGCAACGCAGCCCCTGGCGCATACTGGAGGTTCCTGGTGGGCTAGTTGGCCCCCAGGGACCCCCAGTATTCAAGGGGAATTCGTTCTCCATCTGCAAACGCGCCAGGGGGCGCGTTTGCAGAGTGCTGCAAAGAGGGCGTGGCCTCCGGCGCGATGCCGGTCTTTTATTTATTTATTTTTTTAAGAAGGGGGCTGTGTGGCACCCCTTCTTTTCTAATTTATTGGCCCTGGGGACCCCATCCCCCAGGGCCTGCCCCCTAATTTAAAAATTTGGAAGGGGGCCGCGTGGCCCCCCTCCCGAGGCCTTAATCGGCCCCGGGGACCCCATCCCCAGGGGCATGGCTTTTTTTTGTTTTTGTTTAAATCTTTTGGAGGGGGGCTGCGTTGCCCCCCTCCTCAGGCCACTTATGGCCCCGGGGACCCCATCCCCCGGGGCCGGCCTTTGTTTTTAAAAAAATTTTTTTTTTGGGGAGGGGGGCCGCGTGGCCCCCCTCCCGGGCCACTACTTGCCCCGGGGACCCCATCTCCCGGGTCTGGCCCTCTCCATTGGGGACCGTGGGGGGGGTCCCCAATCCCCCCACGGTCCCGCTGGCTCCCCGCGTCCCTCGGGAGCCGGCATTGCTTTCCACATGGGGAGCTGCTAAGATGCAGCTCCCCGTGTGGAAAGCAATCGTCTTTGGTTTTGGAAGAGAGAGCAGGTTTCCTGCTCTCTCTTCCAAAAACCAAAGCAGTTTGCAATGACAGGGCGGGAGCCGCGAGGCTCCTGCCCTGTCATTGCAAACAGCAGTGTCCCGGGGGAGGGCACCCCGGGACGCTGCAGGAGCCGGCCCATTGGGGGTGGCAGTCCCCAGGGCCATCAAGGGCTCCAGGAGGGGGGCCGCGCGGCCCCCCCTCCCATCCAATGCACAGCCCCGGGGAGGTGGTGGTCCCCGGGGCTCAGGGGTCCGTTCCGGACCCCCCAATTTCACTATTTAGTGCCCCGGGGAGGTGGTGGTCCCCGGGGCGTGTGGGGGGGGCTCGAGCCCCCCACACAGGTCATTTCTATTTTTTAGAAAAAAGCCCCAGGGGTGGCGGTCCCCGGGGCTGCGGGAGGGCCGAGTGCCCTCCCGCACCATTTTAAAATCAAAGCCCCGGGGGGGTGGTGGTCCCCGGGGCTTGGGGGGGCCTTAGAGGCCCCCCCAACATTATTAATAAACCCCCGCATGCCCCCGGGACTTGGCCCACCTGGGGGCCAAATAACAACGAAGCGCGGGAGCCCGCGCTTCGTTTTTTTTTTTCCACAGCGGGATCTGCGCATCCTAAGCGCATCCCGCCGATTTAAAAAAAAAAAAAAAAAAAAAATGCTTTTTTTGGCCCTGGGGTCCTTGTGGGACCCCCTAAGCAGGCCTAGGGGGTCAGGGTGTTTCTACCCTGCCCCCTTTTTGCGTTTTGCGCACTTGTTTCTGTGCCTCGGTTCTACCGAGGAACAAGATGGCTGCCAACACTTCCTGGTTTGGAGTGTTGACAGCCAATTAGCATACAGCTCGTGATCGGGAGGGTGCGCTCAGGGTGCGCGGACCCTCTGCGGCCATAGATATATATGTGTTTTTACTTTTGATTTTCTCAGCAACTACTGTACGGATTTACACCATTTAACAAAAAAAGGGTTCTTTCTGAACCAAGAACTACCTCTTTGCCAAATTCTGTTCAGCAGTTCGGGCTGTAGCTGTGTCTAAAGTTTCCTAAGGAAAATTGCATGGGGAAAACACTTTTTGGGACCCTCCTTTTTTCTCGGCCCCCGCTTGCCGAATCACCCCGAAACTTTCAGGATAGGAGCGGACCGGAGCGCCCCACGAGTTTTGAAAATTTCGCACTGATTCGTCAACCGGCGCCAAAGTTATTGGAAATAGAATGTTGTGAATTTCCAATGGAAAATAGGTCCTAACTATAACTATCTACTGGCGACCGCCAGTAGATAATATATGTGTGTCCTTAATGAATTATTTATGTAAACTATTTTCATTGATGGATTCATTTTGACTGGATCTTGTTTGACTATTCTCTAAACTTTATAACCTTTTGTTAAAAAATAATTCCATTAGGAGTCTCTTGTTTACGCCATATATCCTGCAGGCACACGTCAAATGAGACCCCTGACTGTAACTTGCTATGAAGCATTCATGGCTAGGCTTCTGTTTAAACTTGGTAGGAAAAATCCTGAGTAGATCTTTTTACGGATTAAAGACGCTTGCCTTTTGTAGGTCACTGTCTGTTTTCCGTTTCTTGCATAGATCCCGATTCTGGGATAGATTCTGACTGTGCAAATTCAGCCAATTGTCGATGCACATGTGTTGAACCTGTAATACCTTTAACTGTAACGATAGGCTGATCGGTGCTGCTTCCATGAAGTAAAGATATGGGATCCTGACTGCTTGAAATACCTTTTCTTCTCACCGTTATACCTTACCATTCATGCAGGGTGAAAGGTACACCTGCTTATCCGCATATCCTATTACTTCAGTTCAATTTCTACATACATAATGTGTCTGACATAACGTGGATACTGCTGTAGACCGTGCCAGAACTGTTCCATGTTGATAGTGATTCCTTTTGATATACATCTTTAGGGAAACTCAAAAATTGTTAATAATTGGTTAAACAAATAAAGAACTGGAGTGAAAACATCTTGCAGAAAATATTGCAGAAAGTCATTTTTGGAGATCTGAAAGTAACAAAACCACAGCAGGTACGGAGATTTGCTGTGACCTCCCCTTCATAGAAAATGGGGAATTGAAGGGCGGGAGGGAAATATTGAGGGGGAGGAGACAATTCATTTTGGAATTAAAGAAGCGAGCTTCAATGAAGGAGGTAAGGGAGATTCAGGTTATAGGAAGCCCCAAACTTTGGGACATGAAGTACAGGCTGATGTGATTAGTTATCTAGGGTTGAATTTGTTTTAGGATGGTGTGGTATTGTCAGACTTTATAGCAGACCTATTTAGGTTTTGGCAAATATGTATTCGCCAAAACATGAAAGATATTTTGGGATCTGTGTGACAGCAAATTATGATGCTCTTTATCAGTTGTATTCTGTCCCACCTATTAAGAAAGTAAAGTCTTGTTCTAGATAATTCAGAGGGTTCTCCCCCTAGCTATAAAAGGTTGTGTTCCTTGCTAAAATTGTCCTGGTTCACACTGGTTTTGCTCTCCAATATACCATGCATTTCTATGTCAAGATTTAAATAAAAAATCTCTTTTTTTTGGATTTCACGTGGGGACATAAGTGTCTCATGTTTCATCACATAAATGAAGTCTGATGAAAGAAGATTGTGGTCCAGCAGTTTCCAATTTAAAACGACACTTTTTAGCTGCCTTTGCATCATGTTGTGCCAAGTTCTGATTTGCACGTGATTTCCATCACTCTGATAATGTTTTGATTCAATTTATGATAGAAGCCTTCCTCAATTTAACCACAGTGGGACGTGGGATGCACAGGGATCCATAAAAAGTTAGATACAAGACGCTACAAGTATGATTTCGGAGAAATATTTTTTGCCCCGCATTTTGATATTCCTTTGATTAATGCCAAAACGAGTTCAGAAGTCTGTGTGCTGTTTTGTTTAACCCTTAAATTGATACGGCAGTAGTAAGATAGCAGTGTCTGCATCATTTATATTAGCGATTTTCTAATTGCACACTCTGGAAGCCTGTATACTGTTTTTGAATAGTACCTAAATCGTAGTTTGATTATCTTATAATCGGATATCTGGCACCTTCACCATATTGGATGTTAGTACTATTGTGTAATCATCTGATTTGGTGAGGTTGCTTGCAGATGGGTCTCAGCTCTATAATGGCATAGGTTCATGTTCTGTTTATGTGCACAAAGCCATACTATCAGATAATCTTAATCGAATAAACGACAGGGCAGAGAAACTGGAATATTGATCAGTTTTGGCAATGTTAAAGTGAATTACATTTTTAACAATCTGTGTCGCCGGTTTCAGTTGCATTCAATATGTTTTACTGCAAATAGCTGCAATGTCTTACCCCTCTTTATTCGTAAAGTACTTCTCCAACGTGCCCTAGATGTAAAATAGAGTAATGTGGTGATTGGCTGCACATTGCTTGGACATGTCCTTGTCTAAATAATTACTGCTCTGAAATCTTTAGCCTGTTAAGTCAACAAATAGAGTTGCAGTCCTCCTGTATTCTAAAGTAGCCCCCCTGTTTTTCTGCATACACTTGGTAGAATTGCTGAGTAAGCAAACAAAATCGATTTTATACCCATGCCTGTGACTAGATCAATTATTACATAACAATGGAAAATAAATAGTGTACCAACTTTTATAAAATGGGATAAGAAAATAATAAAAGTAACATTTACAGGTTCCGTATATGTAGCTCATATAGTTGCAGCTTGTAAGTTTAAAAACATTTTGAAGTTAAGAATGGGAGTGTAGTGTGAATTTGAACAGGGTATTATAAATTGAAATGTAGCCCAGGTGGCTTAAATCAAGTCTGTGTTGTATTTTTGAGCAACATGAAAGCAGTTTGCAAATCGTATAGCTGAGTATACAGTAAGAGCTGCGTGCTGTGTTTGCAAATCATATAGCTGAGTATACAGTAAGAGCTGCGTGCTGTGTTTGCAAATCATATAGCTGAGTATACAGTAAGAGCTGCGTGCTGTGTTTGCAAATCATATAGCTGAGTATACAGTAAGAGCTGCGTGCTGTGTTTGCAAATCATATAGCTGAGTATACAGTAAGAGCTGCGTGCTGTGTTTGCAAATCATATAGCTGAGTATACAGTAAGAGCTGCGTGCTGTGTTTGCAAATCATATAGCTGAGTATACAGTAAGAGCTGCGTGCTGTGTTTGCAAATCATATAGCTGAGTATACAGTAAGAGCTGCGTGCTGTGTTTGCAAATCATATAGCTGAGTATACAGTAAGAGCTGCGTGCTGTGTTTGCAAATCGTATAGCTGAGTATACAGTAAGAGCTGCGTGCTGTGTTTGCAAATCGTATAGCTGAGTATACAGTAAGAGCTGCGTGCTGTGTTTGCAAATCGTATAGCTGAGTATACAGTAAGAGCTGCGTGCTGTGTTTGCAAATCGTATAGCTGAGTATACAGTAAGAGCTGCGTGCTGTGTTTGCAAATCGTATAGCTGAGTATACAGTAAGAGCTGCGTGCTGTGTTTGCAAATCATATAGCTGAGTATACAGTAAGAGCTGCGTGCTGTGTTTGCAAATCATATAGCTGAGTATACAGTAAGAGCTGCGTGCTGTGTTTGCAAATCATATAGCGGAGTATACAGTAAGAGCTGCGTGCTGTTTGCAAATCATATAGCTGAGTATACAGTAAGAGCTGCGTGCTGTGTTTGCAAATCATATAGCTGAGTATACAGTAAGAGCTGCGTGCTGTGTTTGCAAATCATATAGCTGAGTATACAGTAAGAGCTGCGTGCTGTGTTTGCAAATCATATAGCTGAGTATACAGTAAGAGCTGCGTGCTGTGTTTGCAAATCATATAGCTGAGTATACAGTAAGAACTGCGTGCTGTGTTTGCAAATTGTTTTCCCTATTAATGGGTTTTGCGATTAATGAATTATAAATCCTATTTATGAAGCAACGTCGATTTCTTAACATAGTAATGTACTGTCCGAAAGGAAAAAATTGAGACGGTCCTGATGGATACAGGGATGTTGTTTCAGATATTAGTCGCATAGAAGGAAAAGGCCTTTTGTCTTTTCTTAGTGAGATGGTGCTCTTGTCTGCAGTCTGATGGTGTCCTGCCTGTGAGTGTGCCGAGATCCACCAGAGATGGTGCTCTTGTCTGCAGTCTGATGGTGTCCTGCCTGTGAGTGTGCCGAGATCCACCAGAGATGGTGCTCTTGTCTGCAGTCTGATGGTGTCCTGCCTGTGAGTGTGCCGAGATCCACCAGAGATGGTGAGCTTGTCTGCAGTCCGATGGTGTCCTGCCTGTGAGTGTGCCGAGATCCACCAGAGATGGTGCTCTTGTCTGCAGTCTGATGGTGTCCTGCCTGTGAGTGTGCCGAGATCCACCAGAGATGGTGAGCTTGTCTGCAGTCTGATGGTGTCCTGCCTGTGAGTGTGCCGAGATCCACCAGAGATGGTGAGCTTGTCTGCAGTCTGATGGTGGCCTGCCTGTGAGTGTGCCGAGATCCACCAGAGATGGTGAGCTTGTCTGCAGTCTGATGGTGGCCTGCCTGTGAGTGTGCCAAGATCCACCAGAGATGGTGCTCTTGTCTGCAAGATAAACTGGGTGCTGGTCCTGGTAGCTTTGGAAATGATGCAGCTGGTTTTCAAGATGGTGTGAGTGAGTAAGGGGAGCCAGTGGAGTTCCATTAGGATGGGGGTGATGATATATTTCTTCAGGCCCTGGATGAGATGTTGTGTAGAGTGTAGGGTGCCCCTAAGGGGTGCTGGTGTGGAGTCGGGATGCCATGAAGTTGAGTGTTGCCACCATCCAGATGCGAGAGTACGAGCGCTTGAACAGCAGTTCTCAAGTTGCTTTCTGGAAGAAATAATTTGACTTACTTTGGAAAAGAAAGCTGGCACGAGGCCGACTGGTAATTTTGTATTTTTTTGGCAGTATGTTCCTTAAGGGTGAGGTTGGTGTCCAGGGTAAATCAGAGTGACTTAACATTCAGTGAAAGTTGGGTTTAAGGCCATTAAGGTTCATGTCATTGAGGCAGGTTTGTACTGTATTTTCTTTATTGTTCTTGGCAAATAACAGGAATTCTGGGACTTTTTACGGCTTTGGCACTGGTGAGCCGGCTCGGCTGTGCCAAAGCCACGCAAGGACCGCCGACCTGATAACAAGTTTAATTCATGCAGGCAGACGGTCCTTTTGCCTTTCCCATGACGGTGCCAGCGAATCGGGCACCGCAATGGAAATGTAAAAAAATGTTCCAGCACAGCATGGACGGTGACATCCGTGCTGGAACTGGGGGTGCAAGCAGACAGGGGGCATATGTTGTGCCCCCCTGAATGCATCCACATGGCGGGTGGGGCAGGAGGGCCCTATAGGGCACCCTTTGTTCCTCCACCGCCAGCCTTTTCATGGCTGGGAGCCCGCCATTAAATGGTTGGCGGTGGAGGGAACTGGTAGTATGCTCAGTGGGACTGCTCCAGTCCCACTGAGCATGTTACATTGAGCCTCCGCCGCGCACACCGCCAGGGAACGGCGGTTCCCTGGCGCAGGCAGCGGTCCATTGCTGGTACGACTTTGAAAGTTGTAATCTGGTGGACCGCCACTGCTGCACCACCGCGAGTGCAGCCGTCGGAAGATCGCCACACTCGTAATCAGGTCCTCTGTCCTGGTTGGGTTGAGCTGTAGGTCACTGCTGGACATCCAGATATGGATGAAGTGTAAGCAGTGTTTAAGGCATTGAATATCTGAAACAGAGGAGGTTTTCAAGCAGATTTGTTTATCATCGGCATATTAGTGAATCTTGATGCTGTTCTACGTGAGTAGTATAAGCGATAAGTGTACCTCTTCTGCTCTTGTTTCCTAAAGATTCTAACTTGATTTAATAATTACATTGGTGTGAGTGAATGAAGCACTCGGTTTCAAAGATGTTGTATTATTTACATATTTTCAAAGGAGCATGTTAATAAAGCTCCCAAATAAGTTTCAATTCGCCAACTTATATTGAGCATTGCGTTTACATATAACACTTTCAATTTACCAAATCAAATATAATATCAGGAAATGTAACAGACTTTGTGCAAATACAATTGTGAAAAGAGTGCAGTAGAGTCCAACACCGTAAGCGTACTCGTTGTGAGTGTAAGCAATTATTAAAATCCAAATACTAAACAGTGGATCTTTCTATACACATAAACCGTATATACACCAGTCTGGTATTTTGTTGGGACAAATGAGGGGTGCTGTCTTCAAGTGTGTGTGAGTTATTCTAACCCCACTATGAATGTCCAGAGGTCAGGGGCAGGACAAAAAAACTACTTAATTAGGGTCCGCTTGGGTTATCTTACTCCATAGGGTGACCTATTAGGGTGAATTCTTTTATTTGCAGGTCCTGTTTTCTTGGCCATCATAAGTTGATGTGCTTCGACCCCTCGCATCTTAGAGGTCTCTTCAGGACAAGGGCTGGTGGGCTCATCCTAGGGAGAACAGAGTGAATCAATTATGAGTTAAATACTCATTTGGCCACCGTACATCAATCAATCCGTCAGTCAGACTGCATTTGTAAAGCGTGACACTGTCACCCCAAGGGGTATCTTGGTGCTGTCTCCATCGAAGAGCCAGGTCTTGAGTCTCCTTCTGAAGTCTGCCAGGGAAGGGGCTGTTCGGAGCTGAAGGCGAAGGTCGTTCCAGGTCTTTGCAACAATGTAGGAGAAGGAGTGGCCACCACTGCGATGGATGCGGGGTGTGTGTGTGCGAGGGTGAGTGTAGAGGAGTGCAGGTGTGTAGCGCGTTGGTGGAAGTTCAGTCGGTGGTTGAGATAGGCGGGTTCTAGGTCGTGGAGGTCTTTGTAGGCGTGCATGAGGATCTTGAACTGGCATCTCTTCTGGATGAGGAGCCAATGGAAGTATCTCAGGTGGGGGGTGATGAGGGTTCGTTTGCGGTGGTCGAGGATGAGTATGGCTGCCTCGTTCTGTATGGTCTGGATTATTCTGAGGAGCTGGGTGGAAATGCCGACGTAGAGGGTGTTGCCGTAGTTTAGGCGGCTGGTGACGAGGGCCTGAGTGACAGTCTTTCTGGTGTTGGTTGGGATCCAACTGAAGATTCTGCAGAGCATGCGTAGTGTGTGGAATTAGGAGGAGGCAACTGCGTTGACTTGTTGTTTCATGGTCAGTTGGCTGTCGTGGATGATGCAGAGGTTGGGAGCATGGTCGGTTGGCGTGGGTCCGAGTTCTGAAGGCCACCAGCTGTGGTCGCATGAGGATGTGTTCTCCCCGAAGATCAGTACATCAGTTTTGTCGGAGTTGAGTTGGAGGCAGTTGTGTCTCATCCATTTGGCTACGGTGGTCATGGCATCGTAGAAGTTGGTTTTGGCGTTGGAGAGGTCCTCAGTGAGTGAGAGGATCAGTTGAGTGTTGAATGTTGAAAGGTAGGGATAGGGGATTGTCAACATACTGATTCGTGAAGAATCTTAAAGGGTTTGCCTGCTTGAAAAAGAAGGGGAGGATCAGTTGTGCAATATCTCATGCTGAGTATAGTGGGAATTGTGTATCACGCAGTTTGTGCATAGACATACCCAATGTATCTTGTTTAGTCAAAAACTAGCCACTTCATTTCTCAGGATGTGCTCCACGTGTGAGGAAAGAACCTGGTCTCTCTCTTCTTAATCACTCAGCTGAGAGATAAAAATCAAATGCTTCAGAGAAGTCAAGGAAAGACTGTAACTGAGAACCCTCCTCAATCGCGAATGCAGAGGATGTCGTCTAAGACAGAAACCAGCACTGATTCGGTTGCGTGTTGATGGGTCATTCAGTGATTTTAGACAGGAACGGTAAAATAGAAGGGAAAGGTATATGGGGTTTGCGGGACAACAAAATCCTGCAAAAACAAAAGATTAATTTCTGAAAAGGGTGATGGCAGTCCCAAATTCAACATCAAGCACCATTTTACAGATCAAATTAGGTCTATGACCCATAGCAAAGATCCTAAAACAAAAATCAATGTTACTTTGGCAATTCTAGATCGTCAATAAATAAAGCTAAATTAACCCAGGACACTATCGGTGACTGCATGTCACTGGACCATATGTATAAGATTTCGTGTCTTTCCAAGATCAGGAAGTCACGTCAAATTATCGGAGACGACGACGTGCATTTGTGGGAGTCTCCAGAAGTGATAGCACGGTTCTCTAAAAAAATTCTGAAGCAATTGGTCGAGGAACAAAGTGAGCTAGTTCCTAATACTGGGGAGGAGACACGATCGATGGTTGCACTTTCTTTATCCTATTCTGTCCACCAGGGATCTCAGAGCTATCTTGGTTGGGTCATAACTCAAACCATAGATTTCTTTTAACAAGATTCCGTCCCTCCATTTTTAGGTCTCGCCTAGCGTTGCAGCGCGCATGCGCTGCTCGCTCTGCGAGGCATATTGTAGTAGGGTAGGTTTTAGAAGTGGAGTGGAAGCCCCGCCCCTTTTTTTCATTGGCTTCCATCATCGTCCATGCTAAACGCTGGCTTTCGATTGAAAATGAGGCTTCTTAGTCCCTCCTTGTTACCGCCCTGTCTCCTTTTGGGATGGCCCATCCGGACTGGATCTTTTACTTGCGGCGTTACACGGTCTCCTTCAATTAGTGGGTAAGCACTTTTTTTTTATTATTCGCGTAATGGCGACATCTTGTTTAACATTGCGGCAGCCTCAGCACTAATAATGGCTGCCATGCTATTGTTTTGTAACTTGCGATCGAGTTTATTATTACTCTGTGTTTTCCCCACGTTTTCCTATTTTGTTGCTGTTGCGCCTTCTCGTATATCTCTGAAATTAGTAAGTATGCTTATTTTGTCCTGCCCGATAGCAGCGGAGCTAGGCACATGGAGAGGTAGTGTATCTGTCTCTCACCACCTCCTTCCGAGATCTCCGTTTATTTTTTATTAATACAGCCCACGCCGAGGCTCAAAACCTGTTCGGCAGCTTTATATTTTGAGCCACCTCCTCCCTACGATTCTCTGCACCATTTGTTTCAGTTGCTACATTTGACAGTGTTTTTTTTATTTATCTGTCTCGCCCCCCCCACGTGTGTTGTGTTTTTTTTATTTTTCTCTCCCCACCCCCCTCCGAGATCGCTGTCCTTTCGCAGTCACTTATTGGATAACTCTTTGTGCTTAACGGTAACTACCCTTAGCAATAGACGTATCCAACGCCCACATGAACATGTGCAGTTGCGGCCATGTTTAAGAAGGGCTGTGAGCGCCAGGATCCCAACACCGCCCATAGGGGCATTATTTGTTTACATGCATTTGAGGAACGCAGCAAGACTATCAAACCTGCCTTACTAGAAACGATGTACAGGGTGAATGGTGCAAGTTACTGACAGTTTCTTCTAACACCAAGCTATAGAGACGGCCGTGATGTTATCTGGACAGATGCCGATTCAATGCTGCACTGTCAACACAACCTAGAAAGCGTCCAGTTTTAAACTACCAATTCCATTCAATGTAACAGGCTGAGTTTTGTGCACAGATTTAACCCGTATAAAAGAGTGTCAGCTTTTCTTTTCGTTTTGCAAATAACCGTATTATACTGTTGAGCGAAGTTAAATTACTTTATTTATAACGCAAAACGGACACTATCGCTTCAAAATGCACTATGTAAAAACTGCGTTAATTTAGTCTTTGGTAGAGGAGCGTTACTTGTGCCGAAAAACACGTTTTAGAACCGGTTGGCTGCAGGATGACTAGCTTTAACTCTTCCATGGTTTCTGTAGTACAAAACAAAACTCACCAGCCTCAGCTTCTGCCGGAAGCGCCACCCCACGCTGCATGCTGGGACGGGAGAGCCCTAGGGTTAACTTTCTGATTGGGTCACCTCTTTCTCGAGCGTTGTGGAGTTGAGTGAATGGCGGGATTCAGCTGACAGTGCCGCTGTGTGCCTTGAGGCATCATGAAGCTGCAGTGTGAGGTGGAGGTCGTTAACCTTATGCTGCCCACCTTCGGCATGAGGAACCGAGGCAAAGGCACCCGTGCTGTGCTGTCCATCGGCAGACAGCATCTCTAGAGCAAGTCCGGGGGCAGGAGTGCTGCTCACTACTTGATGATCTGCACACTTAAAGATAAGGTGGGGTCCAAGTACAAGGTAAGGGCTTGCTCCAAGGGGCTTGGGTCGGCTGCAGCCTGTGCGGGGCTGAGAGGGGGCGACCCAGCAGAGACATCGCATGCGTTTACCAAAAAAAAAAAAACATTTGCAATGCAATAGGTCTCACATTTCGCGAGTTTGAGCTATTGGCATTGTAAATGACAATTCCTTTTATTTAAGTTTTGGTTTTTAAAACCTAAATGAAAGGCATTGTCATTTACAATGCCACTAGCTTAAACTCGCGTAAATGCGAGACCTATTGCATTGCAAATGCTTGTATTAGGGTATGTTTTAGAAGTGGAGTGGAAGCCCCGCCCCTTCTTTTCATTGGCTGGCGTCATCGTCCATGCTAAACGCTGGCTTCCGATTGAAAGTCCCTCCTTGTTACCGCCCTGTCTCCTTTTGGGACGTCCCATCAGGTCTGGATCTTTTACTTGCGGCGTTACACGGTCACCTTTAATTAGTGGGTAAGCACTTTTTTTTTTTTTATTCGCGCAATGGCGACAGCTTGTTTTGTTTCGTTATCACGCCATGCTCATGACTTAAATATGCATGAGCGCCGTGCTTTATATTTTAGCCCGGCACCCGCTTTATACAAAACAAGCATTTGCAATGCAATGGGTCTCGCATTTATGAGAGTTTGAGCTATTATCATTGTAAATGATAATGCCTTTTATTTGTGTTTTTAAAACAGAGAAATAAAAGGCATTGTCATTTACAATGCCAATAGCTTAAACTCTTGCAAATGTGAGACCTATTGCACTGCAAATGCGTGCTATAAAAATAAAAAAAGCGAAAGGAGAGAGCGTGTCCTGCCTGCACGCGAGGAAAATAAACGAGCAGCAGGCACTTAATAAGCCGAACTACTCCTGCGTTTTAGAAGCTGGCTTGGACCTTAAAGGACCCTCACAAGAAGTGAAAAACGTAAAGGCCCCTTAATCAGATGCAAGCATTATAGAAAAATGTGTATTTATGTCCATCTTTCCCCCACCACACCCGCCAGTATAACCAAGCAATGGCAATTTAATAAACCAGAGACCTGGCAAGAAGCATTAACGACATCTAGCGTTATTACGACGGTTTCGACTGGGGAGACAGGATAAAACTATGTGGGTAGACTCTGAATGTCTATCTGTTGTTGCACAAAACGTGCAGAGACTGTTTTCATAAATGGAAACAAAAAGGTGATCTCACAGTCGAGGGGGGATTTTTGGATAGTGGTCAAATCAAGGCAGCTTCAAATTAAGTTTTGCATATGAATACGGGGGGGGAGTTTTAGTGCATTCATCGAGGAGGAGTTCTGCTCTTCTAATCCTTGACTTTCTGTCAGCAGCAGCTAGCTCCTAAACCCCACTAACGTAGAAAGCGAAAGGTCAGTGTCAAACTTCTGTCATGAGTCCCCATACAGTCCTGCGAGGGGCAGGCCATCATTAGGGCCCTACACAGCCGAGCAGATTTATTGGTTCTGTTATTTTCTATTTTTGCCCTAAAATTTCCTGGAACGCAGTAGGTATCGGAAACAGATGATTGTTGCTTTAATTAGAAATTAGATCACTTCTCATATTTTCTGTTTAATCCATGAATTCCTAAAGGAACCTAAAGCTGGCTCTGTCACTGTGTCCGCGGGGCACATTGCAGCAGGGTAAAGAGCCACGGTTCAGACACACCGGCTTCCAGTTTAGCAGACTTTTGGGGCTGACCATACCAGGGGTTCAGCACCTTTCCCCCTCCTTACCCGGGGGCTTGGACTGCTCCTCATCGGGTTATCTGGTCTCAATCACTCCCTTTATGTATACGCCGGTCAGCAAGCCTGGACCAGCCTTTGTGCGGATGATGCCAGCAAGCACTGCAGAACATCCCAGCCTTCTGGCAGCTTTCCCTATATGCAATGGGAGAGGTTGTGGCCTTACTGCCAGAGCTGCCGACTTTGGAGCTGGGGAACCAGGTTCGGGCGTCGGTTCGGCTTCCTGTGATTCACTTAATCTCCCCGTGCCTACCAAAAAACGAATGTGTCCTTGTTAACGTAACTGGTGCTCGTGTAAAGCGCCCCAATACCTCCGGGTCGAGTTTGCGCTATATAAATCTGCAAAAATAAATAATCTGATGTCAATGTTATCAGAAGACCACGAGCACTCCGCTACACTCAATGTCATTTTCAGAGGGTCCCAGACTGTGGCGTGCTCCTTCGCAGCAAACTGCTCCTTGAAGTGGCGTCACAACTGACATGGGAACCATAAATGATAAAATGGATATTTAATTGCATGCACATTCCCTTCTCAGTGGAACGCACAGAACACAGCATAGCTAATGCCCAGACGCCGACACATTAGGCATTTCTGTCTGTCTTTTTTTTTTTTTTTTTTTTTTAAAGATAAGCATTATTCGTCTTATTATTATTACTGTGGATTGTTTACGTGTTGTCATTTGACTCACCTATTCCGGACACATGTCAAGGATCAGCCGCTAGAAAAGAAGCCAGAGTGATGAGGCAGTGGCAGCCGTTTTTCACCTTCTCCTCCCAGCTATGCTGCGATCCTGGTGGGGGGAGGGGCCGCCGCTCCAAAAGTCAAGAAATAGTAAAAAAAAAAATGTATTTCTTGACTTTTGAAGCAATCGCGGCACCGCGCTTTAGCTTAAGATGTGTGAAGCTAAAGCGCGTGTGCCGCCATTGCAAGAACAGTAAACTGTAGGCAAGCATACGGGCGCCGTATTAAGTAAATAAAGAAATAAATGAAAGCAGATCCAGTCCAGATGGGCCGTCCCAAAAGGAGGCAGGGCGGTAACAAGGAGGGACTAAGAAGCCTCATTTACAATCGAAAGCCAGCGTTTAGCATGGACGATGACACAAGCCAATCAAAAAGATGGGCGGGGCTTCAACTCCACTTCTAAAATCTCCTCTACTACAATATGCCACGCAGAGCGAGCAGCGCATGCGCGCTGCAACGCTAGGCGAGACCTAAAAATCGTGCATACTGCGCACCTCTCGGGACGGCTGCTTGTCACTTCTGCACGCGCACACTGGACGCATTCATGAAACGTGTCTCCGTGCAGAGCGGGGAGGAGCGTGCTGAGAGGGGCTTCGGCGTTATTGCTTTGACTGGTTTCACGCAGGACACCCTCTTCTCCCCCCCCCCCTCGTGAGCATCTGCGGCACGAAGTGAAAAGAAGGGAACCGGGGGAGCGCGGGTAGAGGCGCACCGAGGCGCAGAGCCCTGAAGAGCGCAAGACGGCGCCTCCACAGGAGGCTAGCTACAGCCTCCAGCCCAGCTGAGCCTCTCCGCAGCGCGGACACCGGGTGCTGCCCGGAGGCTGAGGACCAGGGAAGCGGCACTAGAGGAGGAGGTGACGGGAGGAGAGTTGGAGGAGGCTCCCCCTGCAGCCCACCCTCTCCCAGGCGTGCAGCCCGCTCAGGAGGCTGCCGCCTCAGCAGAGGGCGCAGGAGCGACGGCGTCTGCCCGCCAGGTACCGAAGAGGGCACCCCCTGCTGCAGGACACCAGCATGAAGGGTGAGTCCCAGGACCGGTCACAGCTTTCAGAATAAACCCCTCCAGTCCACGTGTAACTGACAGCCTTTGTTGTCTCAACTTTTTACTGACTCCCTTTAGCCTTGTTTCACTTTTTGTACTTATTTCAATCTTGTCTTCGTTTTGTGTTTGTTTTTCAACCGCAGGATCGCACGTTTTACCTTCTTTCTTCAGATTTGCGTTCTTGCCTTTCTTTGGGTACACTGGACATATTTTTGTTCTTACCTTAACACGTTGGGTTTTGATTCTGCATTGAGCACACCCACATTTTTGAAATCTTCACATTTCTCGTTTTAGTTACCAAAATACTTTAGCACAGACGCTGCATCCAATATTCTTTATACTTTTTGTTTCTTTCCACCGCGCACTTTTTTTCTGAACTCTATTTAGTGTGCTTTATGGCTATAGGTACAATGACACCTTTTTAGTTTGATGTATACTTTTCGTCTATTTACATTCTTTAATGCTTTTACACTGGGCGTTTGTGCGCAACTGCACATAAGGTTAGAAACTGTATTTACATTTTGTGTTTTGTCTCGAGACGCATGTTGTCACCTGTTTGCACTTTGTGTTAGTCCATGTTATTTACAAATTGTATGTTCTCTCCGTGCGTAAATAGCCTCTTTTTGACTTGGTGTTTTGTGGTCATGTATTTTTGTACGTCACGTGCTTTGCGCTGCGCCGAAATGCCCCCTTTCACACGCTTCAGGGCGCGTTGACAGTCAGAGTGGCATGTGGGACTGAGACACCTGTGCGTGCCTCGCCGGTGCTATGTGGTAAAACTGCACTTTAAGGAGGATTGGTGAGTGGGAGGGCAGACCGAAGGCGAGGTGAAACGAGGACCCATGTGGAGGTGAATGGCTGCACACGGGCTGAATGAAGCACACAGCCCCATGGACAGCTGGAATGTAAACTCTTGTGCTGGACAGATGCATGGAGTGTATCCAGCCCCCCTTGTCCATGGAATGCCAGGTCAACCCTGACCAAAGGTGGCCGGGGAGGATCTCTGCAGTCCTTACCATGTAGAACCCAGTGACACTGACACGGCAGGGCTTGGTTTGCCTTCTAGGGGAAATAGACTGCCGCAATCCTTGTGAGATCAGAGAGGAGCCATTGCATCTCACGCACCCACCAACACAGGCAGACATAACACGGTGCTATTGTACAACGAGATATTTGCTCAGAGGCAGACGAGGCCTGGGCATCTGGCATCTGAGCTCGCAAACACAAACAGGGGAAAGAGCAAGTAAAGTCACGAAAGTCCCTAGGAGGGGATGCTCCTTTATTTTACCGAGCCTTCTTTTTTGTTCACTGTCACAGAAGAGAGCACCTTCAAATATGTGACTGCATGATGTCAGCTGTACAAATACTAAGCTTGTTTTTGACCTTACAGCGTACAATTTAAGCAAGACTTCCCGTGCCACTGACGCGGTCCCAGCCCTTCCAGTATATCCAACGCAGTAACATGGAATTTTGTACTTTTGCTAAAACGCACCATAGCTTTCGCCTTTTACAGTGGCAGTGAGTTGTACATCAAGCATGGTTAGCCGTTTCACTAACACTGCCCCAGCTCTTCCAGTCTTTCCAACACACAATCCCACACCACATAATTCCAGTACACTCAAAACCACACAATTACTATCCACATAATTTCACTGCACACCATGCCACATAATTCCACTCCACACATTTCCATGCCACACAATTCCACAACTAACAATTCTAATCCAAACCACATAATTCCACTCCACACCACATACATCCACTTCACTCTATAATACATGGGTAAATTGCATTGTCATTTACAACGCCAATAGCTCTAACTCTCCCAAATGCAAAACCTATTAGCATTGCACAAAATAAATTCAGTTTCGCAACATGCCACATAATTCCACACCATATAATACTACTTCACACATACTACTCCAAACCATCCCACATAATTTCACACATCACACAATTGAATGCCACTCAATTCTGCACCACACAACATAATTACACTCCACATATTACCACTCAGCGCCACATAATTACACTCCACATAATTACATTCTACGCCATACGACCTAATACACCCCGCATAAATGCACTCTATGCCACATACCAGCAACCCACATAAATGCCCTCCACACCATGACACATAATTCCAATAAGCATAATTACACACAATGCCACACAGGTCCAGGCCACACAATTCAAATCCACACATTTCCGATACACTCCACAAAATTCCACACCAAACAACATATTTCAACTACACAACACAATTCCACAGCACACCACATAATTCCACATCATGCCAGAACATTTAACCACACACCACATAATTCAACTCCACAACATGCCACTAGACATAGCTCCATAACACACAATCTCACTCTACATAATTCCAGTGCACTTAATACCATTTAATTACTATCCACATAATTCCACAGCACACCGTACAACGTTTCCACTACACAACTCCACACAATTCCACAACAAACCATTCCAATACAACCCATCTCTCCCTCACACTTCCACCAGCCCTATCATCTCTCCCTAACACTGCACTGCCACTGCCACTGCCACTTTTCAACTTACAATCCCACTGCCCCCTCTCAATCCTGCCTCACACTCCCTGTCTTCTCTCTTAATACTGCCAGCTCACAAATGCTACCTTCCTTTAGCTCCCCGCACTGTGCAGTGGTCCACCTCTGGGGGGCCCTCCCGCTCGTCCCTCTCGTACTCTCTCAAGCATTCGTCTCGCCTCTCTCATGTGGTTCACTTCAAGTCTTCGAGCACAGTTTCTTTCCCGTGCCTTTTCAAAGTTTCCGTCCCTCAGAGCCACGCTCTCCTCCTCTTCTTAGGGTGTCTCCTGCGTACACAGACACTCCCTCTTTATGCGTCTGTGGCCTGCTCTCCCCTTCTTTCTCTTTCTCATACACTCTTTCTGCTTCTATGTATGGAGTTCATTCAACACTTTGTGCACAAACTACCTATCCTTCTCTATCTTCCTTTCTATCCTGTGCAGCTCCCCCATCTATTCACCATACCACATAATTCCACTACACACCACACAATTCCACCCCACACAATTCCACAACTAACAATCCCAAGCCAACCCACATAATTCCACACCACATACATCCACTCCAAACCAAAACACATGGGTAAAAGCCATTGTCATTTACTACGCCAATAGCTCGAACTCTCACAAATGCGAGACCTATTGCATTGCAAATGCTTGTTAATCACTTGGTTGCATTTCCTACAGGCACCAAGCGGGTACATAAAGACAATAAATGCCCCTGTGCTAATGAGACACCCCAATCTACTTTACACCTGACCATTTTCTGCAAGTTCTATCTTGAAGGCAGAAAAACTTATCTAAGGCCTGTTTTTCTAAGTGAAGGCTTGTTTACATATAAAACAGCTTATCAATACTTGATGGAAATGAACAATACAAAGACCTTTTTGTTACAGCGTCTTACCTAGCTTAAGCAATTTAAACAAGAAAAGCACTCTGGATCACTTGATAACTGAGGGTTGTATTGATTAGGGCATGACGCATAGGCCTCTCTTGCCCTGTTTTAAGTTTGCTGCATCTCTTTTAGATTAACGTACTTATTTTTAATGTGTTTTATCTGTATTTTATCTTTTTTAAATCAAATAATATAGGATGAGTTTTTATTTATGTATTTGTCATAATGTTGTACTAAATGCTATACTATGTGCTTTTATGGCCATGTTGACATGTGCCGAATAAAGATTATTGACTTTGATTCTGAAAAGAGAAATGAATTGATGATTGTAGTGAAAAGTGTGTTCCTCCGAAGACTTTTTAAAAGGAAGCTTAAGTATAGCTCTTGTGTTGATTCGCTTTTCAGATGGAACACAACTACCTGTATAAAATGGAGTGCTGTACAAGGTCAAAGACACAAGCGATTGGAGCGTAGCTGGGTTCTTAGATCGAAAATGGACTGTTACTGTGTCATGATGTTGTTTCTTTCGAAAGGCGTAGCTTCAGCCGTTTCATAAATTGGAGCAGGGCTGGGGCAGTCCTCATGGATACTTTGATGTCTTTCTAAATTGTGGGTGCATAGATGAGAAGGCCTGCTGGCTTGTTTTTTCATTTTTACACTTCTTGATTGCCATTCTGGTGGTGTCATACCTGTAGGTGTGTAGAGAGCCACCGGAAATGGTAAGTTTGTCAGCCACACAGGCAGAGGTGCCGGTCTTAATGGCTTTGTTGATAATGCAGTTGGCTTTGAAGATGGTGCGGGCAGGCAAAGCGAGCCAGTGGAGTTCCTTCACAATAGGTGTGATATAGTGATATTTCTTCAGGACTTTGACGAGGCCTACTGCGGCACGTAGGATGCATTTAAGGGGGCGGGGAAGTTTAGAGTTTGTCCGACCCTGGAACAGGTTTATTCCAGTGGCAAGAGAACAAGGGTTTGAACAGCAGTTCTGAAGTTGATTTCTGGGAAGAATACTTCCTCTATCGCGGAGAAAGATGGTATCGGACTCTCTTGGTTTTGTAGGATGTGTGTTACTTATGGGTAAGATCATTGTCCAGGGCCAATCTGGGCGACTTGGCATTAGTTGAAAGTTGCTATTTGAATCCGTTCCCGTGCATGTCATTGAGCCAGCTCTTACGTGGCTAAATGGAAAACCAAAAACACACAAAAGGTGATGGGAGGAATGCTTGCAATAAGTCTAACCACTGGAAATTGCCACTGGTAGCATTTCAACCCTTGTTCTTTTGCCCACCATGCCATCTCAGTTTAGATCCAGCCGTATGCAAATGAGTCTTGACCCTGCCCCAGTTGGAACACCCCAGCCCTTGTCACCTCTGAAATGGACCAAAAGCAACCCAAGAAAACTGTGATTTCAGCATGTGCTGGGTGTGACCCAGGCTGGTTGCCAGTTGGCCTTTCCATCTTTGAGCCCTTCTTGGGCAGACAATAACCCAGCTTTGTCATTGTGTTTAATACATGAGCACAACGCATGTTTAATTTAAAAACACTAGTTTCTGCCAGCCTCCTTATTGTGCTTCTAAATTCATTTTTACCTGGCTCTCACTGTTGAGAGCATCCACCAAGACTAAATATATTTCTCAGAAACTGCAGAATTTTAGGTTTGATTAAATTCCACAATAAATTTAAATTTGATTAGGCACTAAAAATGTAAAACATTTTAATAACATTGATTTTCTTTAGAGATACGTTTACAGAAGTAGTGAGCACCAGGTCACTACATTTGTCTTTTATTCACAATATCTGTTACAGTGCATATGGAATCCAAGCCGTTGAGACCATTACGTCGGGTACGGGACCTTAACCGTGATCATGAGCTTCCCTTACAGTTCAGCTTTCTTTGGCAGTGAGATTGTACCCGCTCACTGAAGGACTTGTTCCCCTACCCTGACGAAGTGTTTGATCTCATCAAGTCACTCCCTTGGTGTTCACTCCAGAGCGGTTGTGCTCTCTTTATTAAAGGAATTTCTGTTGTACATTTATGGTTCCCAGCGCAGTCTTCACAGCACAAAATCTAGCTGCTTTATCATGGACCTAGGAGTATGTGAGCATAAAAATGTGCTGATGGCCTGATGATTCCGAAAGCTTTTTCGTGCAAGTGTATTACACTTGTGTTAAATCAGACATCCTGATCCACAAAAGTGTGATTTGCAGACATTTGTAGCCCTTCCATCCAAATCATGGTTACAGAAGGAGGCAGCCCTCCAGTGGGGCAGATTATCCACTGTTGTACATTTTAGGGTTCATCTGGGATTGGGGCGTTCTGTGGGAAGTGCACCTGAAAGAAAGCGGTGACCACACACACTCCTATTAGTATTTATTCACAAACTTTGTGAAAATATTTTGCCACCTTGGACATTCACTCTTGTGAAAAGCAGGAGCAAATTCGTTTTTCTGGGATACCAAAGATCCTACCCCCTAGATTTTATGGGAGATTAGAGAAAAAGTGTTTCTTCACGTAGAAATGCTTTCCTAATGAAGAAACGCAAACAGTATCCAGCCAGTGATACTCCAAGTGAAGTATCGCCATGCAGCCACTCCACCTGGAAGTACAATGATCTGAGTAGAGTTCTGTTAATCCATCTAAGATCTGTGTATGATTAAAAGTGTGCGAGTCATTACCTAAGTTAGGAACCTTCTAATCTTGGAAATTGGAAAGTGTCCTGTTAACTGGGTATTTCCTATCGTAAATTACATTAAAACAACATCTGCAGGAAGGTAAGCCTCATGGACTATTTTCAAGGCAACCAATGGCCCTACCTAGAGAAGTACCATGTCAAGAAAATGATTGCAGCTACTGATTATCCTCTGAGTGAACTGTCAGCGTTTGCAAAGGGCCTCACATATGCTGTCTTTGGAGTAAAGAGAGCGCGGCTCATTATATACGAGGCATCACAACCATATGCATCTTTACACTTCAAAGTCAGAATAGATCCTCAAAGATGGAAGTGATGTGGGAATTGTTTCTGCAGTCCTCCAGCAGTGAGTTCAACAGCTTCTAGGTCACGCACCAAGGAGACGTTACAGCACCTGAGATTGCGACTCTCCTTTTATCCTCCTCTTAGAGAATGAACTTCTAGCTTCTTTTAGCTTCCAACTCTCATTTCTTCTACTCGGCCTGCCTGCAGCACAGGTAGTTTGACAAGTGGAGGTAAAGCTGCCTACATTCCTTACTCTCGTCCAGTCACTGTAGTCCTGCTCCGGTAGCCCCAGCTACCTCTAGTGTCTAGATGTATGTACACGTTTAGCCAGTCTGGACTTTGCTTGCACCCCACTCCTCCTGAGGTTGCCTTTGCAAGCTGCCATTCACAGCTCCCCAGCATTTATGGTAAATTATACATGGAAAGGGAAGGACTGGTATTTATTAATGCAGAAGTTCTTAAGTGCTTGTATCGACCATCAGACAAGACAGAGTGGCATTTCGAATCCCTTCCCCCACCCCTGGTCCGGTGGGGGGGGGGGGTGGGTCATCATTTTCAAGTAAAACCAGGTTTCGCGGAAGGAGGTGAGCTCTTGAAAGTAGGCCGAAGTGCTCACTCATCGTGCTGCTGCAAGAAACTGCAAGGCCCTGGTCCAGCTTTCCAGACTTCAGCTATAATGGACCATTGGCAGTCGGCAGCAGCTGAGGGGACAGTGACGCCTAATTGTATTTAGCGATTGGTAAACTCCATCCAAAAAAAGCTCAGACCTTGAGTAAGACAGTCCTACCTCTGGCAGAGTCCTGCAGATGTCCCAGATGGATCTACCAGCTCTTGCTGTTATATACAAAGGGCCTTCTCTGCCTGGTCCAGCACATACCCTTGCCACATGGCTTGATCTTTGCAAGGCCATCTGGTTAATGCTCCTTCTGCCGCCATAGAAGACAGAAGAGTTCTAACCCCTACGTAGACTGTGTAAACCCATCTCTTAGAAATGTCTCCCACAGAGAGACATTTTATATTTTACCGATATTCCTCTTTAAGAGGATGAAGCTCCCTTCTCTGCTTTGATATTTGCATGTTTGGGGTCTGCTTACCATCCAGTTAGATAAAGATGGCTAAAGCAAGAGTTGATTTAAGTAATAAAAAGTGCACTATCATGAGCTCTGTTCACATACAAGAAAGTATGTGCATTTGTTATTCATGTCACAAAGTACACGAAATTCAAGTTTGGCGCAGAAACCGGCTTGAGCAAAAGAAAAACCCAAATGCAGTGTTTGTGAGCGTATAGTAGGGCAGACTTCCTACGAATGTAAGGCGCAACAGTGGTGCGTTTGCAGTGTGCACACTACAAGGACAATGATTATTCTAGCTTTTCTTAGCCGCACTCTGGTTGTTTTGTGTAAACCATCATGCTGTACCAAGCTTCAGTTCTCGTGACCTTCTACAGACCGTCCAGCTGCATTCTCCTGCCCTTCTACAATCCATCAAGCAGTTCTGAACTGCTCTCTCGTTTCCTTCTACAGACTATCCAGCTGTTCTGAGATGTATTCTTTCTTTATAGTGGACTCTTGCAAACCATCAAAATGCAATGAGCTGCACTAGCCCCTCTTTCAGAGAGACTATCCAGTTGTTTGGAGATATATTCTCGCTTTATATTGAACTCTTGCAAACCATCAGAATTTAACGAAGAGCACTCACCCCTCCTTCTGTAGACTGGTCAGATGTTCTGAGCTGCACTTTCCGGGTCTTCTACAATCCATTGAGAAGGGCTCAACTGCACTCTCCTAGTTGCCTAGATTTACTGTCTAGTTGTTCTGATTGCCGTACTCCTGGCCATTGATGGGGTCCAGTTGTTCAGCGCCGCACACTCCTGGCATGCTGCAGACTGTAGCTGCTTTGAGTTGCAGTCTCCTCTAGTTCCACAGACTGTCCAGCTGTTCTAAGCCTCACTGTCCTGTCTTGCAAATTGTCCACTTACTAAGAGCAGCATTCTCCTGGCCTTCTACAGACTGTCAAACTCTACTGAGCTTCACTTTCCTCACCTACAGACTGACAAGCTGTCCTGAGCTTCACTCCACACTCCTGTATTCATCTATTCTGAGCAGCACTCTTCTGGCCTTCTATAAACTGCCCGTTTGCTGTAGTCTTCTGTGCCACAGACTGCCCAGCTGTTCTGAGCTGAAGATCCCTGCCCTCCCTATCTTTATTCTCTTCTTCTGAGCTGAGCATCCCTAACTCCCTCTCTTTATTCTCCTGTTCTGAGCGGAGGATCCCTGCCCTCCCTATCTTCTGTTCTGAACTGCACTCTTCTGGCCTTCTATAAACTGCCCAGTTACAAGCTGTAGTCTTCTGTGCTACAGACTGCCTGGCTGTTTTGAAGATATCTGCCCCTCTGTATTTATTCTCTTATTCCGAGCTGCACTCTCCTGGCTTCTGCAAGTTGTCAAGCTGTTCTCGGCTGCACTCTCCTCTTTCTGTAGACTGTTCATCTGTTCTGTGATGCACTCTCCTGGTCTTCTGTGAATTCCCAGCTCTTTCTGAGCTGCGCTCTACTGTACTACTTATATTTATTCCCCTGTCCAGAGCTGCTAGCTTCTGCCCTGGTTAGCTTTCGTCTCCTCTAATCTGTCCTCTGTTGTTCCCCTCTTTTATTCCCCTTTCCAGAGCTGCTAGCTTCTGCCCTGGTTATCTTTCGCCTCCTCTGATCTGTCCTCTGTTGTTCCTCTTTTATTCCCCTCATCAGAGCTGCTAGCTTCTGCCCTGGTTAGCTTTCGTCTCTTCTGATCTGTCCTCTGTTGTTCCTCTTTTATTCCCCTCATCAGAGCTGCTAGCTTCTGCCCTGGTTAGCTTTCGTCTCCTCTAATCTGTCCTCTGTTGTTCCCCTCTTTTATTACCCTTTCCAGAGCTGCTAGCTTCTGCCCTGGTTAGCTTTCGTCTCCTCTGATCTGTCCTCTGTTGTTCTTCTTTTATTCCCCTCATCAGAGCTGCTAGCTTCTGCCCTGGTTAGCTTTCGTCTCCTCTGATCTGTCCTCTGTTGTTCCTCTTTTATTCCCCTCATCAGAGCTGCTAGCTTCTGCCCTGGTTAGCTTTCGTCTCTTCTGATCTGTCCTCTGTTGTTCCCCTCTTTTATTACCCTTTCCAGAGCTGCTAGCTTCTGCCCTGGTTAGCTTTCGTCTCCTCTGATCTGTCCTCTGTTGTTCCTCTTTTATTCCCCTCATCAGAGCTGCTAGCTTCTGCCCTGGTTAGCTTTCGTCTCCTCTGATCTGTCCTCTGTTGTTCTTCTTTTATTCCCCTCATCAGAGCTGCTAGCTTCTGCCCTGGTTAGCTTTCGTCTCCTCTGATCTGTCCTCTGTTGTTCCTCTTTTATTCCCCTCATCAGAGCTGCTAGCTTCTGCCCTGGTTAGCTTTCGTCTCTTCTGATCTGTCCTCTGTTGTTCCCCTCTTTTATTCCCCTGTCCAGAGCTGCTAGCTTCTGCCCTGGTTAGCTTTCGTCTCCTCTGATCTGTCCTCTGTTGTTCCTCTTTTATTCCCCTCATCAGAGCTGCTAGCTTCTGCCCTGGTTAGCTTTCGCCTCCTCTGATCTGTCCTCTGTTGTTCCCCTCTTTATTCCCCTGTCCAGAGCTGCTAGCTTCTGCCCTGGTTAGCTTTCGTCTCCTCTGATCTGTCCTCTGTTGTTCCTCTTTTATTCCCCTCATCAGAGCTGCTAGCTTCTGCCCTGGTTAGCTTTCGCCTCCTCTGATCTGTCCTCTGTTGTTCCCCTCTTTTATTCCCCTGTCCAGAGCTGCTAGCTTCTGCCCTGGTTAGCTTTCGTCTCCTCTGATCTGTCCTCTGTTGTTCCTCTTTTATTCCCCTCATCAGAGCTGCTAGCTTCTGCCCTGGTTAGCTTTCGCCTCCTCTGATCTGTCCTCTGTTGTTCCCCTCTTTATTCCCCTGTCCAGAGCTGCTAGCTTCTGCCCTGGTTAGCTTTCGTCTCCTCTGATCTGTCCTCTGTTGTTCCTCTTTTATTCCCCTCATCAGAGCTGCTAGCTTCTGCCCTGGTTAGCGTTCGTCTCCTCTGATCTGTCCTCTGTTGTTCCTCTTTTATTCCCCTCATCAGAGCTGCTAGCTTCTGCCCTGGTTAGCTTTCGCCTCCTCTGATCTGTCCTCTGTTGTTCCTCTTTTATTCCCCTCATCAGAGCTGCTAGCTTCTGCCCTGGTTAGCTTTCGCCTCCTCTGATCTGTCCTCTGTTGTTCCCCTCTTTTATTCCCCTGTCCAGAGCTGCTAGCTTCTGCCCTGGTTAGCTTTCGTCTCCTCTGATCTGTCCTCTGTTGTTCCTCTTTTATTCCCCTCATCAGAGCTGCTAGCTTCTGCCCTGGTTATCTTTCGTCTCCTCTGATCTGTCCTCTGTTGTTCTTCTTTTATTACCCTTTCCAGAGCTGCTAGCTTCTGCCCTGGTTAGCTTTCGTCTCCTCTGATCTGTCCTCTGTTGTTCCCCTCTTTTATTCCCCTGTCCAGAGCTGCTAGCTTCTGCCCTGGTTAGCTTTCGTCTCCTCTGATCTGTCCTCTGTTGTTCTTCTTTTATTACCCTTTCCAGAGCTGCTAGCTTCTGCCCTGGTTAGCTTTCGTCTCTTCTGATCTGTCCTCTGTTGTTCCTCTTTTATTCCCCTGTCCAGAGCTGCTAGCTTCTGCCCTGGTTAGCTTTCGTCTCTTCTGATCTGTCCTCTGTTGTTCCCCTCTTTTATTCCCCTGTCCAGAGCTGCTAGCTTCTGCCCTGGTTAGCTTTCGTCTCCTCTGATCTGTCCTCTGTTGTTCCTCTTTTATTCCCCTCATCAGAGCTGCTAGCTTCTGCCCTGGTTAGCTTTCGTCTCCTCTGATCTGTCCTCTGTTGTTCTTCTTTTATTACCCTTTCCAGAGCTGCTAGCTTCTGCCCTGGTTAGCTTTCGTCTCTTCTGATCTGTCCTCTGTTGTTCCTCTTTTATTCCCCTGTCCAGAGCTGCTAGCTTCTGCCCTGGTTAGCTTTCGTCTCCTCTGATCTGTCCTCTGTTGTTCATCTTTTATTACCCTTTCCAGAGCTGCTAGCTTCTGCCCTGGTTAGCTTTCGTCTCTTCTGATCTGTCCTCTGTTGTTCCTCTTTTATTCCCCTGTCCAGAGCTGCTAGCTTCTGCCCTGGTTAGCTTTCGTCTCTTCTGATCTGTCCTCTGTTGTTCCCCTCTTTTATTCCCCTGTCCAGAGCTGCTAGCTTCTGCCCTGGTTAGCTTTCGTCTCCTCTGATCTGTCCTCTGTTGTTCCTCTTTTATTACCCTTTCCAGAGCTGCTAGCTTCTGCCCTGGTTAGCTTTCGCCTACTCTGATCTGTCCTCTGTTGTTCCCCTCTTTTATTCCCCTCATCAGAGCTGCTAGCTTCTGCCCTGGTTATCTTTCGTCTCCTCTGATCTGTCCTCTGTTGTTCCTCTTTTATTCCCCTCATCAGAGCTGCTAGCGTCTGCCCTGGTTAGCTTTCGTCTCCTCTGATCTGTCCTCTGTTGTTCTTCTTTTATTCCCCTCATCAGAGCTGCTAGCTTCTGCCCTGGTTAGCTTTCGTCTCCTCTGATCTGTCCTCTGTTGTTCCTCTTTTATTCCCCTCATCAGAGCTGCTAGCTTCTGCCCTGGTTAGCTTTCGTCTCCTCTGATCTGTCCTCTGTTGTTCCCCTCTTTTATTCCCCTTTCCAGAGCTGCTAGCGTCTGCCCTGGTTAGCTTTCGTCTCCTCTGATCTGTCCTCTGTTGTTCCTCTTTTATTCCCCTCATCAGAGCTGCTAGCTTCTGCCCTGGTTAGCTTTCGTCTCTTCTGATCTGTCCTCTGTTGTTCCCCTCTTTTATTCCCCTCATCAGAGCTGCTAGCTTCTGCCCTGGTTAGCTTTCGTCTCTTCTGATCTGTCCTCTGTTGTTCCCCTCTTTTATTCCCCTCATCAGAGCTGCTAGCTTCTGCCCTGGTTAGCTTTCGTCTCCTCTGATCTGTCCTCTGTTGTTCCCCTCTTTTATTCCCCTGTCCAGAGCTGCTAGCTTCTGCCCTGGTTAGCTTTCGTCTCATCTGATCTGTCCTCTGTTGTTCCTCTTTTATTCCCCTCATCAGAGCTGCTAGCTTCTGCCCTGGTTAGCTTTCGTCTCCTCTGATCTGTCCTCTGTTGTTCTTCTTTTATTACCCTTTCCAGAGCTGCTAGCTTCTGCCCTGGTTAGCTTTCGTCTCCTCTGATCTGTCCTCTGTTGTTCCCCTCTTTTATTCCCCTGTCCAGAGCTGCTAGCTTCTGCCCTGGTTAGCTTTCGTCTCCTCTGATCTGTCCTCTGTTGTTCTTCTTTTATTACCCTTTCCAGAGCTGCTAGCTTCTGCCCTGGTTAGCTTTCGTCTCTTCTGATCTGTCCTCTGTTGTTCCTCTTTTATTCCCCTGTCCAGAGCTGCTAGCTTCTGCCCTGGTTAGCTTTCGTCTCCTCTGATCTGTCCTCTGTTGTTCTTCTTTTATTACCCTTTCCAGAGCTGCTAGCTTCTGCCCTGGTTAGCTTTCGTCTCTTCTGATCTTTCCTCTGTTGTTCCTCTTTTATTCCCCTGTCCAGAGCTGCTAGCTTCTGCCCTGGTTAGCTTTCGTCTCCTCTGATCTGTCCTCTGTTGTTCCCCTCTTTTATTACCCTTTCCAGAGCTGCTAGCTTCTGCCCTGGTTAGCTTTCGTCTCTTCTGATCTGTCCTCTGTTGTTCCCCTCTTTTATTACCCTTTCCAGAGCTGCTAGCTTCTGCCCTGGTTAGCTTTCGTCTCCTCTGATCTGTCCTCTGTTGTTCCTCTTTTATTCCCCTCATCAGAGCTGCTAGCTTCTGCCCTGGTTAGCTTTCGTCTCCTCTGATCTGTCCTCTGTTGTTCCCCTCTTTTATTCCCCTTTCCAGAGCTGCTAGCGTCTGCCCTGGTTAGCTTTCGTCTCCTCTGATCTGTCCTCTGTTGTTCTTCTTTTATTACCCTTTCCAGAGCTGCTAGCTTCTGCCCTGGTTAGCTTTCGTCTCTTCTGATCTGTCCTCTGTTGTTCCTCTTTTATTCCCCTGTCCAGAGCTGCTAGCTTCTGCCCTGGTTAGCTTTCGTCTCTTCTGATCTGTCCTCTGTTGTTCCCCTCTTTTATTCCCCTGTCCAGAGCTGCTAGCTTCTGCCCTGGTTAGCTTTCGTCTCCTCTGATCTGTCCTCTGTTGTTCCTCTTTTATTCCCCTCATCAGAGCTGCTAGCTTCTGCCCTGGTTAGCTTTCGTCTCCTCTGATCTGTCCTCTGTTGTTCTTCTTTTATTACCCTTTCCAGAGCTGCTAGCTTCTGCCCTGGTTAGCTTTCGTCTCTTCTGATCTGTCCTCTGTTGTTCCTCTTTTATTCCCCTGTCCAGAGCTGCTAGCTTCTGCCCTGGTTAGCTTTCGTCTCCTCTGATCTGTCCTCTGTTGTTCTTCTTTTATTACCCTTTCCAGAGCTGCTAGCTTCTGCCCTGGTTAGCTTTCGTCTCTTCTGATCTTTCCTCTGTTGTTCCTCTTTATTCCCCTGTCCAGAGCTGCTAGCTTCTGCCCTGGTTAGCTTTCGTCTCCTCTGATCTGTCCTCTGTTGTTCCCCTCTTTTATTACCCTTTCCAGAGCTGGTAGCTTCTGCCCTGGTTAGCTTTCGTCTCTTCTGATCTGTCCTCTGTTGTTCCCCTCTTTTATTACCCTTTCCAGAGCTGCTAGCTTCTGCCCTGGTTAGCTTTCGTCTCCTCTGATCTGTCCTCTGTTGTTCCTCTTTTATTCCCCTCATCAGAGCTGCTAGCTTCTGCCCTGGTTAGCTTTCGTCTCCTCTGATCTGTCCTCTGTTGTTCCTCTTTTATTCCCCTCATCAGAGCTGCTAGCTTCTGCCCTGGTTAGCTTTCGTCTCTTCTGATCTGTCCTCTGTTGTTCCCCTCTTTTATTCCCCTCATCAGAGCTGCTAGCTTCTGCCCTGGTTAGCTTTCGTCTCCTCTGATCTGTCCTCTGTTGTTCCTCTTTTATTCCCCTCATCAGAGCTGCAGTCTCCTTCTCATCCTTCTCCTGGTCCACACTCTCCTGACCTTCATATTCTGGTTCCAGTCTCCCTGAGTGAAGACACACGTCATTTACTGCTGTAGCTTTGCTAGGAGTCTTAGATATGTCTCTGTTTTTATTTCTCATCTATTATTCATCGGTTTCCATTAAATACAGAAATGTGGTAATACACAACGGGTACTCAAGGAAGCTAATCTAAACCACCTAAGCCAAGGCAAGAAGGCTGAGGGCTGCACCCTGACTCGCCTCAGATCCCCAGATCCATGATTAAAGCAGCGAGGTGAATGCTGCGGTACACAGCGGTGCCCCTTGCAGTGAAAGAAAAAACTGGAAAAGAAAGGGTTCCCTGTGCTGCACACCTGTGTCCTGGGTTGTGACCAGGAGAAGCTCGGTGCTGCACATCTCTGTCCCTTGCTATTGAAGGGTTCCCTGTGCTGTATACCTGTGTCCTGGGTTGTAGACCGGAGAAGCTCGGTGCTGCACATCTCTGTCCCTTGCTATTGAATGGTTTGCCCTGTGCTGCACACCTGTGTCCTGGGTTGTGACCAGGAGAAGCTCGGTGCTGCACATCTCTGCCCCTTGCTATTGAAGGGTTCCCTGTGCTGTATACCTGTGTCCTGGGTTGTAGACCGGAGAAGCTCGGTGCTGCACATCTCTGTCCCTTGCTATTGAATGGTTTGCCCTGTGCTGCACACCTGTGTCCTGGGTTGTGGACAGGAGAAGCTCGGTGCTGCACATCTCTGCCCCTTGCTATTGAAGGGTTCACCCTGTGCTGCACACCTGTGTCCTGAGTTGTGACCAGGAGAAGCACGGCGCTGCACATCTCTGCCCCTTGCTATTGAAGGGTTCACCCTGTGCTGCACACCTGTGTCCTGAGTTGTGACCAGGAGAAGCTCGGTGCTGCACATCTCTGCCCCTTGCTATTGAAGGGTTCACCCTGTGCTGCACACCTGTGTCCTGGGTTGTGGACAGGAGAAGCTCGGTGCTGCACATCTCTGCCCCTTGCTATTGAATGGTTTGCCCTGTGTTGTATACCTGTGTCCTGGGTTGTGAACAGGAGAGGCACGGCGCTGCACATCTGTCCCTTGCTATTGAAGGGTTCCCTGTGCTGCGCACCTATGCCCTGGGTTGTGAACAGGAGAAGCCCGGCATTGCACATCTCTGCCCCTTGCTATTGAAGGGTTCACCCTGTGCTGCGCACCCATGCCCTGGGTTGTGAACAGGAGAAGCCCGGCATTGCACATCTCTGCCCCTTGCTATTGAAGGGTTCACCCTGTGCTGCACACCTATGCCCTGGGTTGTGAACAGGAGAAGCACGGCGCTGCACATCTCTGTCCCTTGCTATTGAAGGGTTCCCTGTGCTGCACACCTTTGTCTTGGGTTGTGAACAGAAGCATGGCACTACACATCCCTGCCCCTTTCTATTGAAGGGTTCACCCTGTGCTGCACACCTGTGTCCTGGGTTGTGGACAGGAGAATAACTTCACATCTCTGTCCCTTGCTATTGAAGGGTTCCCTTTGCTGCACACCTTTGTCTTGGATTGTGAACAGGAGAAGCACGGCGCTGCACATCTCTGTCCCTTGCTATTGAAGGGTTCCCTTTGCTGCACACCTTTGTCTTGGGTTGTGAACAGAAGCATGGCACTACACATCCCTGCCCCTTTCTATTGAAGGGTTCACCCTGTGCTGCACACCTGTTTCCTGGGTTGTGAACAGGAGAAGCATGGCATTGCACATCTCTGCCCCTTGCTATTGAAGGGTTCACCCTGTGTTGTACACCTGTTTCCTGGGTTGTGAACAGGAGAATAACTTCACATCTCTGTCCCTTGCTATTGAAGGGTTCCCTGTGCTGCACACCTTTGTCTTGGATTGTGAACAGGAGAAGCACGGCGCTTCACATCTCTGACCCTTGCTGTTGAAGGGTTCCCTTTGCTGCACACCTTTGTCTTGGATTGTGAACAGGAGAAGCACGGCGCTGCACATCTCTGTCCCTTGCTATTGAAGGGTTCCCTGTGCTGCACACCTTTGTCTTGGATTGTGAACAGAAGCATGGCATCGCACATCTCTGTCCCTTGCTATTGAAGGGTTCCCTGTGCTGCATACATGTGTCCTGGGTTGTGAACAGGAGAAGCACGGCGCTGCACATTTGTCCCTTGCTATTGAATGGTTTGCCCTGTGCTGCACACCTATGCCCTGGGTTGTGAACAGGAGAAGCACGGCGCTGCACATCTGTCCCTTGCTATTGAAGGGTTCCCTGTGCTGCACACCTTTGTCTTGGATTGTGAACAGAAGCATGGCATCGCACATCTCTGTCCCTTGCTATTGAAGGGTTCCCTGTGCTGCATACATGTGTCCTGGGTTGTGAACAGGAGAAGCACGGCGCTGCACATTTGTCCCTTGCTATTGAATGGTTTGCCCTGTGCTGCACACCTATGCCCTGGGTTGTGAACAGGAGAAGCACGGCGCTGCACATCTGTCCCTTGCTATTGAAGGGTTCACTGTGCTGCACACCTTTGTCTTGGATTGTGAACAGAAGCATGGCATCGCACATCTCTGTCCCTTGCTATTGAAGGGTTCCCTGTGCTGCATACATGTTTCCTGGGTTGTGAACAGGAGAAGCACGGCGCTGCACATCTCTGTCCCTTGCTATTGAAGGGTTCCCTGTGCTGCATACATGTGTCCTGGGTTGTGAACAGGAGAAGCTCGGTGCTGCACATCTCTGCCCCTTGCTATTGAATGGTTTGCCCTGTGCTGCACACCTATGCCCTGGGTTGTGAACAGAAGCACGGCGCTGCACATCTCTGTCCCTTGCTATTGAAGGGTTCCCTGTGCTGCACACCTTTGTCTTGGATTGTGAACAGAAGCATGGCATCGCACATCTCTGTCCCTTGCTATTGAAGGGTTCCCTGTGCTGCATACATGTGTCCTGGGTTGTAGACCGGAGAAGCTCGGTGCTGCACATCTCTGCCCCTTGCTATTGAATGGTTTGCCCTGTGCTGCACACCTGTTTCCTGGGTTGTGACCAGGAGAAGCTCGGTGCTGCACATCTCTGCCCCTTGCTATTGAAGGGTTCCCTGTGCTGCACACCTTTTGTCTTGGGTTGTGAACAGAAGCATGGCATTGCACATCTCTGCCCCTTGCTATTGAAGGGTTCCCTTTGCTGCACACCTGCGTCCTGGGTTGTGACCAGGAGAAGCTCGGCGCTGCACATCTCTGCCCCATGCTATTGAATGGTTTGCCCTGTGTTGTATACCTGCGTCCTGGGTTGTGACCAGGAGAAGCATGGCATTGCACATCTCTGCCCCTTGCTATTGAAGGGTTCCCTTTGCTGCACACCTGCGTCCTGGGTTGTGACCAGGAGAAGCTCGGCGCTGCACATCTCTGCCCCATGCTATTGAATGGTTTGCCCTGTGTTGTATACCTGCGTCCTGGGTTGTGACCAGGAGAAGCTCGGCGCTGCACATCTCTGCCCCTTGCTATTGAATGGTTTGCCCTGTGCTGCACACCTGTGTCCTGGGTTGTAGACAGGAGAAGCTCGGCGCTGCACATCTCTGCCCCATGTTATTGAATGGTTTGCCCTGTGTTGTATACCTGTGTCCTGGGTTGTGGACAGGAGAATAACTTCACATCTCTGTCCCTTGCTATTGAAGGGTTCCCTGTGCTGCACACCTTTGTCTTGGGTTGTGAACAGGAGAAGCAAGGCACTGCACATCTCTGTCCCTTGCTATTGAAGGGTTCCCTGTGCTGCACACCTTTGTCTTGGATTGTGAACAGGAGAAGCATGGCACTACACATCCCTGGCCCTTTCTATTGAAGGTTTCACCCTGTGCTGTACACCTGTTTCCTGGGTTGTGAACAGGAGAAGCATGGCATTGCACATCTCTGCCCCTTGCTATTGAAGGGTTCACCCTGTGTTGTACACCTGTTTCCTGGGTTGTGAACAGGAGAGGCACGGCGCTTCACATCTCTGTCCCTTGCTATTGAAGGGTTCCCTTTGCTGCACACCTTTGTCTTGGATTGTGAACAGGAGAAGCACGGCGCTGCACATTTGTCCCTTGCTATTGAAGGGTTCCCTGTGCTGCACACCTTTGTCTTGGGTTGTGAACAGAAGCATGGCACTACACATCCCTGCCCCTTTCTATTGAAGGGTTCACCCTGTGCTGTACACCTGTTTCCTGGGTTGTGAACAGGAGAAGCATGGCATTGCACATCTCTGCCCCTTGCTATTGAATGGTTCGCCCTGTGCTGCACACCTGTGTCCTGGGTTGTGGACAGGAGAATAACTTCACATCTCTGTCCCTTGCTATTGAAGGGTTCCCTTTGCTGCACACCTTTGTCTTGGGTTGTGAACAGGAGAAGCACGGCGCTGCACATCTCTGTCCCTTGCTATTGAAGGGTTCACCCTGTGCTGCACACCTGTGTCCTGGGTTGTGGACAGGAGAATAACTTCACATCTCTGTCCCTTGCTATTGAAGGGTTCCCTGTGCTGCACACCTTTGTCTTGGATTGTGAACAGGAGAAGCACGGCGCTGCACATCTCTGTCCCTTGCTATTGAAGGGTTCCCTTTGCTGCACACCTTTGTCTTGGATTGTGAACAGGAGAAGCACGGCGCTGCAAATTTTCCCTTGCTATTGAAGGGTTCCCTGTGCTGCACACCTTTGTCTTGGGTTGTGAACAGAAGCATGGCACTACACATCCCTGCCCCTTTCTATTGAAGGGTTCACCCTGTGCTGTACACCTGTTTCCTGGGTTGTGAACAGGAGAAGCATGGCATTGCACATCTCTGCCCCTTGCTATTGAATGGTTCGCCCTGTGCTGCACACCTGTGTCCTGGGTTGTGGACAGGAGAATAACTTCACATCTCTGTCCCTTGCTATTGAAGGGTTCCCTTTGCTGCACACCTTTGTCTTGGGTTGTGAACAGGAGAAGCACGGCGCTGCACATCTCTGTCCCTTGCTATTGAAGGGTTCCCTGTGCTGCACACCTTTGTCTTAGGTTGTGAACAGAAGCATGGCACTACACATCCCTGCCCCTTTCTATTGAAGGGTTCACCCTGTGTTGTACACCTGTTTCCTGGGTTGTGAACAGGAGAAGCACGGCGCTGCACATCTCTGTCCCTTGCTATTGAAGGGTTCCCTGTGCTGCACACCTTTGTCTTGGGTTGTGAACAGAAGCATGGCACTACACATCCCTGCCCCTTTCTATTGAAGGGTTCACCCTGTGCTGCACACCTCTGTCCTGGGTTGTGGACAGGAGAATAACTTCACATCTCTGTCCCTTGCTATTGAAGGGTTCCCTTTGCTGCACACCTTTGTCTTGGATTGTGAACAGGAGAAGCACGGCGCTGCACATCTCTGTCCCTTGCTATTGAAGGGTTCCCTTTGCTGCACACCTTTGTCTTGGATTGTGAACAGGAGAAGCACGGCGCTGCACATTTGTCCCTTGCTATTGAAGGGTTCCCTGTGCTGCACACCTTTGTCTTGGGTTGTGAACAGGAGAAGCATGGCACTACACATCCCTGCCCCTTTCTATTGAAGGGTTCACCCTGTGCTGTACACCTGTTTCCTGGGTTGTGAACAGGAGAAGCATGGCATTGCACATCTCTGCCCCTTGCTATTGAATGGTTCGCCCTGTGCTGCACACCTGTGTCCTGGGTTGTGGACAGGAGAATAACTTCACATCTCTGACCCTTGCTATTGAAGGGTTCCCTTTGCTGCACACCTTTGTCTTGGGTTGTGAACAGGAGAAGCACGGCGCTGCACATTTGTCCCTTGCTATTGAAGGGTTCCCTGTGCTGCACACCTTTGTCTTGGGTTGTGAACAGAAGCATGGCACTACACATCCCTGCCCCTTTCTATTGAAGGGTTCACCCTGTGCTGTACACCTGTTTCCTGGGTTGTGAACAGGAGAAGCATGGCATTGCACATCTCTGCCCCTTGCTATTGAATGGTTCGCCCTGTGCTGCACACCTGTGTCCTGGGTTGTGGACAGGAGAATAACTTCACATCTCTGTCCCTTGCTATTGAAGGGTTCCCTTTGCTGCACACCTTTGTCTTGAGTTGTGAACAGGAGAAGCACGGCGCTGCACATCTCTGTCCCTTGCTATTGAAGGGTTCACCCTGTGCTGCACACCTGTGTCCTGGGTTGTGGACAGGAGAATAACTTCACATCTCTGTCCCTTGCTATTGAAGGGTTCCCTGTGCTGCACACCTTTGTCTTGGGTTGTGAACAGAAGCATGGCACTACACATCCCTGCCCCTTTCTATTGAAGGGTTCACCCTGTGCTGTACACCTGTTTCCTGGGTTGTGGACAGGAGAAGCACGGCGCTGCACATCTCTGTCCCTTGCTATTGAAGGGTTCCCTTTGCTGCACACCTTTGTCTTGGATTGTGAACAGGAGAAGCACGGCGCTGCACATCTCTGTCCCTTGCTATTGAAGGGTTCCCTTTGCTGCACACCTTTGTCTTGGATTGTGAACAGGAGAAGCACGGCGCTGCACATCTCTGTCCCTTGCTATTGAAGGGTTCCCTGTGCTGCACACCTTTGTCTTGGGTTGTGAACAGAAGCATGGCACTACACATCCCTGCCCCTTTCTATTGAAGGGTTCACCCTGTGTTGTACACCTGTTTCCTGGGTTGTGAACAGGAGAAGCACGGCGCTTCACATCTCTGCCCCTTGCTATTGAAGGGTTCACCCTGTGTTGTACACCTGTTTCCTGGGTTGTGAACAGGAGAGGCACGGCGCTTCACATCTCTGACCCTTGCTGTTGAAGGGTTCCCTTTGCTGCACACCTTTTGTCTTGGATTGTGAACAGGAGAAGCACGGCGCTGCACATCTCTGTCCCTTGCTATTGAAGGGTTCCCTTTGCTGCACACCTTTGTCTTGGATTGTGAACAGGAGAAGCACGGCGCTGCACATCTCTGTCCCTTGCTGTTGAAGGGTTCCCTGTGCTGCACACCTTTGTCTTGGGTTGTGAACAGAAGCATGGCACTACACATCCCTGCCCCTTTCTATTGAAGGGTTCACCCTGTGCTGCACACCTGTGTCCTGGGTTGTGGACAGGAGAATAACTTCACATCTCTGTCCCTTGCTATTGAAGGGTTCCCTGTGCTGCACACCTTTGTCTTGGGTTGTGAACAGAAGCATGGCACTACACATCCCTGCCCCTTTCTATTGAAGGGTTCACCCTGTGCTGTACACCTGTTTCCTGGGTTGTGGACAGGAGAATAACTTCACATCTCTGTCCCTTGCCATTGAAGGGTTCCCTTTGCTGCACACCTTTGTCTTGGATTGTGAACAGGAGAAGCATGGCGCTGCACATCTCTCTCCCTTGCTATTGAAGGGTTCCCTGTGCTGCACACCTTTGTCTTGGATTGTGAACAGGAGAAGCATGGCACTACACATCCCTGCCCCTTTCTATTGAAGGGTTCACCCTGTGCTGTACACCTGTTTCCTGGGTTGTGAACAGGAGAAGCATGGCATTGCACATCTCTGCCCCTTGCTATTGAATGGTTCGCCCTGTGCTGCACACCTTTGTCTTGGGTTGTGAACAGAAGCATGGCATTGCACATCTCTGCCCCTTTCTATTGAAGGGTTCCCTGTGCTGCACACCTATGCCCTGGGTTGTGAACAATAGAAGCCCGGCACTGCACTTCTTTGACCCTTGCTATTGAAGGGTTCGCCCTGTGTTGCACACCTATGCCCTGGGTTGTGAACAGGAGAAGCACGGCACTGCACTTCTCTGACCCTTGCTATTGAAGGGTTCGCCCTGTGCTGCACACCTGTACACTTGAGACTATGAATAGATGAGTCTTGTTTCGCACCCCTGAATCTACACTGTTGTACCTTGGGGGTGTTGAACTAGCTGGGTCTGGTGGCTTAGTGGACTTTTGCGTCCACTGTAGGGGCCTCTGTTTGACCTCATGGTCACGGGTTCAATCCCGGTGGGTCCACTCAGCCTTTCATCCTTCTGAGGTCGATAAAATGAGTACCATAGAATTGGGTAACAATAAACCTCTGTTATTCAACGCCTAGATACCCTTCTGGGTGAACGTGCGCTTTACAAATACTCGTTATGTAGCTGCTTTGCAGATTTCAGCCATGGGTGTGTTTGTTAGCAAGTCCCTGGTAGCCGGTGACCTCTAGTAGATGGAGGCCTAGACCCCCTTATCGTGTTTCCTTGATTTCTGGAAACAATGGTGTATGCATGGCTGGTTCAGCAAGTTTCATGGTATTAATTCTAAACCCTTTGTGTAGGTGCAAGTGTGAAGACCAAGAGCTGGCTGGGTAATTCAAGATAATGTCTCGGAGGCCAGTAAAACCTTTCGGGTGTGAAGTGCACGTTCTGCTTCAGGGGAGCATTAGGAAAGTATGTAGGTGGTGAAATAACTGCTTAAACGTATAAGTCCATTATAACGTAAGGTAGAAAAGTAAGCCCACCCTATCCATGTGAAAAGAGGTTTATGGTGTCTCTAGCTAACTCTGCCTATGAGGTATGGGAGCCTGGAAGGCTAACTTCTCCTGCTGGGGTACTGGAGCCTGGAAGGCTACTCCCTGCCTGCTGAGGTACGGGAGCCTGGAAGGCTGCTCCCTGCCTGCTGAGGTACGGGAGCCTGGAAGGCTACACCCTGCCTGCTGAGGTAGAGGAACCTGGAAGGCTAACTCTGCCTGCTGAGATACGGCTTGCCTGGAAGGTCAACTGTCTGCTAAGGTACCGCCTGCCTGGAAGGCTAACTAGGCCTTCCAGGCTACCCGTACCTCAGCCGGCAGAGTTAGCCTTTCAGACTGCCCGTACCTCAGCCGGCAGGGTGTAGCCTTCCAGACTGCCCGTACCTCAGCCGGCAGGGTGTAGCCTTCCAGACTGCCCGTACCTCAGCCGGCAGGGTGTAGCCTTCCAGACTGCCCGTACCTCAGCCGGCAGGGTGTAGCCTTCCAGACTGCCTGTACCTCAGCCAGCAGGGTGTAGCTTTCCAGACTGCCTGTACCTCAGCCAGCAGGGTGTAGCCTTCCAGACTGCCCGTACCTCAGCCGGCAGGGTGTAGCCTTCCAGACTGCCCGTACCTCAGCAGGCAGGGTGTACTTCCCGTACCTCAGCAGGCAGGGTGTAGCCTTCCAGACTGCCCGTACCTCAGCAGGCAGGGTGTACTGCCCGTACCTCAGCAGGCAGGGTGTACTGCCCGTACCTCAGCAGGCAGGGTGTACTGCCCGTACCTCAGCAGGCAGGGTGTACTGCCCGTACCTCAGCAGGCAGGGTGTACTGCCCGTACCTCAGCAGGCAGGGTGTAGCCTTCCAGACTGCCCGTACCTCAGCAGGCAGGGTGTAGTCTTCCAGACTGCCGGTACCTCCGCAGGCAGAGTTAGTCTTCTAGACTTCCTGTACCTCAGCAGGCAGGGTGTAGCCTTCCAGACTTCCTGTACCTCAGCGGTCGTGAGAAAATAAATATATATATATATCAGTTGCTCGCTTTTGTTCCGTTGTTTCTTTCCACCAACAAACGAGAGTGGACCCAAATATGTGCAATTTTGTTTTATTTTACTGCTCCAACAGCCTCGCCATTGTGTGTGTGTGTGTGTATATATATATATATATATATATATATATATATATATATATATATATATATATATATTATCTACTGGCGGTCGCCAGTAGATAGTTATAGTTAGGACCTATTTTCCATAGGAAATCCGCGACATTCTATTTGAAATAACTCTCTTGCCGGTTGACGTATCTTCGCGAAATTTTCAAACTTTGTGGGGCGCTCCGGTCCGCTCCTACCCTGAAAGTCTCGGGGTGATTCGTTAAGCGGTGGCCGAGAAAAAAGGTGGGTCCCAAAACGTGTTTTCCCCATTCATTTTTCCATAGGAAACTTTAGACACGGCTACAGCCCGAACTGCTGAACGGAATTACACCAAATTTGGCAAAGAGGTAGTTCTTGGTTCAGAAAGAACCCTTTTGTTAAATGGTGTAAATCCGTTCAGTAGTTGCTGAGAAAATCAAAAGTAAAAGTACATATATATCTATGGGCACGGAGGATCCGCGCACCCTCCCGATCACGAGCTGTCTGCTAATTGGCTGTCAACACTCCAAACCAGGAAGTGTTGGCAGCCATCTTGTTCCTCGGTAGAACCGAGGAACAAGAAAGCAGTAAAAAAAGTGCGCAAAACGCACAAAGGGGGCAGGGTAGAAACACCCTGACCCCTAGGTCTGCTCAGGGGGTCCCACAAGGACCCCTGGGCAAAAAAAGCATTTAAAAAAAAAAAGAAATCGGCAGGATGCGCTCAGGGTAAAAAAAAAATAATAATCGAAGCGCGGTCTCCGCGCTGCGATGACACTCTGCCCCGGGTGGGCCAAGTCCCGGGGGCATGCTGAGGGGGTTTATTTTATGTATGGGGGGCCTCTAAGGGCTCCCCAAGTCCCGGGGACCGCCACCCCCGGGGCTTTATTTGAAAAGTAGCGGGAGGGCTCTGAGCCCTCCCGCAGCCCCGGGGACCACCACCTCCCGGGGCTTCTTTATTTTTAAATTAACATGTGTGGGGGGCTCCAGCCCCCCACACGCCCTGGGGACCACCACCTCCCCGGGGCACTAACAGAATTGAAAATGCGAGCCCCGGGGACCACCACCTCCCCGGGGCTGTGCATTTGGATGGGAGGGGGCCGCGCGGCCCCCTCCTGGAGCCTGTGGTGGCCCTGGGGACCGCCACCCCCAGGGCCAACTCCTGCAGTGTCCCGGGGTGCCTACCCCGGGACACTGCTGTTTGCAATGACAGGACGGGAGCCTCGCGGCTCCCGTCCTGTCATTGCAAACTGCTTTGGATATTGGAGAGAGAGCAGGAAACCTGCTCTCGCTCCAATATCCAAACACAATTGCTTTTCCACACGGGGAGCAGCATGTTAGCTGCTCCCCATGTGGAAAATCAATGCCGGCTCCCGTAGGACACGGGGAGCCGGCGGGACTGTGGGGGTTTGGGGATCCCCCACAGTCCCCAACCAGAGGCCAGGCCCCGGGGGATGGGGTCCCCGGGGCAAGTAGTGGCCCGAGGAGGGCCACGCGGCCCCCTCCCCAGAAATAATTTAAAAAAAAAAAAAAAGGCCTGCCCCGGGGATGGGGTCCCGGGGCAAAAGGAGGCCTGAGGAGGGGGCCACGCAGCCCCCTCCTTAAAAATTAATGTAAAAGTGTGGCCATGCCCCGGGGGATGGGGTCCCCGGGGTAGGATTCGGCCAGGGGAGGGGGCCACGCGGCCCCCTTCCCGTTTAATTTAAAAAAAAAAAGGGATAAGGCCATGGGGGATGGGGTCCCCAGGGCCCAAAAATAGGAAAAGGAAGGGGGGCCACACAGCCCCCTTCAGGGAAAAAAAAAAGAAAAAACGATCGGGCCGCAGGCCCCGCCCCTTCCTTCACCACTCTGCAAACGCGCCCCTGGCGCGTTTGCAGATGGGAAGTAATTCCCCTTCAATACTGGGGTCCTGAGGCCAACTAGCCCACCAGGAACCTCCAGTATGCGCCAGGGGCTGCGTTGCAGAGAGGTGTACAGAGGCCACGCCCTTTTACACCTCTCTGCAACACAGCTCTGTGGCGCTTTTTGGATATACCTGTTGGGCTAGTTGGCCCCCAGGGAACCTCAGGATTCAGGGAGTTAATCCCCGACTTAAAACGCGCCACAGGGCGCGTTTGCACAGTGGTGAAGGGAGGGGGCGGGGCTTCAGGTGACATGTGTGCAAACAGGCCCCGTGGCGTGTTTTAAGATGGGGATTAAGTCCCCTTGAATCCTGAGGGTCCCTGGAGTCCAACTAGCCCACCATGTACTTCCAAAAGCGCCACAGAGCTGCCTTGCAGAGAGGTGTAAAAGGGGTGTGGCCTCTGTACACGTCTCTGCAACGCAGCCCCTGGCGCATACTGGAGGTTCCTGGTGGGCTAGTTGGCCCCCAGGGACCCTCATGATTAAAGGGGACTTAATCCCCCAACTTAAACGCGCCACGGGGCGCATTTGCACAGATGTCACCTCAGGCCCCGCCCCTCCCTTCACCATTGTGCAAATATTCCTCTATAATCAGCCGAAATACGAATTCCGATTTACTCACCTGTTATCAGGAGAGACCTCAGTGCTGCATCTTTCAGCCCAGTACTGATCCTGAAAAGTAATTTTAACCGTACTTACCAGTAACTTGAATTTCCTTCCATAGGATATCATTGCCTGCTTTTTGCTGAAAAAGTTTCTAAGTGTCGATTTTTGAAACATTCAAATATTCCTCTAAAATTAGCCGAAATACGAATTCCGATTTACTCACCTGTTATCAGGAGAGAACCCAGTGCTGCATCTTTTAGCCCAGCACTGACCCTGAAAAGTAATTTTAACCGTACTTACCAGTAACTTGTATTTCCTTCCATTGGAATCCATTGTCTGGTTTTCAGCAGAAAAGTTTCGAAGTGTCGATTTTCACAAACTACAAATATTCCTTAAAAATCGCCTGTATGACTTAAACGCATTCTTTCAACTGTTTACAGGAGATGCACCAGTGCTGGATCCAGGATCCACCACTGAGTGAGAAAAAGTCACGATAACACTACTTACCTGCTAAGTGAATTTCCTCCCATAGGATAACATTGGTGATTCTATGTGAAAAAGTTTCTAAGTGTCAACTTTTAAAATACAATAATATTCCTTAAAAATCACTACTGTAACCAAAACGCTTTTACTCAACTGTTTACAGGAGATGTCCCAGGACTGAATCTAGGATTCAGTCCTGTGGTTAGAAAAGTAATCCATAAAGTAACTAATTGCATTTAGCTAGAAATTCACATTGAGCTCAATGTTGCATTGTGTTTGAAATTGTGTTGCCCATTGCAACAACTGTAACTACTGTACTTAAGTCTATTGCCTATTTGCAAAGTATTTAAAGTAAATTAATTCATTCTGAGAAAGTATATTTTGTAATGTATAATGTAATTACAATGTAATTTAAAAAATAAAATATCTAAAAATAAATAGTTTAAAAAATGTAGTAAATCAGTATGAAAAAAATAAAAATAACAATTAATACATTTAAAAATTGGCATTTACAAAACCTTTGAAATTCACTGAAAAAAACCATAGGTTTCAGACATGTTATAGTTAGGAATTAGCATTTAAAAAACCTTACAAATTCACTGAAAAAACCATAGGTTTCAGGCACGTTATAGTTAGAAATTAGCATTTAAAAAACCTTACAAATTCACTGAAAAAACCATAGGTTTTAGGGACAGTTATAGTTACTTGGACATTGCACTCGTACAAAACCCGTGAAATTCCCCCGTTAGTTAGTTCAGCTAACTATAACTTGCGCCCCCGCAATGCACTGCTGATGACGTCACATATTACATCACTCATGACATGGTCAGTGACATCACTGATGACATCTCAAATGACATCATCCATGTGATAATTTCATGCATCTTCTCACACCCTAATATAACTTTTGATACACCCACTCTAAATTACAGACTGCCATTCTCAAAACCACAGACACTCCAATAACTACATACCAACTCACTGATTCTTAGGTCTACACACACATCCACTCACTCACCCGTACAGTCACTCATACTTACAGTCACTCAGTACAGGACTATCATATGCACTCATACACCTATATAAACACTGACACACCGCCACTCATCCATAGAGGTACTCACACACCTAGTCAGTCATGCAAAAAATTAATCACACACCCATTTACTCACCTATAGAGTTATACACACACCAGCTCAATAACTCATACAAATACTAGCACATTCTTACGCTCTTATACAATAACTGATACAAGCACACACGCATCCATACAGCCACTCTCACAATCACACACTCTCACGTATAGCCTTTTAAATACTCTAACACACATATATACTTCCTTTTACATATGTAGTTAAACGCACATGTACCACTGAGATATACATTCACTCACTAACACACCCATACACACACTCACCCACCCAAGCAGTCCATCACAGACACACTCTTCAAATCATGCACCCAGTGAATCACCCACTCACACATCTATGTACAGAGTCGCACACACCCCACCCACACAAACACTCAGGCAGCCATACAGATACTCAGACAACCAATCAATAACTCATAAAGACACTCATGTAGCTATTCACAAACCCATGCAGCCACTTACACAGCAACAGACAGACGGATACAGACATTCACCCAGTTTAGTCACTAACCCATGCATTCAGTAATATACGTTTAATCACTCACTTATACAGTTAGTCACGCACCTACTAAATCATCCATTCAGACACTTATACACCCACTCACTCTTCAATACGCCTTTCCCTATATATATTAAACATATTTAAACTTTACAGAAACACAGTCACTGGATGATGTCATCAGTGATGTCATTTGAGATGTCATCAGTGATGTCATCAGTGATGTCACTGACCATGTCATGAGTGATGTAATATGTGACGTCATCAGCAGTGCATTGCGGGCGCGAGTTATAGTTAGCTGAACTAACTATAACGGGGGAATTTCACGGGTTTTGTACGAGTGCAATGTCCAAGTAACTATAACTGTCCCTAAAACCTATGGTTTTTTCAGTGAATTTGTAAGGTTTTTTAAATGCTAATTTCTAACTATAACGTGCCTGAAACCTATGGTTTTTTCAGTGAATATATATATATATATATTCAGAAGGCATCACAGTTGCAGAGGGATGGAAAACTTTGAGGTGCCGCAGATGGGGTTCAGTCCTCTATTCTACAAGTTACATATAGATCGTGGCAGAAATCTGAATACTGTTATTCATTCACACAGTTTATGTAAGAAACCAGGTTCGTACTGTCGAGAAGGGGAGGAGGGTGGATCTCTGAGTTCCACCACAGAGTATCTCAACAGGTGGGTGGATGCCTCCTGGCAGCCCTCACCCACCAATCCTCAAAGATGCTTTTCTTCTTGAGCCCGACGCAAATGCAGCAGGCCCACACCTTCCCTCTTTTAGTGTACGGAGGACTCCGGCTAGGGCTTGGCCATGGTTTTTCTTCCTTCTCCCACCTCCCACAGTCAGTGCTAGCTGCCTCTGCCCCAGTACCTGTGTGCTGTTCATGTGGGTTCTCTGCAGGCGCTGTCACAGTACCAGCCTTCACCATTGGGCAGAACGTGGTGGGGAAACCGTGGGCTAGCTCCATCCCGCAATGTGCTGCAAGGCGACAGAAATGAACCATATCTGCTACATACAAGTGTGCCGGCTTCACCATGTGAAAAAGATCATGGCTGCAGCAGGGGCCCACCCAGGCAGATGGCATGGCCAGCCTGAAGCCCTTCATTTAAAGTCAGTCCTGTGGGTGGTTCAGATTAGCAGCCCACATGTGACGTTTAAGTTTTAAAACACCGAGACACATTTTACGTCTTGATACTGTGGCCTTACTTAATAGCAAAATACGCACATTATCAGAGCGTAGTGATTTCCTAGTGTCCAGAATGAACATTACCTGCAAGTCTAGTGGGCGGGCATGAGAAAAGCCGGGTTGTTACAGTTTGTTTAATGTAGTTTTCATATAGCATCCTGTTCTGACCTCACAACACTAAAAACATAAAATAAACCACCACTAAGATATATGGTCTAATTTCAAGCACATTCTTTGTTTACATTTTCTTGCAAATTCTCCTTGGAAACATTGTGTTCTGTAAAAGTCACTTTAAGACCTCAGGCTATTTTTTTGCAGATCTCGCCATTATAACCAACTCCCTCGAAGCCACTTCCTGTGCAGATCAACGCCTTTCTCACTCTAGACCTCTTCCACGCAGTTCTAGAAACAGCTAGATCCTCCCAATTGAAAGAAGAAAAAAAAAACCTACTCTACACCCTTTGACCTTGCCAACTACCAGCCCATAACTACTCTACCTGCCTTTGACAAGATCATCGAAAAAGTAGTCTGTGTTCAAAATGACATCAATGCTAACCATCCCCTGCACAACCACCAATCTGGCTTCAGATCACACTGCAGCACGGAGCCAGCTGCTTCACTCTGCTCAGCTGTCTTCAACACAGCCTAACATCCCAACCTCATCCACATCCTGAAGTCTTGAATGGGATTCATCGGCACTGTCCTTCACTGGTTCTCCTCCTATAATTCCAACTGACACCAGTTTGTTCACATGGGCACCACCAGTCCTGGAAGCTCCCTCTCACCTGTGGAATCCCCCAGGGTTCCATACTGTCCCCAGTCATCTTCAACCTCTACGTGGAGCCCATTGGGTATTTATTTACAGACAGCAGCATTAAAATTCACCACTCCTGGTGGCCAACGACGCTGGGAGCAGCCCCGACACCCACCGACCACGCACGCAACCTGGGAGTCATCCTCGACTCAACGCTCTCCATGACCAAGCAAGTCAACGCAGTCTCCTCCTCCTGCTTCAACACCCTCCGCATGCTTCGCAAGATCTACAGGTGGATCCCGACAGACACAAGAAGAACAGTCACCCAGGCCCTCGTCAGTAGCAGACTGGACTATGGGAACGCCCTCTACGCGGGAGCCCCGGCCAAGCTCATCAAGCGACTGCAACGCATACAAAACGCCTCTGCACGACTGATCCTCGACGTACCACGCCACAGCCACATCACCCCCCACTTGAGGAACCTGCACTGGCTCCCCGTCGACAGGAGGATCACCTTCAAACTCCTCACCCACGCACACAAGGCACTCCACAAAACTGGCCCAGCCTACCTCAACAGACGGCTCTTCTTCTACGTCCCCAACCGCCAGCTCCGCTCCGCCGACCTCTCCTCGCCACCGTCCCCCGCATTCGAAGAACAACCACCGGCGGCAGATCCTTCTCACACCTCGCCGCCAAGACCTGGAACACCCTTCCACTAAGCCTACGAAAGACCCAAGACCTGCTGACCTTCAGGAGGCTACTCAAGACCTGGCTGTTCGACCAGAGGCAGCATCCCCCCCCCCTTCCCTCTCCCCAGCGCCTTGAGACCCTCGCGGGTAAGTAGTGCGCTCTACAAATTTTGTGATTGATTGATTGAATATGCCAACAATACACAACTCTACTTGAAAGTCTCTGCTCAAGACTTCCAAGACCTCGAATACTACTGCTTCTCATCCAGACCGGGATAACCTACACTTACCTGAATCTCTTGCCTACCAAGACAGAATTCCTGTTATTTGCCAAGAACAGCAATCCAGACATAGTACAAAACGGTCCCAATGACATGAGCCTGGACTAATTTGAAACCTAACTTTGACCAAATGTGTTGTCACATGGATTCACCATGGACACCAGAATCGCTCTCAAAAAACACATTGCCAAAAAAATGCACCCTGGTTCTGGCTTTGTTGTCTTAAGAGAGTGAAACTGTTACTTCCAGAAGGCAACTTTAGGACTGGTGGTCAGTCATGTTAAGCTCTCATACTCTCGCTCTGGATGATGGGGACTCCCTGCTCCTCAGCCTCAGAGGCACCATATGTACCACAGTACTTCTCATACAGTGCCTGAAGAAAATTTGAAAATATACAGATTGCCCCTTGGTATACTTGCCATAAATGGTGTAAATGCCACTGCTTGATAACCCATGTTCTTTGGTAACATCTGCTACCAGCCAGTGAAATTAGGCTTCAACTATGCGAGAAAGGCAATGTCTCCACCTTGAATATATTTCTGTATTTTAGGCTGAAACATACATGGCAGGCCTGTTACCCGGATTTCCCCACTAACTTCCTTCACGGAATGCCCTCACTTTCGTGATGATCATACACACGCACCCCACTAAGGTAATCATTTTACACTAGCATATCCATCCCCAGAATGACCGCATCAGGTATAGCGAAGGGAAAATGGGAAATGGGTCTAGATATTCGACTCACTGTTGACTATTGGCACTACTGCTGCTTTCAAACAGGTTGGATCTCCCAGTCCTCGATGTTAGAAATGTATGCACAGCAGCATTTGATACCATTGATCACGTCCTATGTTTTCTTAGAGCAAGGTCATCAGGCCTGCGCGACAAGCAATCAAATGGTGAGAATCATTCCTTACAGATCTCTTTCAAAGTCATTGTCCTTCATTTCTATTTATCAACACCTTTAGTAAACTGTGGTGTCCCACAAGGATACATCCCTTCACCTTTGCTGATTAACATCTGTATATATCGTTTGGCCTATGCATTGCAGAAAAGGGCCGGCAAGTCCTATATTTATGCCGACCATACTGTGATCTTGTTTAAGCTTTCTTTTGTATCTAATTGTATTGGTAATTTCAGCACTGGTATGTATATAATATTGAGGTTTGGTCACTTCTGGATGGCAACACATTTTCTAAAACGAAACCCTGCCAAATCTGAGTTGATTGGCAATCAGTGGCAATCTGGTTTTTATTTACAAATGTTTTGGCCATCGAGTATGGGTCCACTTTAAGTTCCACCAAATACTGTAAAACAGAAGCGGCTCCTCCGCAGTGGCAGAAGAGCTTCGCACCACTGCCTGGCTCAGAGCCAGCAAATGAAAAATAAAACTATGTTCTTGCATTGTTTTATTTTGCATTTGCCGGCTCTTAACCAGCGCTGTAGGTAGGGGCGGGGCCGAGGCATGGGGGAGGAGGAGTGCTACGTGCCCTCCTTAAGTGCTCATGTGTGTTTGGCAGGCCGTCTCCGGCCGACCAAAACACACATGCGCACTTAGGTTTCTCCAGCCCGGCTGCATTGAGCAGCCGGGCTAGAGAAACACCCACAGACCTCCTGGCCTGAGCGGAGCGTCTTTCTAGCACGCTCAGGCCAATCCCCGCGCTGCTCTGCAGCACGGGTATTGGATGGGAGTCTGTCACAGGGGCTGCTGGGACCAGGAAGAGGAGAGGCGGTGTGACGCTGGAGGCGGCTGGTGGCTAAAGGTAAGCTTTAAAAAAAAAAAATATTATTTCTAACATCCCCACGACCTCCCCTTCCCCCCTTCCGCGACCCCACCTTCCCCCCTTCCGCGACCCCACCTTCCCCCCCTTCCGCGACCCCACCTTCCCCCCTTCCGCGACCCCACCTTCCCCCTTCCGCGACCCCACCTTCCCCCCTTCCGCGACCCCACCTTCCCCCTTCCGCGACCCCACCTTCCCCCTTCTGCGACCCCACCTTCCCCCCTTCCGCGACCCCACCTTCCCCCCTTCCGCGACCCCACCTTCCCCCCTTCCGTGACCCCACCTTCCCCCTTCCGCGACCCCACCTTCCCCCCTTCCGCGACCCCACCTTCCCCCTTCCGCGACCCCACCTACCCCCTTCCGCGACCCCACCTACCCCCTTCCGCGACCCCACCTACCCCCTTCCGCGACCCCACCTACCCCCCTTCCGCGACCCCACCTTCCCCCCTTCCGCGACCCCACCTTCCCCCTTCCGCGACCCCACCTTCCCCCCTTACGTGACCCCACCTTCCCCCTTACGTGACCCCACCTTCCCCCCTTCTGTGACCCCCACCTTCCCCCTTCTGCGACCCCCACCTTCCCCCTTCTGCGACCCCCACCTTCCCCCCTTCTGCGACCCCCACCTTCCCCCTTCTGCGACCCCACCTTCCCCCCTTTCCACGACCCCACCTTCCCCCCTTTCCACGACCCCACCTTCCCCCCCTTCCGCGACCCCCCCTTCCGCGACCCCACCTTCCCCCTTCCGCGACCCCACCTTCCGCGACCCCACCTTCCCCCTTCCGCGACCCACCTTCCCCCTTCCGCGACCCACCTTCCCCTTTCCGCGACCCACCTTCCCCACCCCACCTTCCCCCTTCCGCTACCCCCCTTCTGCGACCCACCTTCCCCCTTCCGCTACCCCCCTTCTGCGACCCACCTTCCCCCTTCTGCGACCCACCTTCCCCCCTTCTGCGACCCACCTTCCCCCCTTCCGCGACCCACCTTCCGCGACCCCACCTGCCCCCTTCCGCGACCCCACCTGCCCCCTTCCGCGACCCCACCTGCCCCCCTTCCGCGACCCCACCTGCCCCCTTCCGCGACCCCACCTGCCCCTTCCGCTACCCCCTTCTGCGACCCACCTTCCCCCTTCCGCGACACACCTTCCCCCCTTCCGCGACACACCTTCCCCCCATTCCGCGACCCACCTTCCCCCCATTCCGCGACCCACCTTGCCCCCCACCCCTTCCGCGACCCCACCTTCTCCCCCCTTCCCCCTTTCCGCGACCCCACCTTCCCCCCCTTCCCCGACCCACCTTCCCCCCTTCCCCGACCCACCTTCCCCCTTCCCCCGACCCACCTTCCCCCCCTTCCCCGACCCACCTTCCCCCTTCCGCGACCCACCTTCCCCCCCTTCCGCGACCCACCTTCCCCCCCTTCCGCGACCCACCTTCCCCCTTCCGCGACCCACCTTCCCCCCCTTCCGCGACCCACCTTCCCCCCACTTCCGCGACCCACCTTCCCCCCTTCCGCGACCCCCCTTCCGCCACCCCCCACCTTCCGCGACCCCCCCACCTTCCGCGACCCCCCCACCTTCCGCGACCCCCCCACCTTCCGCGACCCACCTTCCCCGACCCACCTTCCCCCCCTTCCCCGACCCACCTTCCCCCCTTCCCCGACACACCTTCCCCCCTTCCCCGACCCACCTTCCCCCTTCCCCGACCCAACTTCCCCCTTCCCCGACCCACCTTCCCCGACCCACCTTCCCCCCTTCCGCGACCCACCTTCCCCGACCCACCTTCCCCCTTCCGCGACCCACCTTCCCCCTTCCGCGACCCACCTTCCCCCCTTCCGCGACCCACCTTCCCCGACCCACCTTCCCCCTTCCGCGACCCACCTTCCCCCCTTCCGCGACCCACCTTCCCCCCTTCCGCGACCCACCTTCCCCCCTTCCGCGACCCACCTTCCCCCCCTTCCGCGACCCCCTTCCCCCCCCTTCCGCGACCCACCTTCCCCCCCTTCCGCGACCCACCTTCCCCCCCTTCCGCGACCCACCTTCCGCGACCCACCTTCCCCCCCCTTCAGCGACCCACCTTCCCCCCCTTCAGCGACCCACCTTCCCCCCCCTTCAGCGACCCACCTTCCCCCCCCTTCAGCGACCCACCTTCCCCCCTTCCGCGACCCACCTTCCCCCCTTCCGCGTCCCACCTTCCCCCCTTCTGCGTCCCACCTTCCCCCTTCCGCGACCCACCTTCCCCCTTCCGCGACCCACCTTCCCCCTTCCGCGACCCACCTTCCCCCTTCCGCGACCCACCTTCCCCCTTCCGCGACCCACCTTCCCCCCTTCCGCGACCCACCTTCCCCCCCTTCCGCGACCCACCTTCCCCCCCTTCCGCGACCCACCTTCCCCCCTTCCGCGACCCACCTTCCCCCCTTCCGCGACCCACCTTCCCCCCCTTCCGCGACCCACCTTCCCCCCTTCCGCGACCCACCTTCCCCCCTTCCGCGACCCACCTTCCCCCCCCTTCCGCGACTCACCTTCCCCCCCCAAGGGGGCTAGCATTATGTATCCACTTTTATTTCCTCCTTCTGTGCAGCAACACTTTAAAGTTCCATGAAACAGAACACATATAAAACTTTATAAATAAATGAACAGAATAACCTCACCATGAGTATAGAATCGTCAATCCTAAAAAAGTAGTCCTTCTCCACCATATTCTTCCTCTTTAGTTTCTCCTTCAATGCCATCCATCTTTCCATTCTTGATCTTCTTATTCTTCTCTCAGTACCCTGAAATAAACAATTCATCATTAGCTATCTTTTCTGTATATAAAATACCCATATTACAACTATAGTTATGTACAATATATCTATAAATTTCCTTTAATCTCTACCCCTTTCCTCCTTTCAAAAATGGGAAGGATAATGCTAGCCTCTTGTCTTTAATAAAAGATCTGTTATTTATGCAGTTAACCTTTAAGAATCGTCATTTTATGGCAAGGCAGGAGGCTAGCATTATGCATATTCGAAGTTTTCAATGCACAGCTCAACATGCTCAATCGGTTTGAAATAGAATTTCCTTCATATATCTGCATCAGACCAACCGGCTGCTTTCAATATTTCTTCTATCCTTCCTCCTGACACGCAAACGTTATCTGCCATAGCACCCCTTACAGAATGGGCTTTAAATTGCTCTAAATGTATTCTTGCTTCCTTCATTGTCAACTTCACCCATCTTGGAATTGTAGGGTTTGTAACCCTATAAGAAATCAGCATCTCTTCTCCTCCATCCTTGCCTCATACTCTTTTAAATATCGTACCACACAACTGTCAAATCTTGGATAAAACACTGACTCCATCATCGTCTTAGTCCTTTTCCGAATTTCGAACAAAACTCCATTTGGCTGAAACAATCTACTAGACCCCTCCAATGCCTTGACATCCGAAACTCTCCTGAACGAAATAAAACACCAAACTCGCTAACTTCCAAGATAATTCTTTTACAGTTCAATATTTATTGCCTGGCCATCTTTCATATAACTTCAAAACCCTATCCACGTCCCACAGAAACTCATATCTTGACTTTGGTGGAATCTTCAAACAAACTCCTTTCATTACCGTGGGAATCCGAGGACTCTACCAATAGACAACCCCTGTATTAATGAATGTTCTGCTGCAACTGCCGATCTAGAAACGTTCACTGTTCTGTATGACAAACCTTTAGTAAATAATTCTGCCAAATAATTCACTACCTCTACCTCATCTGCTTCCAGGGGATCCAAATCCCTTGCCATGCACCAATGTAACCATGTTCTCCATGCACCTCTGTATCTCTTCTTGGTCCCTGTAGCCCAGGATTCATTGAGCAACTCTGCAGCTGTTCCTGAAAGTTCTGTGTATCTTCCTGAATTACTGAAACTCTCCAAACTAGAAGGTTGAGCAAACCTGATTCCATGAATGATCTTCCTGCTCTACACCTCTTAACAGACCCTTGCATGACTTTATTAAATATGGCTTCTACACAGCCATATCCATATCTGTCGGAAACCACACTGGTGTTTTCCAAAAAGATGTAACTAACACTATCTGGCATTTCCATTTCGTCATTTTTAATAATACTCTCTGAATCATTGAGAAAGGTGGAAATGCATACCCTTTCATCCCTTTCAAATCCTGCATGAATGAGTCAATTGCTATGGCCCCTGGATCTGATCTCCATCTGATGTAATGTTTCAATTGATACGTTAGTCGGGATGCAAAGAGATCCACTCCTAGCGGACCCATACACCTCTGTATTTTTGGGAAATATTGCTAGTTTCCTTTCCAATCGCTGAAAATCTATCAGATTTCTTGAATTCCAATCCACTACTATATTGTTGTCCACTGGCAAATATTCTGCTTTTAAACCAATCGTGTGTTTCAAGCACAAATTCCACATCTCCTTTGCTAATTCTGACAGACCCTTCGACCTGCTTCCTTCCAACTTGTTTATATTGGTCACCGCTGTCACATCGTCCATCTTCAACAGAACTGAATTCCCCTGCAGTTCCGTTCAGAAACTGCTTAAAGCAAACGATCATGCTTTCATTTCCAGACAATGTATATGTTCCTTCCTTTCCAACATGTTCCAAAGTCCACCTGTCTCCTGACCAGAACACGTTCAGGCCTCGATAAATCCACTCGCCCACTCGCAATTGCGAGTGAAATTTTAGCAGGTCGAGCTATTTTTAGCACTTGACCCTGCTGGCGAGTAAACTTAAGCTGGAAGAAACAGGTGTTCTATTCTTCACAAAGTGAATGAGCAATTAAAACGCCTTTAAATCTTGTTTTATCTTGACACATTTGCCAACTGCTCAAGGACAGAGGTCAAATGTCAGTTTGTCTTTTTAATAATTGTTGCTCATGTGTTCCTGGAACTATATAGTGTACAATGCTCGAAAGTAAAGTTTCTGCAAATATTTGTCATTTGAACATCACCAATTAAGGTGTTCTGATTTGTTTTCCTCCAATTTAAATCTTTGTTTGCATCACACTTCTGAATTACAAAAAAAAGTTCTTTCATAATTTCTGATCTACATGTACAATATTAATTTACAAGCTGTTCAAATGTTTTAGAGCGAAACACGGACATTTTACTGCATTTTGTTTCACAATTATTGTCAAATAGCTCACTTGACAAAAAGCATTAACTGTAAAAAGCGAAAGAAAAGTAAACCCCATTTCCAGGTGAAAAAGCCAGGCATCCCTGCTTGGTCGCACTGCTGTTCACTTTCCTTATGCACATTCAGGAGGTGCCTGCCTGCTACTAGTGACTTGCATTTGATGCAGAGTTTTGTTTTATGTTTATTTATTTAGTTTTCTCACTTATGTTATTTCCGTTTTAATTTCTTTGCAGTGCTTCAGGCAAGGAAGCTTGGCCTCCAGCATAGGAGCTGCTGGGCTGCAATTTGTTTTTACTCCCCCATTTTTATATCCTCATGGAAGTGCTATGCGCTCTAGTGTCTGGTAGAGCATGCCCCCCGTATCACGACACCCTTTATCAGAGGTGCTGCTTTGCATCTGTGCTGAAGTTGTGCGAGCAGATTACACTGAAGAAAGCACATATTTACATGTAATGCAGAATGCACAAAATACCATGAACTTATTAAAACAGCCAAAACAAAGTTTTACACAATGAGAATCAACCTGGCCAAAATTCTTCTAAAGAAACCTTCAACATCATCAGTTCTTTCTCTCCCCAGAGTCTTGCCAAATCAGCGGCCTTTTGTGGCAACCACTCCAATTCTTTTCCCAAGACAGTTCCTAGCATTTTAAAAGGCTTTATTCAAGTCACTCCCAAGCTCGGTTTGTTTTCCAACTAATGTCTAGCTACTGGGATATCGCTGGCTGAATTCAAATAAATCTCTAAACCAGAATCAGAACAAGCACTGCCCTCGTGTAGATTGGACTCTCCATTGATCCTTAAATTGATCTTTGATGTGATCAACCCGATCATAAATAAACTTCTCATCACTTGTTTGCTCTCTGTGATGGTTCTCCTGAACTGGCTCAAGTCAAGTGCAACAATTTCTGCAGAAACAACCTGCTGATCCTGCAGTCCAGAAGCAATTTTAGACCCATCTCCCTACTACGGTTTCAAAAATACTGGCAAAAAATGGTTGCTGGCCAAAGTTACAAGTACCTGGAACTACATTCTCTACTTCTTCCTTCTCATTCTGGATCAGGTCTAACTCCAGCACAGAAACGACTGTAGTTGTTTTTTTTTTTTTTTGCATTTTTACATAGCGCGAACTCGACCCGAAAGTATTGGAGCACATTACATGAGCACCAGTTACATTACAAAAAGGACACATTCATGTTTGGTAGGCACAGGTAGATTAAGTGTTTTGCCCACAATAAAAGGATGCTGAGCCGACGCCAAGACGTGAACATGGTTCCACAGTTCCATGGTCGGCAGAGCTGGCCACATCCTCTCCGCACGCAGCACATCAAAACCCCTATTAACCAAGGCAGATATCTGTGCTCGTGTTCTTTCACCTGTCCACTGATTTCGATGTGGTCTTCCACCCCGTGCTGCACAGGCTCGAGGAGCTAGAAATTTGCAAACTGGCTCTCAGATGGCTGAATCATTCCTTATCGATCGCAAGCATTCTGTCTCACCACCTTCTCTTCGGCTACAGTGAAGCTTGATTTTTGCGGTACCTCAGGGCTTTTCTCTTAGCTCAACGCTTTTCAACATATTTTTCAAAAATTCGGAACAGCAAACCATAACAAGTATACCAAAGTATACTCGTGACGCACGTCCTCACCCTGTAAGTACCCCAAACAAGAGTCCCGATTAATTATGAGCCTTTTCTTTGCTCCAAAAGTGTGCCCATCCACCGCTCCTGCCGTTCCCAGGGAGCAGTCTCCAAGACCAATGTTCGTAATTTACTCTGAAGTGAACGCCGACATGTACGGACGTTTTCGCCTGGATTGAAATGGCACATGAGCCTGTATATTATAACTGACCCTGGATTCAGGAGGGTGCAGTTTACCAGCACTAAAGTACAGACCTTATGTACTATTTTTTTGACCTTTGACATTGGTCTAAGGGTCTACAGCTACATTATTAAAGCTTGAATAGCTAAGCCCTGATGAAGTCCATATTGTTTGGACGAAACGCGTCGGCTGTCCCCCTTTTTGTATTGAAGGAATAAAGGAATTACTCTCACTATTGGATGGACATAAGCTTTTCAACATATGCATAGCCCTGGTGGAGAGCTTTGGGCTAAGAATGGTTTCTTATGCAGATGAGGCACAATTTCTGGTGTGAGTTGAATCAAATTCTCCTCGGGTGTTCGAATTCTTTTAGGTCTGTGTCACAGCTGTGGCAACATGAATGAATAGCAGTCGCCTCAAATAAAAAATGTAAAAAAAAAAAAAAAAAGGTTATGATCTTTGGTTGCCCTAATTCAATCTGGTCCTCCTCATGGTGGCCAGTAGAGCCCGGATCACCCCCTCCACCTGCTACGGTGGTCAGAAACCTGGGAATCAAATTTGACTCTAATATAGCAGTCAGAAACCTTAAACACTAGAGCTGCAGCATTCTGCCTATGCTTTCTGTGAGCCTTGAAAAAATATACTGGAATTCTTTTCTCCAGATAACAGGACAACCATTATACGCACTACCATTACCTCCAGACTTGACTACACCAATTCCCTGTATGTGCGCTTCCCTCAGGGACGGATTTATCGTGGCCAAGCACTTCAATCCTCCCCTGGCTCCCAGTAAAGCCTTTCATAGGACTGGTCCTATACACGGTTCCAACTTCATTTTTGTGTGTGTACATTAAGGTCGTCTTCAGCCTTACTTCTTAAAATCCCCTATTCAATCGGATCAGTAACGGAAGAGGACATTGCCTTCCTTCCATCTAAAATGTGCAACCTGCTTCCCCAAGAGGGACGACAACTTCGCACTGGTGCTTCCTTTCACAACCAACTGAAAACCAGCCTTTTTCAAGTAGATAAACTTTCACACACTCTTTACTCTGTTCGCTTCTGTTTCCTCTTCCCCTCTAGCACCAGGAAGCCACTGGTGGGGCAGCTGATTGCGCTTTACACATTTCCTCATTTATTCACAAATGTGTACATGTGGTGCTGTGTTGTACAAAGTCAACGTTATCTGAATGAATCCATGCTGCGTTGCTGTCGTTTGTTTTTGTTTCTAAAAGAGAAGAAACTAAAAAATTTGACGACATAACTGGAGAGCCCGACAGGGGACCGTTTACGTATTATGTATGTTTGAAATTACTGGCTGTGCTGGACACTGGCAGGACCCGTCCCACATAAGGCCCAGAGACCTGAGAACTTGAGTAACCTCGCACTTCCTTTGAGTGGCCTTGCCTGGGAGTCAGTGAGAGTATCTTGCACCATGGTGAAGGGTCCTGCTCGCTGGGGTTACTGCAGCAGAACGGTCTGGTTCCTCTCCCGCAGTCCCATGGTCCTCACTGAGGCATCCTGCGCACTGGGGTTACTGTAGCAGAAGGGACTGGTTCCTCTCCAGCAGTCCCATGGCGCATATTGCAGGGTCCTGCACCCTGGGGTCACAGCGGCAGAAGGGACTGGTTCCTCCCCACCAGTCCCATGACCCTCACTAAGGGAGTCGTGTGCGCTAGGTTTACTGCAGCAGAACGGACTGGTTCCTCCCCCAGCAGTCCAGTGGCCCTCACTGAGGCCGGCCTGTGCGCTAGGTTTACTGCAGCAGAAGGGACTGGTTCCTTTCCCGCAGTCCCAGAGCCCTCACTGAGAGGGTACTGCACGCTCTGGTCACTGCGGCAGAAGGGACTGGTTCCTCTCCTGCAGTCCCATGGCCCTCACTGAGAGGGTCCTGCACGCTCTGGTCACTGCAATAGAAGGGACTGGTGCCTCTCCATCAGTTTCGTGGACCTCCCTGAGAGGGTCCTGCACGCTCTGGTCACTGCAGCAGAAGGGACTGGTGCCTCCATCAGTTTCGTGGACCTCCCTGAGGGGGTGCTGCGCGCTGGGGTTACTGCAGCAGAAGGGACTGGTTCCTCACCAGCAGTCCCAGGGCCCTCCCTGAGGGGGTCCTATGCTCTGGGGTTACTGCAGCAGAAGGGACTTGTTCCTCACCAGCAGTCCCACGGCCCTCCCTGAGGGGGTCCCATGCTCTGAGGTTACTGCAGCAGAAGGGCTGGTTCCTCTCCAGCAGTCCCAGGGCCCTCCCTGAGGGGTCCTGTGCGTTTGGGTTACTGCAGCAGAAGGGACTGGTTCCTCACCAGCAGTCCCAGGGCCCTCCCTGAGGGGTCCTGCGCACTGGGGTCACTGCAGCAGAAGGGACTGGTTCCTCACCAGCAGTCCCAGGGCCCTCCCTGAGGGGGTCCTATGCTCTGGGGTTACTGCAGCAGAAGGGACTTGTTCCTCACCAGCAGTCCCACGGCCCTCCCTGAGGGGGTCCCATGCTCTGAGGTTACTGCAGCAGAAGGGCTGGTTCCTCTCCAGCAGTCCCAGGGCCCTCCCTGAGGGGTCCTGTGCGTTTGGGTTACTGCAGCAGAAGGGACTGGTTCCTCACCAGCAGTCCCAGGCCCTGCCCTGAGGGGTCCTGCGCACTGGGGTTACTGCAGCAGAAGGGAGTGGTTCCTCACCAGCATTTCCCGGCAGGGAGTGCAGAACTCAACACTCCTCTCCTGGCCCTGCCTGCAGCACCTAATGACATTTTCCACATTCCTCAGTAAACTGAGTTATGCTGTCTACTGCTGGTAGGGAGGACCCTTCCACCCCGGAGAGGAGGTTGGGGTGGCGTACGAGACTCGTTCCTCTCTGCATAGGTGGACACACAGAGCAGTGTATTAGATATAACAGCAGCACCAAAGGGCATGGCTGACAGAGTGAACCACCTTCTCTCTCCTTCCCTTACTAAGCAACTAGATCACAGGATGGACCAGCACGAGCTACTCTCATCCATGAAACAGGACATCATGGCCTGCAGCTCAGTGCAAGCTTCCCTCACCCATGGAGCAGGACAGTATGAGCTGCAGCCCAGTGCAAGCTTCCCTCATCCACGGAACAGGGCAGCATGGTAGGCAGTCCAGTGCGAGATTCCCTCATCCATGAAACAGAACGGCATGAGCTGCAGCCCAGTGCAAGCTTCCCTCATCCATGGAACAGGGCAGCATGAGCTGCAGCCCAGTGCAAGCGTCCCTCATCCATGGAACAGGGCAGCATGGTAGGCTGTCCAGTGCAAGCTTCCCTCATCCATGAAACAGAACAGCATGAGCTGCAGCCCAGTGCAAGCTTCCCTCATCCATGGAACAGGGCAGCATGAGCTGCAGCCCAGTGCAAGCTTCCCTCATCCATGGAACAGGACAGTGTGAGCTGCAGCCAAGTGCAAGCTTCACTCACCCAAGGAACAGGACAGCATGCGCTATAAGCCAGTGCAAGCTTCCCTCACTCACGGAACACGCCACCAGGGGCTGCAGCATAGGGCAAGCTTCCCTCACCCGTGGAACAGGGCTTCATAAGCTGCAGCCCAGTCCAAGCTTCCTCGCCAATAACATAGAGTAGAGCATGCCGCTTCCAACTCCTGCATAGAAAAGGTACGGCAGATTCAGCAGGTATACAGGCTTCACTCACAGAACGGGTCTAGCATGGGTAACAGGTTAGGCACCCAAGAGGCCCCCTCATTCTGTGTAGGAGGTAAGGTATCCAAGAGGCCCCCTCATTCCGTGTAGGAGGTACGGCATCCAAGAGGCCCCCTCATTCTGTGTACGAGGTAAGGCATCCAAGAGGCCCCCCTCATTCCGCGTAGGAGGTAGGGCATCCAAGAGGCCCCCTCATTCTGCGTAGGAGGTAAGGCATCCAAGAGGCCCCCTCATTCTGCGTAGGAGGTAAGGCATCCAAGAGGCCCCCTCATTCTGCGTAGGAGGTAAGGCATCCAAGAGGCCCCCTCATTCCGCGTATGAGGTAAGGCATCCAAGAGGCCCCCTCATTCCGCGTAGGAGGTAAGACATCCAGGAGGCCCCCTCATTCCACGTAGGAGGTAAGGCATCCAAGAGGCTCCCTCATTCCGCGTAGGAGGTAAGGCATCCAAGAAGCTCCCTCATTCCCCGTAGGAGGTAAGGCATCCAAGAGGCCCCCTGAGTCCCCCTGATTCCCCGTAGGAGGTAAGGCATCCAAGAGGCCCCCTGATTCCCCGTAGGAGGTAAGGCATCCAAGAGGCCCCTTGATTCCCCGTAGGAGGTAAGGCATCCAAGAGGCCCCCTGATTCCCCGTAGGAGGTAAGGCATCCATGAGGCCCCCCCTCATTCCACGTAGGAGGTAAGGCACCCTAGAGGCCCCCTCATCCCGCGTAGGAGGTAAGGCACCCTAGAGGCCCCCTCATCCCGCGTAGGAGGTAAGGCACCCTAGAAGCCCCCTCCTCCCGCGTAGGAGGTAAGGGGCATCCAAGAGGCCCCCCTCATTCCACGTAAGAGGTAAGGGGCATCCAAGAGGCCCCCCTCATTCCACGTAAGAGGTAAGGGGCATCCAAGAGGCCCCCCTCATTCCGCATAAGGGGCATCCAAGAGGCCCCCTCATTCCGCGTAAGAGGCATCCAAGAGGCCCCCTCATTCCGCGTAAGAGGCATCCAAGAGGCCCCCTCATTCCGCGTAAGAGGCATCCAAGAGGCCCCCCTCATTCCGCGTAAGAGGCATCCAAGAGGCCCCCCTCATTCTGCGTAAGAGGCATCCAAGAGGCCCCCCTCATTCTGCGTAAGAGGCATCCAAGAGGCCCCCCTCATTCCACGTAGGAGGTACGGGGCATCCAAGAGGCCCCCCTCATTCCACGTATGAGGTAATGGGCATCCAAGAGGCCCCCCTCATTCCACGTATGAGGTAATGGGCATCCAAGAGGCCCCCCTCATTTTGCGTAGGAGGTAAGGGGCATCCAAGAGGCCCCCTCATTTCGTGTAGGAGGTAAGGTATCCTAGAGTCCCCTTCATTCCTTGTAGGAAGTAAGGCATCCAACGAGGCCCCCTCATTCTGTGTAGGAAGTACAACATCCAAGAGGACCCCTCATTCTGTGTAGAAGGTAAGGGGCATCCAAGAGGCCCCCCTCATTCCGCGTAAGGGGCATCCAAGAGGCCCCCCTCATTCCGCGTAAGGGGCATCCAAGAGGCCCCCCTCATTCCGCGTAAGAGGCATCCAAGAGGCCCCCCTCATTCCGCGTAAGAGGCATCCAAGAGGCCCCCCTCATTCCGCGTAAGAGGCATCCAAGAGGCCCCCCTCATTCCGCGTAGGAGGTAATGGGCATCCAAGAGGCCCCCCTCATTTTGCGTAGGAGGTAAGGGGCATCCAAGAGGCCCCCTCATTTCGTGTAGGAGGTAAGGTATCCTAGAGTCCCCTTCATTCCTTGTAGGAAGTAAGGCATCCAACGAGGCCCCCTCATTCTGTGTAGGAAGTACGACATCCAAGAGGACCCCTCATTCTGTGTAGAAGGTAAGGGGCATCCAAGAGGCCCCCTCATTCCGCGTAGGAGGCAATGCATCCAAGAGGCCCCTCATTCCGCGAAGGAGGCAAGGCATCCATGAGGCCCCCTCGTTCCGCATAGGAGGTAAGGCATCCAAGAGGTCCCCTCGTTCCGCGTAGGAGGTAAGGGGCATCCAAGAGGCCCCCTCGTTCCGCGTAGGAGGTAAGGCATCCAAGAGGCCCCCTCGTTCCGCGTAGGAGGTAAGGCATCCAAGAGGCCCCCTCATTCCGCGTAGGAGGTAAGGCATCCAAGAGGCCCCCTCATTCCGCGTAGGAGGTAAAGCATCCAAGAACTTGTACTGGTTTACGTTTCTAACTCTGGATCTGTGAGTCCCAGAAGTCCAGAAACACTAGAGTTCCACAGCACAAGCTGCACCAATAAGGGTGAAAACTTCAAGTCTACTACTAGTAAGTGTTGTCATGCACTGCATTTACTAGGATGCATTTGGGCAAATTGAGGTTTTGGATGTGAGGCAGTGTGCTGCCACCCCCCCCTTCAGTCCTAGAAGGTTTGTTCCCTGACTCTCTTTTCATTCCACATCTCCACAGCTTCAGGATCACACCAGAACTGCTTGCTCCTCAAGAGCCGCTGCTTCTTCTGACGGGAGCAATAAGTTAGTAGTAAACATTTGAAATAGCAGAGCTTTTACTTAAAACTCCTTCATTGTTTTAAGGAGAGGTGCAGCTGTCAAGCCTATTCTCCTTCTTACAACCTGAATCTTCTTATTCTTTTAGATTTGTTTCATCTGGTGTGAAGTGACTCTCACTTCCTTGTGCAGATGATATAAGGGAGTTAGATGCCTTGTTGACGGGGCTTCTTTATCTGCTCAACCTCTCATCCATCTGGGATTGGTTTGCAGCTCTCTTTAGGCTGCGATTTTTAATCAACTAACCCAGGCCCATCCAATTTCCACTGCAGATACTGCTCAGTCTGCTAGTTGTGGCTTTCTCACCGCCAGAGACATTTCAGCTTTAGAGAAAACTAGAGGTCATTTTACCAGATTAGCTAAAACGGCGCCTTGATTACTGACTTCTCAAGGCCTGGTTGCTTCTCACATCCACGTAGCTCTTGTTGCCAGCCAGATGGGCATCCTTGGTACGGGTCATAGCTGGCCAGTTGTGGTGGCTTTGGGGCAGTTTCAGAGACTTGCCCCGCTCATCTCATTTATTACATAGCATCCCGTATAAGGTGACGCCTACTGCTAAAAGCATGAGAATCTCAGTCTCCATAGATCACTGATTTTCCCCCTCTTCCACCGATCTATAAAACACTAGAGGAGTTCATGGACCATTGCAATGTATTCCTCATTCATACCATCTGCTTGGCCTCAGTTCTCCGACTGCCTGCAGTTGTCACTTGGCAGCTTTGTGGTGATCATGTGGGTCGTCGACATCCATGTTTAAAAGAAGTGCGTGGTTTTTAACCCCTCTGTAACACTGCTGAACTTAAGGGAAAGTAACTCCACGCAGTTCTGTTTTATTTATTTTGGTTGTTGTGTACAGTGCCGAACCATCCTGCTTGCCCTCCATGTGCTCCTTCGAAGGGCTGTAGTGCAAAACCAGGCAACTCAATAGTTGATAATCTGTCATTGTGTATTGGGGAAGAAAACGTTTCCTCACTTAGCTACTCCTAATGTTATGATCTTTACCACTTACCAGTAAGGCGATGGAGTCCTAGTGGACTATTGTAAGGATTGTGTTTGTGTGTCAAGCAGTGTGTATCCTAGAATCTGTTGCGACAATGTTATTTTCAAAGTCAAGCAGCCAAGCAAGAAAATAAAACTCTGCGCCTGCCTTCCTGGGATCTGTTGCAGGATTCTCCAAGTTTCTGAACAGTCGGAAGCTTTCTCAATCACACATTGCCTTGTTGTCTGGGTGGAGTCCTGCTCTACGTTTTGAGGATCATATGCATGTCGACAACACCTGTGTTTCTTAGACTGAATAGTGATCTCTGTGACATGGCGGATAATTCCAGGTATGTCGGAATGAGCTGCAACACTTGCAACTCTCATAAGATAGGGCTTCTCATTCTTAGGGGTCCGCCTTTGATCTTTGTCCAACTTTTGTGCCTATTCATTCATCCCTTCCTCTAGCCCTCTGTCAGTGTGTAAATGTTGTTCCTTTTTTATTCCAATATGTTTTTGTTACACAAACTTTTTTCATTGAGTACTATTCTTCCTGTTTCAGCCTCAGATGCGCAGAAAATAGCAGTAAATGCTACGATGTCTTCCGATCTACACTGTGGGAATACCCAATTCTAGTGTCCGCAGAGAACTGAGAACGCCCCTGTCCATTTTAGTTCGTGAAGGTTGTTATCCCACTTCAGGTCACCTTAGGAAACCAAAGAGTCTCTCTGCTGTCGAGAGATCTATATTCCAAGTCTACTGAATTGTCGTAGGTCTCTAGGCAACGAGGAGATGGTAACGTCGTCTACTTTCAGGTTTCTCTCTGTTAACTTGGAAAACTTCACGGGCTCCCTGCTGCTTACAGCTATGTATTCAAAGCTGGATGTAATACCTTGGGACACTTTGCTCACCGCTTGCTTCCAGAAGGACTTTTTTCACAGCTCTCTCTATCACCTCCGGACACTTCTAGTGCCTTGCTGCCAAGAGCCCTTTCGTCAATGCTCTTTTTCACTGTGGAGCTCTTCACTTGATCCTGCTACTAAGAGAGCCGTATTTAAAGGTCCTTGGTCAATTTTCAGATCTGTCTCTAGACAACCAACCCCCTTTTCTTCAGTCCCAGCTGCACAATTCCTGTCTTCGGTCTGCCTATGGTCTGAATTTTCTGTGCTTCTGATAGTGCCTAAAATTATATACATCCGTAACTAATTGTTAATATTTTTGTTATGTACCACCCAAATATTAATATTGAAAGTTTCTACTCTTGGGCCCTCGGCAGATTTGCAACGCACTAAACATCCGGCTTTCCTCAGTGAATTGGTCTGTTCCCTCTTGTTTATCTGCCTGTTTGGGGTTTAGGGGTAGTACCAGTGTCAGAAAACCTTTACGGTAACTGTTTTATAAATCAAAATAATGAAAATTAATTTTTCCCCTCATAATTCCCCACCCCCGATAGTAAAGCATTAATTTATAACATTTCAAAGGGTACTTGGCTGAGATTAATTGCCCATAAAGCCAAGATTGTCTTTCATTATTTATTGACATGTCCCCTTGGTGTTCCAGCTATTTCCTCTTGGTGCAGCCAACATAGAGGGCACTATGCATAGCACTTCCTGCCAAGAGGAAGTTGCTACAGATATTTGACCCTGCATTAAGTTTACTTGCTCTTTTTCCTTTCCAGGCTGAAGTCTCTCTTCACATTGCTGCAGATTATGTATGATTATAATTTATAATGCGCCTCTTGCTGAGCTGTCTGACCTAGTTTTTTACTAGTATATGTACAGTATTTAGAATCTAACTGTTTCCACATAAGGCTTGATTTACAGCTACTGCACACTTAGAGTGCCTTTTGGGGTCCCTAAACAGGGTTATCGTCTGGTGCTTGCTCGCTGACCATGCATGTTATTTGACCGTTCCAGGGAAGTGCATATGTTAATAGGTGCCCCCTGATTGCGATAGAGGACTCCCTACTGCAGTTGTTCCAGGAGTGAGAGAGCCATCAAAAACAAGTATAAAGAAAGACCTGTGGTTTTCTATCGTATTATTTTGGTTGGACGCGGTTATAAACTAAGTTTACAGCTGTAGATTTTGGTGTCACTGTTCTTTTCTGTTCCTTGGTATCTTTGCATCTGTCTGTGGGGGCCAGTGTTGTGCCCATATCAGTCCTAGATTTCTCAAGTGATATATTTGTTCCCTGAGATCTGAATAGCCTCTTGGCCTCTAGTTCATTAAAGCCCCAAATAAAGTGTGCCATGCGGTCGCCATTCCGTTCCGTTATCTCCTTAACTCGTTCCTTAACTGTTTACTCTCAATATAGTGTTAATTGAAGGTGAGCAACTATCTTCCCTGTTTTTTTCTATTTTATTTAGGATTTTGCATTTCTTGCATGCCTTAATTCTAGTTATATACAGTTCAGCCTTTAAGTTCAATATAATGTTGACAATACACTTATCTTATTAAAAATTTTAAAAAACGTGTATGTGGGCTGGATAGGGATACCCGGCTCCCATAGGCCTTTTGCTGTAAATTGAATTAAAAAAAAATCATGGGCTGTACCAGGTCCAGGGTGTCGCAGCATTATCTATAATAGGGAAGTGGAGCATGCAGGTTTTCTCCCTGTGCCATCTACTGGTCCTAGGGACCCCTTGCCTTGGGGCCCCCAAAAATGTATTTGGGGTGGGGTCCCACGAGTAGCCAACCCCCACCTGTGCGGAGTTGGCTGTCCATAGGGGTGTGACTTCGGCCCTTTCCGTGGGGGTGTTTGCTTTATGTATGGTAATAAAATATGACTTTACATTAAATCCTAGAATTTCACTGGAAAAAACGTATGTTAAAGTGACATCATAGTTGGGTGAAAATTTCAGTGACAACGTAATGTTTTCACCTGAGTTCTCTCTAATAACTATACCTTGTGCCCCAAGGTAACTTTAACTAGCTGCCTTGCCATGCACTGTAATTACTCCACACATGACATCACTCATGACGTATTCTATAACCTCATTGATAACATCACTGCAACATTTGAAATACCATCATTGATGAGAAGACTGTGCATGGCAGGGGTGCGAGTTATAGTTACTTTAGGGCACAAGTTCTAGCTACTAAAGGTAACTATAACTGGTGAATTTCAGTGTTTTTTAGTTTAAAGTGTAACGTTGTCACTGAAATTTTCACCTAACTATTACGTCACCTAAATCTTTGTTTTGTGTGTGTGCACATACATACACATACACACTTTTATGCCGTCATTGTTTGTTCCAGATCCTTATCCCGACCCATTCAGTTCACAATTGATCATATTCTGTTTCGAATTCTTCAGCCTATGAATGGCTTTTGTTCATGGTGGTCTAGTGACGGGGTATCTGTTAACAATCTCAGCATTATGATCTGCTACTTTCATCTCTCTGAGTGGCTTTAATATGACATTCCTTTGCCAATGCCCATTCTAAAGATTGTTTTTACATTTTACCTGTTTCTTTGCCATTTCCTTCTTCCAGTGTATTACATTTCAGTATTTGGCCAACACTATTCCCAGAGACACAAATTATCTTTTCATTTTGTTATACTTATTCACAGGAAACACACTTAAAATGCAATGCTTAATTGTTTTTCTAGCAGCGACCTAGTTGCTCTACACAGACATTCCACCACTGCCTCCAGAAATTCCTGTATCTTGGTGTGTTGTCAGACCATATGCAAAAATCCAGCTACCACTTCTCCATACCTACACGATTGTGGCCGGTCAGAATATATTCCAGCAATTTTTTTGTGGTGTAAGGTATGCTCTATACAGAGTGAAACTGTGTCAATTTAAACCTGCCATTAATAGAAATCTTTATATGCTCGCAAGCTTTTTAAATGCATGCACATTTTTTTCTTGAAGGCACATGACTAATCTCAATAACCAACATTTAGCCACTGGATTAACCACTAACCTTGGGTTCCTGAGTAGCATGCTATTTGCCGTAAAGTGCTTCAACGCCTCGTCAGAGGTAGTAATCTCTATATAAATAAAATTACAATCTGCGTACGTGGACACAGTAGATCACACTTTCAATCCTCAGTTCGCCATTGTGCTTTAATCTACACACCAATGGTTTACGCATCAGAGCAAATAATATTGAGGGTACAGAACAACCCTGTCCAATGTCTCTCCAACGTACAACCTTCAAAAGAAGCAAAAGACATGGTACACGGGAAGCTTAGTTTTAACTAAAGTCTGAAAGACAAACGTCCTTGGATTAGATGAGTGACATTATAATTCCAAAGTGTGCTGGGGTAGTCCGTTTCCCAACCAATGTAGGATCACGTGACGAGCTGCAGCTAGCTGTCAGCTAAACCATCCGAACGGAGAGAGCAAAGCAGTGTGTTCACTTCTGTGTTACTAGGTACTTGGAAATTATAAAGTCAGTCGGGCGATCCAATGGCGCTTGTCTTCTCGACTTTAGTCATAACTGACCTGGCTCTTGCTTAGTTTGAATTTCTTTTTTCTGATGATGACCCTCATTAGTCAAAACGTGGTGACATTTTTTGCAATGGGAACTAAATGTTAATAACTTTACGTGGTGTCAAAATCCTCATGACCCAATGATTGTAATACTCACAAACAATTAATTGTTCATTCACTATTGTACTATATACACTTTGCGCCTTTTAATTTTTCACCCATCTTATGATCACCTGAGCGCTGAAACGTATCTATTTATGCAAGTCTGGATGGGCTTTTATTATGATTATTCATCGCTTCAAAATGTGTGTTTGTCCGTTTTAGGAGTATATTGCGTATTGTCTCTTTGATCCAATAGTCCACAGGTAGGTGCTGTAGGCTCAAAGATAACTTGCTCTTGAATACAACGGTTAAGCAGAACATGAAGGACTATATTAATAATTTTATGTTAGAAACTTGCATAGATGGAATTGAGATCTCCACTCCATGAGATTCACTTAAAGTGGTGGCAAGAGATCGCTTTATCTCATCTTCTGCAAGATTAAACAGGACAAGAAGTGATTTTGGGGAGAAGCTGGAAACCCAGCTGCGGCAACTAGAAGAGACACAAGGCCACCCAATCCACCTGGCTCTAGAGAACACTACTTAGGTAAGAAGTTTGGGCCATTGGCTTGGATTGCGAGGAATCTGCAATGGCAATAGCAAAACAAAAATGCTGTGCCAAAAGCAAGGAAGATGAGAGAAAGCTTGCAAGTAAAGACTGTGCGAAAGTAGTATTATATTTTATTACTTTCGCACAGTCTTTACTTGCAAGCTTTCTCTCATCTTCCTTGCTTTTGGCACAGCATTTTTGAGTGAAGCTTATGTATAATTTTGTTTGCTTCCCCAAGGAGATGCAGAGATTGTGTACACTTTGTGGACCTTTTAACAGGACCTTGGTAGGGAAGAGCCGGTAGGATAGGATGTGTTTAAGATGTATATGAACAGTCAGCGGGTCCTTGTATCCCAATGGAGAGGATCTGAAGGTACTGATTGGGTTGAAGAGGTCATAAAAGGGAAGGCATTGTTAAACCAGGGGAAATTGCTGGAATAGGATGGCTCTACAACCATCTTTTACAAGCCTTTTGTGAAAGATCTGACTCCCTTTTTGGTCCAGCTATTCAGCTCTTTTGCTGAGCTGGATCTCCCGATCCACCTATGCTAGGCACACAAACCGGGCAGAGGTAAGGAGAGATTTGAGTTATTCAGCTAATGTTTCTCCTGACTCTGAGATAAAGTAATCATATGAACCTCCTCACAACATTGCCGTCCCACTGATATGTTTTTAAGCAGGTCTAAGGAATGGAGAGAGCTGGGCTGCCTCATGATAGTCTGTCTTCAAAAATGGTATGATCAGACTCTGGGTTGCCAATGCACTGCCCGCGACCCAGACCTTGGACCACCGTTCCTGACCATGAAATGGACTGTGATGTCTGATGGTGCTCTCACATATATAGTATACTATAAACATGTGATAATATGTACCCTACTAGGAGAATGCCATGTTTTTGTATCATGGTTTACTATTACAGACTAAAAATAAATAAAAAGATTTAGAAAGAAAATGGTATGATCAAATCTTTTGAAGACTTCAAGGCGGAATTTCATATCTCATAAGAAGGAGCACCTTCATTTTATGCACATCTGACACCACACCCATCAGCAAAGCCGGTAACGTCTAGAGAACTTATGGGTTTTGAGAAATGAATGATGGAGAAAGTCCCTTGAGGGAAAACGTCATCTCAACAATCTACAGATTCTTTCTGCTGACCAAACCACAGGGGAAAGCGCCATGAGGCTGTAGATTGGGAAGAGAGCAGGGTAGGCCATAGACTACAACAAATAGGAAATGTCCTGGTGTGGCCACAAGGAAGGCCAGCAGCAGAGCTTTTTTTTGTTTTTGTCAATTAACCCTGCATTGGTTTTTTATTCAGTTCTATGACCTTTTACTGTGGGACATTCACTGGCATGCTCTTGGTACTGGTGCCTGTCCTGCGGTCATGTGTCCACATTTTTATGGTGGTTGCTTGCCCACAATCCCCTGCATACCTCTTTTTGGGGGAAGTAAGGAAGGAGGTAGGGTGGAGGAGGAAGAGCGGCCCTCTGTGTTTTGAAAGGGAAGGGTGCCACCTCCTTTTTAGGTCTCGCGCCTAGCGTTGCAGTGCGCAGCACTGCTCGCGCAGCGCGAGACCTCTAGAAAGGGCTTCTGAAAACGACCCACACGCTCGTGCGTGTGGTTTTGTTTTCGGAAGCCCACATTGGCTGGAGCGTATGTTTTTTTGATGGTGCCGGCACGCGATTGGTCAAAGGCGCGGGCGCATGTCCCGCCTTTGCCGCGCCCATTCCCGACGGTGGCCAGAACGCGCAGCAGCGCGCGTTCGTCTGCTGCCGCTGCCGCGCTCCCTCCCCCGCTCCTCTGTGGTGCGCGCGCACCACTGGTTCTTTTCCCTTTTAGCCATGCCTCATTAGATGCATTCTTATCGTTGCACGAGCAGGGCTGATGAGAGACGGGCGTCAAGATGGCCGCAGCTATGGAACAAGCCAACGACACGTCACGAATGCCAGTCAGAGCCTGTCGCAACACGCTCCTTTCCCAGCCCTCCTACGAACACTGGTGCGGCAGGAACTCAGGAAAATAAAGGCATGTTTCTTCTCCCTGCCGGCAAGGTATCCCATTAGGAGGTTAACTGTTAATTTAAATGACAGGCTTTACACAGTCGTCCATTCTTTTGGCATCTCCATATTTGTTTAGCTCTAATGTTGGTGCAGCCACATTCCGGGAAGGCATTTTCTGAGTGACTGCGCAGGACTGCTCAGTCACAGTCACCTGCCTTTTCACAAAGACCCGCGGTACACCAGCATTCCAGCAAGAGGCGGGTACTCGGGTCGCAACTGTCAGGCATCACTGTGGATTTATTTGCATCATTGGATTTTTCAAGCGAGGACTGACTTTTTTGTAGCATAGAAAGGGGGCATTCCTTCAGAAGGGTCAAATGTAGACTTTTAATCCATAATGCGTAATAGAAAAAATAGATTCAAACGTGATTTCTTATGAGCTGGTGTGTGTGGTCTGGTTTTCTTTGATGCATATATCGTGGTGGGAATCCATTTATGGAGTACATAGTCAGTTAATAAATTGTAATCTCTTCATGTGTTACACAAAATTCGAGGCCAAAAACACCCTTTTGTACTTTACTGTTTGCAGGTTTTAACTGCGTCATCGGCAGAGGTGCGCTTGATTATTGCATATTGCAAGGAAGAGTTGTAGGTAAATCATGATTTTTAAACAAAAGCAACCTTTACTTCTGCAAGTTATTCCATTTAGCTCCCAACATTATTTAGATGGCAATCTGTCCTGTGGTGCACGGGCAGCAGAATTCCCAGGCAGTCGAGCCTGTGGAGAGAGACTGGAATTAAAAGAGGAGTTCCGACCAGCCTCTATGGAGTAGATATGATAGCTTCTTTTATTGCTTGCTCCAGAAAGACACGAAGGGAACAAGACAGTAAAGTATTAATGCTAAGAAAAATAAATAAAAATGTATTTTCCTAATAAGCATAATTGTCACTGATGCGTTCGTGCAATCACATTACTACATTGTTTAACTTTATCTTAGACAAAACAATTTAAATGGGCAAGAGACTATTATGGTGAATGCTCCAATTACATTGAAGATCACACCCGATTGGCCTACAGAAAGAGGCTAATGGCTGTGAATCAGACCACATATTTACCCGCTCCTGACTTGAGAGAATATGCCTGGTTGGATGACTGACTGAGGCATTGGTGCGGTCCGGACCGGATTAGTATTAGTACTCCAAAGTACTCTCAATATGTAGAGGTGCCGGTGGTGGAAGAACTCTTCTATGACAATTCTTTCGGTCCGTTTCCGCGAGTGTCAAGCCTCATTCTGAACTGTAAGCTCTCCCTGTGGTGTAATGATTTGTCCTTGAGGCTGCGCTTGCTGATTGGTTGTTTAGAGACGGGGCGTTTGTGAGGCTTTGTCAAGTTTTCTCTGCTAGCCTAGTGAGAGGAGCAACACTAGAAAGCTACGACAAGAACCCGGATGTTGGGAACTGTGCGAGCCCTGCAAAGAGATTACCCGGATTGCGAGGTGCCCAAGAGCCCCACAGTCCACACCGAAGGGAGAGCTTCTACAGAGAGTGTCTGAGCCTTCTTAGGGGAGACAGAGTGTGTAGCCTCCCTCTGAGGAGGGATCGCTCTCCTTTGCTCGTTCTCCTTGTATCTCCCTTTGTACATGCCCCTCGATCGGTTGTTTACCCCAGTGCTAAGTCCTACCTCTGACCGTTCTTTTAGTTCCTTAGGAATCCCTCCCTAACTCAAGTGCTCGCCTCACAAAACTGCCTTTTCTGGTTTCACTGCAACTCGTTCCGTATTTTGTGTCCCTTACAGCCCACTTTTCCCTCGCTCCATCGCGAGGTTCTGTTTACTCCTTTTCCCCTCGTGGAGTCTATACTTCCTCCCAGACTCTCCTTTCCCTAGGTCACAGCCACAGTTCTGAAAACATGTATCCCTCCTTAGGGGTGTATTCGCCCCCTACGCTGTCCAGTTGAAAAGGATTTTCATTATAAAACTGTTTTCCTGCCCCTCCTATGAAAGGCGTGCATTGCTCATACGTCCCATCACAAATTGTGAACCTAGTACTAAGTGCTATTTTACCCTAAAGGATACTTGTCTTTTGTGTTGTACAGTTAATATAGATTTATGTTTTTCAGTCTCTCCTTCTAGCACCTCCATTTTTAGATCTCGCCTAGGCAGCACTTGCACTATCTCTTATAGACATGCTGTATTCAGGTATTGACTTGAACCTCTGCCCATTTTCCACACATCTTTTCAATTGGCTCCAGTTACTCGCCTTTCTAAATGGTTACTTTTGATTCGTGAATAGCCTTAGTAGTCCCTCCTTACTACCGCCTTTTCTCCTTTTGTAACCTCCAATGAGGACTGGCCCTCTTACGTCTGTTATGTGCTCTTCCGATTGTCTTGTGTTATCACTCCACTGCAAAAAAAATTATTAAAAAATTGCAGTGCAATAGATCTCGCGTCACTGAAAGTTTGAGCTATTGGTGTTGCAAATAATAATGCAACGACAATAGCTCAAACTTTAAGTAATGCGAGACCTATTGCATTGCAAATGCTTGTTTTTTTTTGTAACATAAATTTCCCCAACTGTACCACGTATGACGTGTTCTCACTGTGCAGAGCAGGCTTAGAACAATCCATTGGCCAAAAGTCTGTGGCCTAAAGAAAACCTGCCATCTTACACTGGAGAAACTAGTTAAATGGGATGGGAAAACAACTGACAAATGCTGGAGAAACGTCTTCTTTTTTTAAACCAGATTTTGATTTTCCAAATGAGCTCATAATATACATCACTATCACCGTATCGTAGGTGTAACATTCAAATATTCCTGGCTTCCCTTTAATAACTACTCAGTAGAATTCCAACGTCCTCTCCCACCCTCCCTACCTCCTTGAGTTGCAGCCGCTTCTAGGTAATGTTCTACCAGTTAGGTTAATGAGTCATGTGGTCTGTCATTGTTCAATATCGTTTGATCAGTGACATGGGTTGTGTTCAGATACTGATTTCGCCTTGCCTTGTCGGGTCTGGGTGTCCTCTCTCCGCTGGTCAGGTGATGGAGATCTCATGGGGGCTGACCTCTCCTCAGTCAAATACTGCTAGCTCGTCAACCAGTCGCCCCCACTCCCTTGCTTTGTCCAATGTGCCTATGCTCCGCCTTGCCTTTAGTGAAAGGATCCTCCCTTCTGCGCTTGCCCATTTTTCAAACTCTCTCTTCCAGGTTCCCACCCTTGGCCCTCCTGTCGATTTCCAGTTCCTAGTGATCTCCCGTTTGGCCAGTACAAACGCCAGTGCCTGGAATTTCCCCATCGTTTTTGTCTTGGCTGTATGTGGGAACCAACCCAATAAACAGTGTCCCGGGGTGTGTGAAATCTTTTTCTGTAATAGCTCATTCTGTACTTCCCAGAATGGGCTCAGCGTGGGGCAGTCCCAGGACATGTACAGCACGTGCGCTTCCTTTTCCCCACATCTGGGGCAGGCTGCTTCTTCCGCTTGGAAATATCTTGTGATGCGTGCCGGAGTGAGGTATGCTCTGTGTAGAACATAGTAGTTAATTAATTTAAACCACGCATTTCGGGACACCTTCAGCGTGCTCTCTACTATAGTCTCCCAGTCTGCCTCCGGGATCAGGTTTCCTAAGTTCCTCCCACTTCAGCCGCAACCGTTCCAGTGGTTTCTGGATGTCGTGGCGTATTGCTCTGTATAGGCAGGAGACTGTTTTTATCCTTCCCGCTGACAGATCAACATATCGGCAGCAGTCCAGGGCCTGAGGCTCTACGGATACCGTTCCCCAGTGCTTTCTCCTTACTGTACAGAGCCCTTACTATGGGAATAAGTGACCTTGTGGTAAATCGTACTCTGCTCGAAAATCCTCAAAGGGGAGCAACTCAGAGTCCCGGAAGAGATCGCCTATCGTCATCACTCCTGCTTCCTCCCAGGCATCTAGGCCTGCCCAGTTCCCCCTATGTGGGAGGTGTCGGAGCAAGGTAGTGGGTAGGTCAGGAGAGTAGGGGGTTCTACAATCCACAGGCTGCAGATATCTAGCCCAGCATTTAGCTTTCACCTTAGTCTCAATTGTCTCTCACGTAGTTAGCCTCTCTACCCGCAACAGTATTTTTGCTTGCACCGACGCTGTCGGTGCGAATGCGTATTGTGTCCTATCTGGGTTCCGTGCCGTTGCTAGCCATTGGATCAACCAGTTAATTTGTGCTGCCAGGTAATAAGTTTCAAGGTCTGGGACCGCCAGCCCGCCAGTCGTCGTAGAATGCGGCATCGTGGCTAATGCCCCCCCGCCTGTGGCCCGTTCCCCATAGGAACGATATGATCAGCGGGTCCAGATCTCTAAACTCCAGGAGTGGAGAGGGGGCAAAGAGGGGGGGGGGGGAGGAGGGTGTCCAGACTGGAAGGGCTCCAAAGCTCAGCGCCAGTATGCTCCTTCCGGAGGGATAGTTGCGCTTTATAAGTACCCAATTCAAATTCAAAGAAATGCAGTAATCGAGGCAGGGCCACTATCTTCAAAAGGGCTACACTACCAGCTACCGACAGCAGCAGAGATTTCCAAAAGTCCACTGAAGAGCGGAGTGAGCTTATCGCTCTGCCTACATTGCCCTTCAACAGCTCCGCAGCTCTGTGATAGATCTTCACTCCTAGGTAAGCCAAACAGCTGGGTTCCCACTGTAGGTCGCCCAACGCCATTGGCAGGGATCTATTAGGCATCACAGGAAACAATCTCGATTTTTGCCAATTGACCTTCAGCCCAGAGAGGCTGCCAAAGGTCTCCAGCATGGTCTGAGCTCCTTTCAAGTCCCCCGCCATGTCTCGGAGGAATATCAGGAGATCATCCGCGTACAAGGCTATATGGTGCGATGTCCCTCTCGTCAGCAGACCCCTGTAGTCCCGTCCTCTCTTCGCCCGGTAAGCCAGCAGCTCCAAAGCCAGGGCGAACAGTAGCAGGGATAGGGGGCACCCTTGTCGTGTTCCCCGCCCTACAGCCTGACTCCGGGAGACAACCCTACTCGTGCGCACTCTTGACGTAGGGTTGGTGTATAACAATTGTAGTAAACACAAGGAGATGATGGACGGAGCGCTGAAACTTTTCAGACACTCACCCCCAGTCACAGATCTGGGTTGAATCCATCATCATTCTTTAGCTCACTTCGCCATCCCAGTTCAGACACAGCTATATGCAAATCAGTCTTGACCCTGTGCCTCATGGGAACAGTCCAGCCCGAATTGCCAAGCCAGGTCTTCCCTGAACCGGAAACAAGCATCCTGGGGCCGGTTTCTGGGTAACACCCTTCATCAGCCAGGCTTGCTTGAATCCAGTGGCAAAGTGAGCAAGGGACCCACGTCTGGGAATACCCTGCCAACTTAGGGCGAACAAAGCAAACCCAAGGAGATGATGGACGGAGCGCTGAAACTTTTCAGACACTCACCCCCAGTCACAGATCTGGGTTGAGTCCATCATCATTCTTTAGCTCACTTCGCCACCTCAGTTCAGACCCAGCTATATGCAAATCAGTCTTGACCCTGTGACTGGGGGTGAGTGTCTGAAAAGTTTCAGTGCTCCGTCCATCATCTCCTTGTGTTTGCTTTGTCTGCCCTAAGTTGGCAGGGTATGCCCAGACGTGGGTCCCTTGCTCACTTTGCCACTGGATTCAAGCTAGCCTGGCTGATGAGGGCTGTTAGCCCGAAACCGGTCCCAGGATGCTTGTTTCCGGTCCAGGGAAGACATGGCTTGGCAGTTCGGGCTGGACTGTTCCCATGAGGCACAGGGTCAAGACTGATTTGCATATAGGTGTGTCTGAACTGGGGTGGCGAAGTGAGCTAAAGAACGATGATGGATTCAACCCAGATCTGTGACTGGGGGTGAGTGTCTGAAAAGTTTCAGCGCTCCGTCCATCATCTCCTTGTGTTTGCTCCGTATAACAATTGTATCCACGCTGAGAAGCCACCTCCTAATCCCATCGCGTCCAGCACCACATAGAGGAAGGGCCACTCCAGGCTATCAAAGGCTTTCTCAATATCCACTACGAACACCGCCGCTGTGGTTCTATCATAGTCCTCTGCATCCATAATGGCCAGGAGCCACCGTATGTTAATCGCTGTATTTCGCCCTGGAATAAACCCGGCCTGATCCAGATGGGCCAGCTTTGCCATATGAGGCAACAGTCAGGTCGCCAAGATCTTCCTTAATATTTTGTAATCCATGTTCAACATGGAAAGTGGCCTGTAGGCTGTGCGGTCATGTGCCGGCTTTCCGGGCTTCAAAACTGGAACGATGAGTGCCTCTCTGGAGCTCTCCGGCAGAGTCCCTGCCTCACGAGCTGCACTGTACAGTGAGACCAGCCTAGGGGCCAGTTCTCCCACATATGTTGCTTAAAACTCCGCAGGCAGTCTGTCTGTGCCAGGGGTCTTATTGCGCGCCATATGCTTAATGGCTGCCTGTATTTACTGCAGGGTAATATCCGACCCCAGTTCTTCTGCCTCATCACGCTCTAGGCGAGGCAACTGCAGTTCCTCCAAGTATTCCCGGGCTGCGGTCCTCTCACAATCGGCTGAGCTTCGATACAGTCCGGCATAATATTGTGCGAAGATATCATTGATCTTCTGTTGGGCAAAATATCTAGTGCCATCGCTGTCGTCCAACTCTACTACAGGGGAACCTTTATTGACAGGATTAGCTAATTACGCTAAGAAGGACCCAGATTTGTCCCTCTCCACGTGCGCCGTTCTAGGTATTGCTTGTGGTCAAAGAGCAGAGTCTTTCTGTCTGTCGCGCTACCTCCTCCCTAGCTTCTTGTACCTCTTGTTGTAACTCTGAGTTTTCTGGGCGCCTCTTCTCTAGCTCTCTAAGGGCCTCTTCCGCTCCCTCAACTTCTAGGAGGAGTGTGCGCCTGATCCTGGTATTCAATGCAATGGCCCTGCTGGACCACCTTAAAGGCGTCCCACTTGCCATGGGAGAGGCGGCTGTCCCTGCATTTTCACAAAAGTATTGAGCGATCTTCTCCTGGATCCCTTCTCTAAATACCTGATCTTCTAGCTCATCAGGGCCGAGTCTCGACGTAGGAATTGAGGGTCTAGGGTGCGCCCATTGTAGGCCGAGCATGACCGGGTTGTGGTCCGATATTGTTCGGGATAGGTACTCGGTCGTGCGCACCGAGCGCTGTGCATAGAAAAGTGTCTAATCTCACGTGAAGGCCATGCATGGCTGGAAAGTAAGAATTCTCGGTCGTGGGGATGCAACGTTCTTCAGGAGACTAGTAATCACCAGTGGCGTTGCCAGTCACCGAACGCTCACGCGCCGTGCGTTGTCAATGAATCTCGCAACGGGGGGTGGGATTTGTCGAGGCGCACCTCAGTTACACTATTAAACTCTTCCCCCCCAGCAGTGTGGAGCTTGTCAAGTATGGGGCCAAGTGGTGGGACAAGCGTGCGAAGAATGCAGGTTGTTCAGTGTTGGGGGCGTATACACTTATATTTAATTCGCATCCTTCTATTCTGCCTCTTACTACCACATATCTGCCCTCTGGGTCCACTAGGGAGTCTATCACCTGAAATGGGATCCCTGCTTGTATCCATATTAGGGTCCCTCGGGCATAGGCGGAGTACATGATATAGAAGGCCTGACCTCTCCATCGTCTCTGTAGCGCTATCCCTTCTTTCTGCGTGAGGTGCGTTTCTTGCAGGAGGGCTATTTGCACTCCTCTTCTTCCAAGGTAGGATAGAACTTTATATCTCTTAGCCATGGTATGCATTCCCCGTATGTTCCATGTCATGCATTTATATGTCTGTGTGCCTGCCATCGTGCATTTCTCTAAGAGGTGTGGTCCAGCTCCCCTCCCCAGGTCCCCCTGTTCGGAGTGTAGGACACTCCTCGTTATCTTGAATCAAATATACGAAGCGGTGCAACTCCGTGTCCCCAAAGATTTGTAACAGCAAACAAGATCCTCAACTCACATTCCAAAGGATAAGTAGGTTTTCAAGTCTATCAGCAGCTCCCTCACCTCTCAGTCTGTCGGAGGGGTGGCCCATTGCTCGTCCAGCGCTAGAGGCCGCCATCTAGCTCAGAGGAAGCAGAGAGTCTCATCTGGTCGGCCCCCTCAGCGATCGCAGCATCTCTACTCCAGGCCCGCCAACTCTGAGCGTCTTCCAAACCCCCCCTTTCTTTCACCGTTCCCGATGGATTCTCGGATGATGTCGTCGGCTGTTTGTGGTGTCACCTGCGGAAGTCCAGTGCTCAATGTCTCTGATCTACTTGATCCTTGCTCAGAGTCCGACTCTATCAGTGTGTCGCTACTCTCCGGGGGAAGCAGTTCCATCTCGTTTCCGCTTATTAATGCCACCACTTTCATCGCATTCTGTCTCTCCATTTGCACCTCTTCCTGCCTGGGCATGAGCATGTCTCTGTTAATCATTCTGCTGTGTGGCCTGCCATTGCGCTTCCGTTTCCTCCTCATCTCCCGAGGCAGAGCTTTGCCACGGCAGCGTTCCAGCCAGTCCCAGTCCTATCTATAGGGTCCCCTTCAGAAAATAGAGGTAATTTATTAATGGGGCCCTAGGACAGGGTAACAAATTGGAGCAGGCGGATACGTGTAGAGCTTTGTTTTCACTCGGGTATCCTAAAAAGCAAGTCTACATGTTTCAGCCAGACTAAGTCATATGCTGGCTTTCGTCAGGACCAGGGCAAAAAATTGTGTGAACCGGTCTATGGTAGTTATCCAAAGACCAGAGTGTGGAAAGTGCGCATACGCTAAGGTGCGATTTGCTGGAGAAAAATTTAATCGTTTCCTCCTACTACTAATTCTTTATAGTAGTGCTGTTGAAATTAAAGTCGCTTTTCAATTTTACGTCATGGATCCCGCAAGGGGGCGGTGCCTATAGTCACACAGTCATCAAGGTCCACTGCCCTCCATTTGTACCTGTTGCGGCCTTTGGTGGGGATCCCGAGGATCCTCACCAAAGGCTGCAACAGGTACAAACGGAGGGTGCGGGCGGTCTTGCTGGTACTCTTTGGGCTCTTTCAAACGTGTAGAACGCCGACAGTCCTTCAGGCGCCACCCCTGTGCGTATCGTAATGTTGTTCCTTCGGGATCTCTTTTCAGAATCTTCCGCTCGCGGTTCTAGGGCGCGTACCTTAGTTTCTAATATAGCCAGCTGTTTTTTCATTGTTGAAATGTCCAGGGAAGTTTCCGACAGTTGACGTTCGTTTGCCGTGACTCGCTCCACTAACCGCTTATGGTCGTCATGAAGGATGCCTAAGTCTGTGCCTATTGAGTCTATCTTCGCCTCTAGGCGCTCGCTGAAGGTAGTTTTTTTTTTTTTTTTTTTTAAATTTCTTTATTGATTTTATTCTTCGGAATGTACAGACCATGTTCATATACAATACATTTCGCCCACATAACTGATACCAGGAGCATTCCAATTGTGAACTCAGGATTATATCCGTGTACGCTCCTCGAGAGTTGTGTACCACTCTAGACAAGGATTTGGTGCGCGATAAACATACTTTAACTAAGAAACCCCCCCCCCGAACTCCCACCTCCCCCTGTCACCCTCAACACCCCTCCCCCCCCCTTGTGCCGGTACTATGCACCTCAGGTCCAGTTAACTTAAGCTCCGTCTGGGGTCTCCATCTAGTTCCCCTCCTGACTGTGGGCCTCCGTCCCAGTGGGGTGTGTCTCCTCATGCGATACCTGTGTGGATTGCGGGGCCTGCCCCTCTATCTCCTGTACCATCACCCCCTATGCCAGCAATACCTCCGGCAGTTTGCCATCTCGTCTGGTGGCGCGTATATGCCCCTCCTCCGCCAGTGCCCATTCTCGTAGATCCGTTCTCCAGCTTGCTATCTGTGGCCGCTGTTGCGCCAGCCAGTGTATTGCTATCCGCCGCCTAGCTATTATGAGTCCCAGCACCAGGAACCGTCTACTTGTCTTTCGTTTAGGGTCCCGGGGAATTAATCCGAGGAGACATGAGCTCGCCTCCATGGCAATTTCCCAGCCAGTTATTCTACGTAGGTCCTCTAGGACCTCCGTCCAGTACGTCTGAATTAGTGGGCAGGTCCATACCATATGTGGAAAGTCTGCCCGAACCTGGCGACACCTGGGGCACGCCTGGTCCCTAGAGCTATCGAAGACATGGAGCCGCCTAGGTGAGAGATAGGCCATATGTACTATATTATACTGTATTTGTTTGAATCTGTTAGAGACCGATACCTTGCGTACGCTCTCATGGATTTTCTCCCGGGGCGTTAGTTCCTGCGGACACACCTGCTGCCATTTTTCTTCTACTTTTAAGGGTTCAAGCTTTTTATCCTCCCTCAGCGCCCTATATAGATGGGTGACGAATTTCCGCCCTCCCGCCATTGCTATCATCGTAACCAGGACATGGGTGGGTTCCGGGGCCTCGGGGAATGAGGGCCATAGCTGCCGTGCTGTGGCCGCGATCTTGGCGTATTGCAGAAATTGCCCGGGTCCCAAGTGAAAGGCAGCCACCGCCTCCTGATAGGTAATGAACCTGTTTTCCGGGTATAGGTCGAATAACATTAGGCAGCCCCCTTCCTTCCATTTGTCAGTCGACATAACCCGTTCAATTTGAGCGAAGGGCGGCAGAAGCCAGAGATCCGTCTCTGGGGCGAACGGCCACTCACGAACAAGTCTCTTAATCACACGATTCCAGATCATCGTTAATAGTCGAACTAATGGAGGACACAGCTCCCGAGATCCGCTTGTCTGCCAAAGGAGTGCCCCCAGCTGTCGTCCTCCATACGTGTCCGCTAGCAGGGCCCTCTCCCAGGAAGGGTCCGTGTCCAGCCATGCTATAGCGTGTTGCAATTGCGATGCAAAGTAGTAAAGTTCTAAGTCTGGAATTTCTAGACCTCCTTTGCCCCATTGGCGTTTCATGACCTCCAGACTGACCCGGCACCGCTTCCCGTTCCATAGCAGCCGAATAAGCAGTGCGTCTATGTCTTTGAATACCCGATGGGGGAGTTCAAAGAAGGATCCCTGCATCGTAAAGAGGCATCTAGGCAGAACCACCATTTTTATCAAGGCAATCTTCCCCATCAGTGAAAGCTTGAGTGTGTTCCAGAAGGTAATACTTCCCCGAAGACCCCTAATAATCCGCCCCATGTTATGGTGATAGAAGACGTCTCTGTCCCTGGCTATCCATAAACCGAGGTATCGGAGTGTATCCGGTACCCAGGGGAGCCCCATCTCAGGGGGCTGGGCATCTTCCCCTTCGTCTGGCGGCCCGATCACGTATAGTTGTGATTTCAATTTATTAATGTGGAGTCCGGAGGCCCCCGCAAATTGCTCCAAAACCGCAAATAGCATTAGCATAGACTGGGGCGGTCGGCGCAGGTACACCAGAGCATCATCAGCGTACAATGACACAATATGTTCCGCTCCCCCCACTCGGATGCCCTGCCCCCGGTGTACCCCACGGAGGTGACAAGCCAGTGGCTCCATTGCCAGGCAAACAACAAGGGGGAGAGCGGGCACCCCTGCCGTGTCCCCCTTTCTATTGTGATTATATCTGACACGTATCTACCCGTACGGACCCTTGCCAGCGGATGAGCATATTGTAATTTTACCCAATTCACGAAGCCCTCCCCCAACCCCAGCTTTAGAAGCACCTGCCACAAGTATTCCCAACAGATCGAGTCGAATGCTTGTTCGATATCAAGGAATACAAGGGTATTCTGATGGGCCGCACCCTCCATTGATTGCATAACGTGAGCGAGACGACGGATATTTCTCAATGCATTCCTGCCAGGTATAAAACCGGACTGGTCATCATGAACCAGCTGCCTAAGATACGGGAGGAGCCTGCCCGCCAGCACTTGGCTAAGAATTTTAAGATCCACGTTCAACATTGAGATTGGCCGATATGAACTGGGGAGCATGGGGTCCTTCCCTGGTTTGGGGATCATAACGATCAGTGCTTCGCGCATGGAATCTGGGAGCAAGCCAATCTCGCCTGCTTCCACCGTAATTTCCAGGAGTTTAGGGATAAAGACCTGTTGTGTGGCTTGTGGACTCATGGTCTGCATTGCTAAGTTAGCTTAGGCCTGGCTGCCATGATGCCTTTTTGCGCACGTTGCTTTGTGCCTTTGTTTTTCCAGCCTCTGCTTGTGCCCGGCTATTTTAGAACTGTCTGCATTTCTGCCTTTCACCTTTCCTCCTATTCCCTTTGGGTTTCGTCTGCACATCATGTACAAGGTCGAAAAACAATGTCCCTTGTTCTTGCTGATCTGGTCAGCCCCTCGCACTTAGACATAACACTGTATGCAGCTGCACTGGAGAAATTCGTGTGCTTTTGATATTGTGTTTTCACTGTTAGAGGCACTTGGAGAAAAACCTTTCCAGAGAGAAGAGCTGTGCTTGTCTGATGATGTAAAACTTGCATCTAGTTATTGAGGTATGAGGGTCCGCCTGACAAAGCCTAGAGGTCTTCTATTTTTTTAATAAACTAGCTACTAGCACGGGGAGGGTGGTATGGTCATTTAGCCCTATATCCACTGCTTTATGAAATGCTTTCCCCGTTTATATTCTATGGAATTGTAACTATGCTTATTGTTTTATTCTTATGCATTATGCTGATAGTACTGGCACGTGTACTGCATCTCAGAGCACGGTAGTTGAAATAAACATTTTGAACTATACAGTGACTCTTATTACGCACGTTGTGGACAGGTATGAGTGAGTTATGAAAGGGTGTTCTTGCTCCCGCGAGTCCTGAGAGAGAGAGACCGTGTTCTGGGGTGTCTAATCATTGGTAGCATCGTTGCTAATGAGACGCTAATGCTAGTCTGGTTGGGATTGTGGGTGCTAAGGGGTACGGTTGGCTCACCACTATACTCCGAGGTCCTATTATCCTGTGCATAGCTCTGTGTATGTGCAGAATCCCTATAACAGACCCCTCCATACTCCCTATAGAGCTCAGCCGCCAGGCCGTCCATCCCAGGGGACTTCGCGGTCTTCAAGTGTGCGATTGCCGCCCTGATCTCCTCATCTCTAAAGGGGGCCTGACTCTCTGGGTCCAGACATGGTAGTTCTAGCTCGACAAGGTAGGTCTCCACCACCTGGGGCGCTGTGGGGGGCCTGGGCTCCGAGTATATCTTTTGTAGATGGGTGGGCGAATGCTCTGTTGATCTCGTGCTGTGTATAGACTAATTGGCCCTGCTCCGTTTTGATCGATAAAATCGGGTGAGGCTGCGTCTCCATTCTAATCAGGCGCGCCAACAGGCGTCCCTCTTTGTCCCCCTCTGTGTACCAGCGACGTCTACTCGTGGTTCTATTGTATTTGCCCATTGAGTCCCAGATGTCCCCAATCTTCCGGCGCAGATCCGCCCACCTGGCCGGCCCCCCCTCAGCAGTGGGAAGCTCTCTTTCTAGAACCGCCAAGCTCTCCTCTTGTCGGCGCAGATCCCGTTCCAGTACTCTCTTGACCCACACCTTGTGGACATACACACCCCGCAACACCACCTTCATCGCATCCCATTCAAGCGCCCTGGTGGCAGTCGTACCCCAATTCAGATCAAAATAGTCGTCTAACCCCTTCGTTATCGCATCTTTGTACGTCGGGTCTGTCAAGGCTTCGGTGTTCAGTCTCCACAGCGGTACTTTAGTTCGCGGCCGGCCTATAGTGTACGATATCATCAGGGGAGTGGTCGGACAGATAGCGGGCCAGATATCGCGTCTCCTCCACCCGGGGAGCCGATTGGACCTGGAGAAAAAGTAATCAAGTCTACTGTACGTGTTGGCAGCAGGTGTGTGGCACGAGTACACTCGCCCTTGTGGGTTGCGGTGGCGCCAGACATCTAATAAGCAGTAACTGTGAAGCATCTGGAGTATGGCCTCCCTCGTTTTTGGTTTAGTATCTGGTCTGGGGGGGTGTCTATCCAGCTCTCCGTCCAGGGCACAATTAAAGTCTCCTGCGATAATCATCTCTACCTCTGGGTCTAGATCTAACTGACCCAGGACCCGTCCCAGAAACTCCCCATCATCACTATTTGGGGCATATATATTTACCAAGCTTACGTGTCGTCCATCTAGTGTCCCCGTCAGCACCACGAACCTCCCATCAGGATCTAGTCTAATGGTCACTGCCTTGAAAGGGACTCCAGGCGCTATCCATATAAGTGCTCCTCTAGCGAACCCCGAATAGGAAGTTGCAAAAAATTGGCCCCTCCAGCTACGTTGGACATATTTAAGGCAGTCTCCCCACAGGTGTGTCTCCTGAAGAAAGGCTATACTTATCCCGTATCTTCTTAGATAGGTCGCCACCCTCACCCGTTTGACCACGTTATTAAGCCCCCTTACATTCCACGTTATGAATTTATATTTTTGATGATCACCTGCCATGAGTGTGTTATCTGGTGGTACGGTGGCCCACGTCTTTTGTGGGGAGGATCAAGTCTGCGATATAGTGTGACCCTGTGCGTTGGAACCCCATAAACCAAGCAGTGATATGACAGAGCATAGTCCCGGCATGAAACTGTGAAACAGAACAATGTAAACTCCCAACCCCTCCACCCCCCTCCCTCAGGCAGTAGCACTGCATTCTCACAACCCAACCGTGGTCTGAGGACTCAGGACTCCGCCCCATCGCTGCCACCCTCCCCTTACCTCACCCCCCCCTTACCTCACTCCCCCAACCCAGATCAACTATCACGTTCCAATAAAGGAAAGAAAACTTGCACAAGAAAAGTAACCCTCCCACTCGCAGATATATAGCCAAACTGTCTGGCACCGTGCGTCCCCGCCCGACCAACGGTCTAGCGAGGCCGCCTCAGCGCACCACAGTCGGAGTGTCTAAGACTGTAGAGTGGCGGAATGGTGTCCATCCCTCCCAGAACTCCTCCGCCTCAGTCTATTGTCCCTGGGGCTCGGGGCCCCTCAAGTAGGAGCACCCTGGCCAAGTGCAGACCCATCTGGGCCAAGTCTCGTACTTACAGTTTCGGTGACCAGTTACCCCCAGAATTCAGTTCGTTGACTGGCCTGCAAAGGTCTCAGGGCTCCTCGTCTGCTGGGCTGGCGGCACCCCCCTGCTCCGACTGCGTCTCCTGCACCAGACACAGTGGAGAAAACTGATTTTGTGTCAGGATCGCCTCCCTCTCCGTTTGTAGGGTGCCATCCGGCCCTACCATGATGCGACCTCCGTCCGGTAGGTCCCGGTGTCTGAGTCGCTGTTCTCCAGTAGAACGCTGCTGGTTCCGTTGCCGTCCACTCCTCCGTCTCTGTTCCTGCCAGCCGTGGTTGTGGCCCTGCCCAGCCAGGCCCAACGAGTCCATCCAGTCTGCCACCTCTTGCGGAGTACCAAAGAAGTGGACCCTGTCCTCATATTGTACGCGGAGTCGGGCCGGCAACATTAGGCTGTATTTGATACGGAGGTCCCGTAGTCGTCGCCTAGGAAGTCATTTCGAAGGTCCTGTACCTTTTTAGGTCGAGCCTCGAGTAGCGCGCAAGCGCTGCTCTGGCGAGACTTTAAGTAAGGGGTTTGGAAAGCTGACCAGACGCTCGTGCGTCGTGGCCTTTTTCGGGCGGTTACGCGCGCCGCAGACATGTGTTTCCCATTATCGTGCCCAGACGCGGGCGCTATAATTGGAAACACATGCCGGGAAAAGGCCATGACGCACGAGCGTCTGGTCAGCTGAGCAGGCTGCCGCGCTCGCTCTCGTTCATTTTTTTGCATCTGTCTCTGTATATCTGCTCTTTCCTGTCTTCCGCCCCATGTCCGGCCACGTGTTCGCGGGCTTCGGCCTGCACAGCCGCTCTTGTGATCCTGCGCCGCAATGTTCAGATTATCGTCTTGATGTTTAGTTTTACTGTTAATGAAGTGCTTCTCTCAGAAAAGTTAACTTGTGGGTAAATCCGCCTGTTTCATCACATACCCGCCAGACTCCAGTGCATATCTTCCAAAGAGCAGACCTGTATATACCCTCCCATCTGAACCTGCGCCAAAATCGCATCTCATCATTCCACGTGTGCTTGTTCTGTTCCTCATCCTGTAGTTCACAGGTTTTAAAACCCTCACCATGTATAGCGCTCGTTTTTGTACCCATTCCTGCGTGTGCAGATTTCTCACTGCTCGTGTTTTATTTTAAATATTTTTCCAGTGAGCTTGTCGCGCCATGTTTGTGTATGTCATTCGCGTTTGTGTGCCCCTCTTTCCTTGTGAGCGTTTACCGCCATGTGCGTGTCAGTCCCGCCGCTATGTGTCTGCGCATCACTCCGTAGATAGGACTTGTAGGTGCTCTCCCTCGTATATGTCCTTGAATCTCTTCTGCTTCTGAGTTTGTGGACCTGGGCAGGGACTGCACGCTCCCCCGCCCTCGTGTATGGGTCCACCTCATTCTCTGCCGAGGATTGAGGATATATACATAGGCACAAATTTGCAGGCTTCACCCTTATGTGACTGTCTGTGCGTCGCCTCTGCTCTTAGACAGGAATTCCAGGTTTCCACCCCGTGTGTGTCTGTATATATCACCTTTCCCCCTAAGGACATGTACCCAGGAATCCCAGGTTTCCACTCCCTGTGTGTGTCTGTGTAACATCTCCTCTGCGGAGGATATGTACTTAGGCAGGAGTCCCAGGTTTCCACTCCCTGTGTGTGTCTGTGTATCCCGTTCTCTCCTAAGGATATGTATCCATGCAGACATCCCGTGCACCCATCCTTTGTTTGCCTTCTCATTTCTCCTGCTTCTGGGGATTTGTTCCTAGGCAGGAATTGCAGGTTCCCGCCACGTGTGCCTTTGTATCTTCTCTTCTCCTGAGACTATGCAGGTAGGCGGGCAGCACAGGCTCCCACCCCCTGTGTGTGTCTGTATCTTCTCCTCTCCTGAAGATGTGTATCTAGGCAGGAATCTCAACACTTCTACCCACTTAGTGTGACTGACTGTGTATCTCCTCAAGGTCTGTACGACAGGTAACATCCTGTGATTCTGGGCAAATCACTTAATCTCCCCGTGCCTAACAAAAATGAATGTTTCTTCGTGTAACGCAACTGGTGCACATGTAAAGCGCTCTGATACCTAATACCTTTGGGTCAAGTTCGCACTATATAAAACTCTGTAAAAATGATTTTTTTTTTAATTGTAAAAATTAAAAAAATGTGTAGAGAGCCAATTTTTTAGGGCCCTCTTCCAACACCTTTTAATTACGTGTTTGCTGATTGTAAGGCTGCTTGTCTTGATTTCACCTCATGCTTCTTTCTTTACCACCTTGCACTTCCGGTCTCTTTTATCTCATTCTTTAAGGTTACTTTCCATTCCTGCTTTCTCCCAGTGTCAAACTTTCCAATATTTCCCTTCCTTTATCTGGGTGTCTTTTTTTTGTTTTTCTCATTCTTGTTCTGGGACAAAGTCTGATAAAAAAATATGTCCACGTCTCCAAAAATGACTGCCAGTGCCCACCACCTGCAACGACCAATACAAAAACAAGCATTGGCATAGCCAATAGGTCTCGCTTTTGGGACCTTATAAGTATTTAGTTATGAAGCACAATATCCTTGGTGCAACAACATCAACCGTTGCATGGCTAAACACTTATAATGTCCCAAAAGCGAGACCTATTGGCTATGCCAATGCTTGTTGGTATAGTCAGGGTAGATGTGAATGGCCTGATTTTCAAACTTGGGTGGACCATTAGTGCGGATAAATTGGAGGATCGTATCCCGGTCTCTGAAGTTAAACACACGTGCGATCATCACCCTAGGCGGGGCTCCTGGTTTAGGTGGGGGTCCGAGGGTGCGGTGGGCCCGTTCTATCGCGAACATCTTAGAGAGCCTGAGGGTTGGGAGCGCAGAGCCAATCCATTCCTCCAGAAACGGGCCCGCCGCCGGCCCCTCTGATTTTTCTGGAAAGCCCAGAAAGCAGAGGTTGTTCTTCCTCGATCGCCCGCTCCTTAAATCCAGGCGCAGATGATTTATGTCCATGGCCATCCCGTCCATTTTTGACTCCAGCGCCGTTCGTGATTCCCTTATACCCGCCAGAATGTCAGATGTGTCACGGGCCGCCGAGCCGTGATGAGGCGTCTGCTCCTGGTCAGGTCTAATGCGGTCAGCGGAGGTCGGGCCCGGTACTGTGTACTGCATGATTTTGTTGGACTGGGCGCCTCGAAGGGGTCTGTCTCTCCCCATAGCCGGTGTGAAGGCTGTAGGGTTATCACTAGGGTCTTCTCCCTCGCTTGCCAGGGATTCCAGAGGTGGCACGATGTTCACCCCCGGGATATTCGCACCCTCGTCCTGTGCCGTCCCCGGATCGGGACCCTCCGTCAAAAGGGGCCACCAGCTGCTCTCCCGGGCCTCCCCGCGTCCCGGGTCCCACACCAGATCTTCAGACCAGTTCTTCAGGTCCACGGTCGGCCATTGCTTCCGCCCCCCCCCCCCAAAGCGATTGTTCCAGCCTCGCCCACCTCCGCAGGGCGCTCGGCCCGCTGTCAGAGCCAATGTCCCCACACTCGTGGGGGGGGGGCGCAGGTTTAATGTCCTCTCAAAGGATGGGCGGACTCACCTCCAGAACCGACGGCTCAGTCGTAGCGTTTCAATGTCGCCAGGCAGTGCAGACACTGCGATGTCTCTCAGCGCCGAGACCAGGCGGGCGCACCACCGGCTCCTCCGCCGCCGATCCTCGCCCGCGCCAATAAGGAGATATGGTGAGCTCAAGAACCCACAATCCAGAGGCGCCGTCGGCGGCTCCGTCACCATCCGGGCCAGGCCGGGGCCGCCATCTTGATAGTTAGCCCCGCATCGGGACTGAGGCCGCTCCACTGTGGTTGTCCCTTTGCGTCTCCTAGTTGTGTTGCATCCGCCTCCGAGAGTCACTCCAGCCCGCCAGTGACCGCCGGGCACCGCCGACACCACGTCGTCCTCAGGGCCGCGGTCAGGTGTGTGCGTATCAGGAGCCAGGTAGGGCCGGGCACGGCACCCACTCAGCCCCGGTCTCGCGCAGACTACGCAGCCGGGCCACAGGCGTCCTCTCGGCCCGGTGATCCGCGACGGCCCTCTCACCCCCGGGATCGGCTCAGTCGCTCCCGGCCCCAGCAGCAAAGGTCTCAGCGCCCGAGAGGTCCCGGGTTCAGGTCCCCGCCGCCCCGGCGGTCCGGAGCAGCTCCCCGCGGCCGTCTATTTCAACGGGCATGCCGGGGTCGCCATCTTGGTGAGACGGCGTCCCCGATGTCTCCGGGGGTCCAAAATCGATTTCTCTGGCCGCTGGCCGCCCTCTCACAGCCCAACCAGGATTCTCGGGGGCAGGGGGTGCCTCGATGCCGGATAATGTGGATGGGATCACAATTCCGCCAGGATAACCGCAGGATTTCATTTGGTGGGGCAGGAGCTACACAGAAACTCGACTAGCCGGCCATGATGTCAGGCCACGCCCCCCTCGCTGGAGGTAGTTATCGCTTGTAAGATGTCTTGTAGCGTTGGTGCTTGTGGCTGCTCCGTCTGGGAGGGGAGGACCTCACCTCCCTCCAGTGTGGTTTCTGTTGGTGATCCATCTTCGTCACGCTTTCTTGTGACCTTCCCCACCTAGAGTCTGCGCCGCAGACTGTCTCGTGCCGTGCGCTCTTCTCCTCTTTTCGCTGTCCAGGTGTGTTTTGTTCCTTAGAGGGTCCTCCCTATGATCCCCAAGGGTCTCCTGATATCGGGGGCCTGACTTTCTCGCATCCCTCAGGGCTGCTGCCCCCTATGAGGGGGGGTTTGCTGTCTGGCGCAGTACTTTGGGCTCGGTGCAGCTAGCCTAGTTCCAAGCACAGGTTACTGCACCCGCGCCTCGGTGCTCCTCCAGCCTTCTGCTAGTATGCATGCTGGGTTGGAGTCTATGCTAGTGCCCTTCAGGGAGTCCTCCCTCGTTTTTCAGCTGCTCAGGCTCTTCGCGCTACATTCAATGTTCCATCTCCTTTATTCGGACTCTGCAAGGGGGTCATCATTCAGATGTTGTCCCCTCTCCAGCCCACTCCCCCGTTCTTGGACTTTGCTCTCTCATTGTAGTTCCGACGTGCTGCTGCTTTTCTGGGTTACGCCCGCAATCTGAGCTTGCCTTGGGCCGTCGGGCTCTTCCCCTGTGGGTTCTCTTCCAGCTCCGGGTGGGGGGAGGTGAGGAGGAGGGGGGGGTGGTGGCCTCACTGATGGGGTAGTTGGATATGGCCCTCTCCTACTTTCTGGGGCCCGGCCCTGGTGCAGGCCCGTGTCCAGATTACGCCGTAGCAGTTTTCTGCCCCCTGCTGCTTAGCGCGGTATATCCCTGCGCTGGTAATTCATTTGCGTCTGGGTCCCGCTCTTCAGTCGCTTCCGATCTCCCGCCAGCACCCCACATTGCCCAGGAGTTTGTGGCCTCGCTGCCTTCGATGAGCGGGGTAGGCCTACCCCGCTATCCGCGGGCCGCTTCTGAGCACTGGGCTTTCCGCACCACCCTCTGCGCCACTCGTCCTGCAGGAACCAGGCCGGCGTTCTCACTGCTGGCGCTCTCACCTCAGCTCATCACGACCATTGTACACAGGCGCCACTGTCCATTGGCCGACCTGGCCGCCGCGCAAAGCTTGGGAGAGATGCAGGGTCGCCTCACTCTCCCTGTCTTCCGTTTATCTCGCCAGTCCCCAGGGTCTGTTCCACAGCTCGTTCCTCACTCTGCTTCGCTGGGCGCCGCCATCTTGAGAGAGCCGTGCGGTCGCGGCAGTGCCCTGCAGATTACTTCCCAGCACGTCGACTCCGGTGTGCTGCAGCCTCCGTCAAACTCCTCTGCTCTGGGTGTTTGGGGGACCCCCAGAGTCCAATTTTTTGCTTCTGAGCACTGCGCGTTCCGCCCTACCCTCTGCGTCGCTTGTCCTGCGGGACCAGGCCGGTGTTCTCGCTGCTGGCGCCCTCACCTCAGCTAGTCACCGACCACTGTGCACGGGCACCACTGTCGTTGGCCAACTTGGCCGCAGCTTGCGAGAGACGCAGGGTCACCTCACTCTCCCTGTCTTCCGTTTATCTCGCCAGTCCCCAGGGTCCGGTCCACAGCTCATCTCTCACTCTGCTCTGCTGGGCGCCGCCATCTTGGGAAAGCAGCGCAGCTGTGCTCCGCAGATTACTTCTCAGCACCGCCGGCTCCGGTGTGCCGCAGCCTCCGTCAAACTCCTCTGCTCTGGGCGTGCTTGGGAGACCCCCAGAGTCCGATTTTTCGCTTGAGGGGATCAGGATGGAGCTTGATGGCGGTCAGAGCTCTTGAGCACTGCTGCTCACTCCATCAGCGCCAGGCCACGCCCCCCAATGTTGATACATCTCTTATGGCACTTACCAAAACTGTCCAGATACTCAGCTGATGGACTGGTAGTGCTGAGTACAATAGTACTGGGACTTTCTTTTCCCTGTCCTTCATCCAATTAATCACTAAAGGTGGAAATTGATCACCTAAGGTGGAAGAGATCTGTCTGCCGCTGGGAGTGGTGCTTCAGGTGATCTTGGCCAAAATGTGGAAGAGCTCACCGAGTTGGCATGACTAGCTGGCATAGTTTTGGGCGTTAGTGATGGAAAAATGGTTTACATCTGTAGAAAACAAACTCAAAGAGTTTTTTGTTGACTGATCACCATACATGAGCTTGCTGAGGAGTACAGGGAGCTGGCATGGTATGTGGAGGGCCCAGGAAAGGATGGAAGACTAAATCACATAGTGAAAAGTCACCTCACTACACACCTTACCACCCATTTCTCTCTGGCTAACTTCATCATTTCAGTTCTTACTATGACTTCGATAATAACCATGAGGGCTTGCACATGAGGGTGTTGAGTGAGAGAGGGATAGGTTAATGGAACTAGGGAATGGGAGGCTTGGAAGATTAACGTTTAGTGTCACCTCGCTGGCCTGACAGATGTCGGTTGTGATGTGCGTTTTGATGCACTTGAAACACAGAAAAAGGTGTTATTGATGACGTATGTCTTTGTAACTAGTGATCTGTATCACTGTTAACGAACCTAGGACGTATAAATGAATGATGTGGGTCTCAGTCTGAAGCTCTGATGGGGCTCATCCTTTCAGAGAGCATGCTCCTGCTTAATTAGTAAGAGACTTTCTTTAATTACACCCTTAAGGCTTAGCATCCACTGAGGCATAGCTTGCTGAAATGTGTTACCAGTAAACTTTTCACGAGTACGATATTTTTGACACAAGTCCGCTAGTTGCGAGCAGAGGTTCCTGCAGTAAGGTCAGGGCCAAGCCTGGGCTTGCCTAGTACACCCCTTTGTAATCTGCTGGGAGGTTTCATAGCCCAAGGAAGAAGGATCCATACCAGAAGCTGAAAAGAGTCTGCCTGTTGGGCTGTGTGCAGGATCCTGATTCGGCATTGCTGACCCCATTGTGCGAGGCATTGCTTGTGGATCAGAGGGAAGAGTGAGTACCCATAGTCTGGATAGTGTGGTGAGGATGGTGCAAGGAACAGGTTGCCGAGTCTTTTTATCGATTTTTATTAATCAGGTTTGTGCAATCAGAAAGAGACTTTAATGCTCGTTTTAGTGCAGAATAATACTGAACGTTGAACCTTGATTAGTGTTTCATCTTTAAGTTAAAAAGCAGGAGTAGTAATCTAGATAAGGTTCATGAAGAGAAAGAAAAGCGCAGTTGTTGGGGATTATGAGCTGTACATATCATAATTGTGATTTCCTACCAAAGTGTAAAGCGGAAAAGTGATTTTAGTTTTACTTGTTTGTATACAGAAATATGAAACTTCTCTATACCAAAAACGTAACCCAAAGTTCTGAAACAAAGCAGTAATGGTACTAAGACTGGAAATGAATCCCTGCCTTTGGTTTTTTGGGCAATTGTTTTGATAGTTGTGTACAATGTGCTTGTTTGTTTCTGGTTGGGGGAGTCTTGGCACCCTTCTTCAGGTGGTGTATTTGTGGCTGGGTCTAGAAGTGTGGACGACCCTTGGTATTCATTGTGATCTTCTGCACACCACATCTGTTGTACAGTGACATTTGTGACCGGCACCCGTTGTTCAATTATATCCTATTTTGATCCCCTTACCATATTTCACTTTTGTAAAGTACGCATTTTTTATAAGGTGGGTCTTTGCTTGCAGTGTTGAATTTCAGTTTTGTGGTCTGTCTGGCACAGTTAGGTCAGTCTGTAGGTTCGAGAGCGAGGCCATCATTCCTGGTCATGTCACCTGTGGGCCACTTGAAATAGGAAGCCTTTGTTCTTCGCCTCCAAACACTTGTACACTGCTGAAATGCCAACATACTTTTGAGTTCTGCTGAGGACTATCAAATGATACATCAGTGGGAATGGTGGGTTGTGCTGCCGAGCGCCAACCCTGTGTCCTCTGCAATATCCAACAACAAGATATTGGTAATGTAGTGTAGAGTTCTGCATAGGCCACATCTGTGTGACAGTTAAGGGGTATATACCCTTGTTCAAGAGAGCTCTTTGGTAGCTTTCCTGCAGCGGTGCTGGTCTTGTACACTATATGTGACTGAGTAGAGCGGTGTCCACCTGCATCCAGGAGAGCGTTAATGAGTCTTTCATACAGCAATGATGATCTTCCACACTACATCTGTGTGACAGAATGAAGGGTCAGACACCTGTGTCTCCCACTTAGATAGCATATAGAAATCCAGGTCTGCTGTGTGAAAGTTCCTGCGGAGGGCACCTAGAACCAGTGTGCGGTCCTTCACTCTGAGACCTCTGCTGGAACTATCTCTTAGCAGTGCCGGCTTTCTGCACTGCATCTTTGTGACTTTTTGGATGGGTATATAGCTGTGTCCAGAAGTGCTCTGTTGTAGCTTTCACACGTAGTACTGACCTAATGGATTATATCAGTTAAGGGGTCGAGGCCAGTGTCCAGGAGTGCGCTGCTGGGGCGTCTACACTTCTGCACTACATCTATGGGACAGAGAGAAGTGGCAGATGCCTGTACGCACTTGAAATCTTGTAAGGCTTTCACACGCAGTACTGGCCTCCTCTACACTGTTGTACAAGTGAAGGTGCAGAGATATTTGTCCACAAGACCTCTGCAGGGGCTTTTGATACAGTTCTGGTCTTTTACAGCCAGGTGAGTGACTATGCAGGTACCTCTGCTCTAGACTGCTAAGATTCTCTCTGTAGATTCTGAGTCAACAAAGTGGTTTTCATACTCTGAGACCCCATTGTTCACCAATACACCGCAAGTGTATGATAAAGTGACCTGATTCTGGAAGTGGAGAATGGGAAAATCTCCCCATCATTTCTGAGTTGGGTGTTGAGTTCCATTGACTAGGTGAGAGTTCTGTCCTGGGAGCAAAGGAAAGGGCATGTTTTCCACACGGTTACTAAAGATGGTCTGCTGCTGCTTTGCCATTAGAAATTAGTAAATGATGGGGTCAGTAGTTATGGTCTTGACCTACAGTGGTCAGCAACACTGATCATGATGCACTGTGTACATTTCTGGGCCACATACTATGCCTGGATTTTAATGCTTTTGAGAAATATGTACTGGCTGGAGTTATGAGCCCTTCAGTCTGCCACGTTCACTGTGGGGAAAGCCTACATGTCCATCCCATCTATTCTGCCTGTTGTACACATAGGCCCCCTAGAGGGACATAGATTCCCTCCACTAATAAACAGAAGATTTCTGCAGGCACACCCAGTCTATCTGTCCCCTACGCAGGCCACCTACAGGACCATGCCGTACTGCTCTTCAGTTGCATTTAGGATCCAGCTGTAACTGTGTATGTTAATGTTTGCTCCCTACTCTGTAATTAATCCCCACAGTTCGAACACACCTGCCTCTCTCCATTGGGGTGGATGCTTGACATATGGGAGCTTAAGTCATGAGAATGACACTCTTCAGTTACAGTGGTTTGGTTGAGTGTTAAGAGGTGTACAGATCGCAGATCTTTGAGAGAATGTCTGCTACTCATGGAGGAACATGGATGAGAGTAGTTCGAAGATGGTCTCCACATCTGTCCCTTGATTCCAGAATTGCTTGAAAAATGATTTGCTTTAGAAACGATATATTTCAAAAAATGGGTATTGTAAATTGTGCGTTCTATTTCACGCCTAAGATGTTCTTTTGTGAAGATTGCCTTGCTCTGCACCCCCAACCATTCTATGGATTGTTGGGTTTGTTTGCAACCTTAGCTGTAATATCGGACTTGTATAATTTATTTTTAATTTAGAAGAGTTTTTAGTTGCTGGTGGCTGTGAAATAAAAGCCAGCTACCTGTTCTTTCGTATTAAAATTCTAACAACAAATTGCGGCCGTATCTAATTGAACACTTGATGACTGGTGTGGGTCAAATTAACCACTCTTTTTACCCCTTCCCCTGCCTTTCTTGGAATTTGCATTACTATAGATAAAGAATCAAACTGTTCATGGCATGTATAGCTGTGGATACACATGCTGTGTATACTCTTGCCATTTGGTGTTGGGCTCGGATGTGTGCAACCTGTTTTTCTTTGAAGAAGTCTTTGAGGGATGAGGTATGGTGAGTCCACCGGTTACTGGAAATGTGCAAGAGCATCGGCTCTATTGTTAAATTGTTTCTTTCTGCCGTATGGTTTCGACATGCATTCTTCGAGCTCTGGGTTGATGCCCCCTAATGTTCGGCACAGGTACCCCTCGGTTATTCCACCATGATCCACATAATGCTAACTTCTACTGCTTTGTCACATCCGTCCACTTCATCATAAGAGTTCCTTCTACGCGCCCGTGGCTCTTGCCCCTTTTCTGGGCCTTTTCCTTGGCCTTTCCACCAAGAATGCAGACTCCATAATGGAAAAAACTCTTTCCAGTACTGTCCTCATTGTCGTTCGAAATACCCCTGGGCGGATCATCGGGTCTGTAACTCTGTTCTCTCCCTGGAGCATGACTAGGCATCCTGTGCCACCTGTATACACAACTGGAGACCCTGATGAACATCACTTGGTCATATCCTCCACGTCATAACATAATCACACTAAAAATAAAATGGCCAAGTCACTATAAGTTTGTTTGGGGGTTGTAGGGCGGGGGGTTCCCTTCTTTAAATTGATTCCTGCAATTATCCAGAATTCCCTTATTAAAGAACTCCAGCAATGGTTAAGTCAGCCATGGTGGTATTCACCTACCATGGTTTGAAAAATCGCCGTGATGAAGCATGCCATGATAAGTAGTGGGTGAGGCAATTTCTTCAACATTTCAGTATGCCCCCCCCCACCCCAACAAAGTTTTAGTGTCTAGGGACTCTGTACTTCCTGCTCAGATGAGGCAACTATTTTTGTTATTTTACCTAATGAAATCCATTGGCTCAGTAGGCCAGTGTTCAACCATTTGACCTTTTCCTGGCTGTTTCTTAAAAGCTAGGCGTCTGCAGGACCTATAAAGCTGTGGAACTTGAGAAACACCTTGATCTGCTTGAGTTGCTTCCTAGGGTCAGTTTGTTTCCAATAAGTAAGTATTGGCTTTCATTTTGGACAACTTACAGTTGATGTCCAGCAATGCGTGTCATTGGCCTGGTTCTGATGAACCCTTGCTCAACCTTTAACGCAGTCTATCATCAGCTAGAAGTGGTCCACATGATGCCAGTGTAGTTGGCCTGCCTTTAGCCTAGTGTTTTCCACCACCCTTTACCATGTACTAGGAGTCAGTATACTTTGCGTTATCTCTGAGTTTAAGTCCTTTGTCCGTCAAGTTCCTCAGGAACCTTACCTGTTCTCTCTGGCTCTCTGTCTCACCCTATTCAGTTCCATAGTTTCACCGTTTATAGGTGTGCAGATGACACCCCAATTCTCCTGAATCTGTAGAGCCATGGTGTGCACTGCTTGCATGTTTCAGCTGGAGATCGGGGATTGATAGGCAGCCCTTGGCTGGTAGAGGTTGTGTTAAGAGCTCTGTAGGCTTCTGGGAATTAACTTTCTGCCCCCAAGTATCTGCTGCTGTTTGACCTTTTATATACAAGTTAAAAAGGAAATTGTGAGTGAAAGTCGATGTTGAATCTGGTGACCCCGGCATCTTCATCATAGTATTTGATTTCTGAGCCTTGCTTCTGATTCTCTTCTGCCTTACCTCCTGTCTCCATTAAGGAAAGAGGGAGCAATCCTTTAGGTCATTTACAGGCAGAAGGAGGTTTCTGCAAACTCCTGCGTACTGTAGGTGCATGCAAGGTCCTGTCTCACTCATAGGTGTCTGCTTATCATTGCCTTGATTTTTGTTTGTTTGTTATATAAATCAAGACCAAGAACTTGACAAGGCACTTTTGTTTGTGCAAGCAGCTGTGGGCAAATCCTGAGGTGTTTAACTGATGGAGAACTGAGTGTTTATGTAAATATGGTGGCTGTGCTGTCCTCGTAGAGGACAGGGGTTACCTGTTGTATTTGTTTCCAGAAGGGCTGTATTAGGTGCTGTGCAGGTTTCCAGCAAGACAGCATTGGCTGCTGTGTTTGTCTCTTGGAGGGTAGTGTTGGTTGATGTGTTGGCCTCCAGTATGGCAGGAGTGCGTGCTGTGCTGGCCGCTGGGAGGGCAGCTCTGGGTGCTGTGCTGGTCACTAGGAGGGCAGCACTGGGTGAGTGCTGGTCTGAAGCAGGGCGTCACTGGGTGCTGTGCTGGTCTCCGGGAGGGCAGTTTTGGTTACTGTGCTGGTCTCTGGGAGGGCTGTGTTGGTTACTGTGCTGATCTCCGGGAGGGCTGTGTTGGTTACTGTGCTGGTCTTCGGGAGGGCTGTGTTGGTTACTGTGCTGGTCTTCGGGAGGGCTGTGTTGGTTACTGTGCTGGTCTCCGGGAGGGCTGTATTAGTTACTGTGCTGGTCTCTAGGAGGGCTGTATTGGTTACTGTGCTGGTCTCCAGGAGGGCAGGATTGGTTACTGTGCTGGTCTCTAGGAGGGCAGGATTGGTTACTGTGCTGGTTTCCAGGAGGGCAGTATCGGTCACTGTGCTAGTCTCCAGGAGGGCAGTATCGGTCACTGTGCTGGTCTCCAGGAGAGCAGGATTGGTTACTGTGCTGGTCTCTAGGAGGGCTGTATTGGTTACTGTGCTGGTCTCCAGGAGGGCAGGATTGGTTACTGTGCTGATCTCTAGGAGGGTTGTATTGGTTACTGTGCTGGTTTCCAGGAGAGCTATATCGGTCACTGTGCTAGTCTCCAGGAGGGCAGTATCGGTCATTGTACTAGTCTCCAGGAGGGCAGTATTGGTTACTGTGCTGGTCTCCAGGAGGGCAGGATTGGTTACTGTGCTGGTCTCCAGGAGGACAGTGTTGGTTACTGTGCTGATCTCCAGGAGGGGAGTATTGGTTACTGTGCTTGTCTCCGGGAGGGCTGTGTTATTTACTGTGCTGGTCTCCGGGAGGGCTGTGTTGGTTACTGTGCTGGTCTCCGGGAGGGCTGTGTTGGTTACTGTGCTGGTCTCCGGGAGGGCTGTGTTGGTTACTGTGCTGGTCTCCGGGATGGCAGTATTGGTTACTGTGCTGGTCTCCAGGAGAGCAGTATTGGTTACTGAGCTGGTCTCCAGGAGGGCAGGATTGGTTACTGTGCTGGTCTCCAGGAGGGCAGGATTGGTTACTGTGCTGGTCTCCAGGAGGGCAGGATTGGTTACTGTGCTGGTCTCTAGGAGGGCGGTATTGGTTACTGTGCTGGTCTCTAGGAGGGCAGTATTGGTTACTGGGCTGGTCTCCAGGAGGGCAGTATTGGTTACTGGGCTGGTCTCCAGGAGGGGAGTATTTGTTACTGGACTGGTCTCCAGGAGGGCAGTATTGGTCGCCTGCTGGTCTCCAGGAGGGCAGTATTGGTTACTGGGCTGGTCTACAAGAGGTGCTTCTGCTGGTTTCATGAAGAGTACTTGTTGTTGCTGTTCTGGTGTCCAGGATGGCATGATTTTGTAATGAACTGGTGTCTAGGAAATCATGATTGAGAACTGTGCTGGTCTTCAGGAGGGCTGGATTGTAGGAACGGGGGCATAGAGGGTGGGGCGTGGGATAGAGGGTGGGGCGTGGGATAGAGGGTGCGGGGGATAGAGGTTGGGGTGGGGGGATTGAGGGTGGGGGTAGGGTGGATTGAGGGTGGGGGTAGGGTGTAGATGGCTGGTCTCTTAGAATCCATGCATTCATCTCATGATGTGGAGTAGGATTTAAATTGAAAGATGGTCTGTCCTCAGAAAGGGTAGGAGTGTGATATGGTGCACTTCTTAAAGTCTGCTCTTTTTAGTCCATTAGACCTTCTCAAGTGTTGATTACAGAATGTGGCATGCAAGCTCAGTGTGAGATGCCAACTACTGAACAATAGGGCTACAATTGCCCTGGTAAGTGATGTATGTATGGTGTGCCTTCTGCACCACGTTGACTACGCCTGCGGGGCAGCTTTCTTTAACTGTCCTGTGAGCCCACTGATGATTGTGGACCACGGGGAGCTGAACCCAAAAATGGGGGTGCACCTACTTCTCTGAACCCCTCCCCGCTCCCCGACAATTCCATATGGTGGGGTTTTCTAGACATACTGTTGTCCTGTTTGATTCAGGCTTCTTTTGTTTGAAACTTTTACTTGTGGATATTATGATTGTTACTGAAGGCTGGCAGGCCTGTGCTTGAAATAGAAGTGAGAGATTAAGCATGCAAACATTTTTGTTGCAGGTGCCGGGGATCAAAATTTGTTCACCTCCTTGTATCCGGCCCTCACCCAGCAGCTTCCCAAAGAGCCGATGGAATGGCGAAGGTAACAGATGTATTTGGTTTCTATGTTCTCACACATTGCTCTTGTTGCTACTGTAAACCATTCTTCCTTTCACCTGCTCAGCGGTCCTCTGTTGAACGCACCACTCGCTGCGCTGGAATACCTTATGGCCCCAGCATGTCACTCAGTCTGCTGTCGTCCTGCTGTATTACTCCTGATGCCGGTCTAAGCCATTCTGTCTGACTGCTCTTCACTTGAGCCAAGGATCTCCTCCCCTCCTGGATCTGCTGTCTCACCATTATTAATGTACGCTGAAAGTTCACAGAATACCATATCCACGTTTTCATTAAATGTTCCCTCTTCGATATTTCAGGATAAAAATACTGTTGAAGCGGAAATTAAGGGAACCAAATATCAGGTTTATCATATTGATTTTGGAGGTAGGCTAGTATGTATTCAGTGGTCTCTGTTTATGCATCCAGTTTGGAGCTAGAGTGGTTCCTGTGGGAGAACATCTTGAATATACTTCACAAGTCCCAGGGGACTGTTGTTGTCAGGGCAGTCATGAACATGGTCACGGACAACACTAGGGGTCGATGGTCTTTAGTGTAGGTCACGCAGGCTCCATATCTGTGGAAGGGAAGCTTTGGCTTCAAGACATAGGACTTAAGTATGGCTCAGCTTCGACCCAACAGCCCTAGATTACTCCTCCTTTTTTTTCTCACTGGCGCACCGCACATACATACGAAGAGTGGCAGCTGTGGAGGTATGATACCTTTCCCTCTGAACACGCACCCTTGACGGTGGACCTGCAAATACCGGGGGAAGTAGAGGGTCTGCGGAGTTCGTACTTTGAGACGGCTTCCTCAACAACAAGGAAATAATAGAGGTGACCCAGGAATGTACAACACAGTACCTAGCAGAGACCTGAATGGGAGGCGGCTGGTGGAAGATACGCCCTTGTGGGATGCCCTTAAGCTATTAGTGCAGCGTGCCGCTTGGTGACAGTCAGCTTTGTTAAATAGGGACTGAAGAGAAAAGTGGGAGCAACTGGAAACCCAACTAAAAGAGTTGGAGGGCATCCACAAATAGACAGGATCAGAGGGCCAGCTAACTGCAATCAGAGCTCAAGTAAAAGTGCTACACGCAGGCAGGGCGGAGTATACCCTTCAGCGGGTCAGGTAAAAATGCTATGATGTAAAGAAGAGGGCAGGATGGCTGCTGGCCCTTTCAGTGTGGACCAAAATGGCTTCTGAGCGAATGTCCTTAATTGGAGACTCATAGTAAAAATACAAACATAACATGCACAATTATTGAGTTTTTTTAGGCTCTCTATTCTGCTAATGCAGTTGATGAGAACATACTGATCTGTTCATAAGAGACATAAGTAGACCCACGCACAGAGGGGTCGCTTATCGTCAGTGACATTGACTGTTTGGGACAAGGGTTAACTACCTTTCCATCTCATGTGATTCCGATATTGGGAAATCTGGATCTCACTGCTGCACTGGCACAGGACCATGTAAGGAATGGGAAAAGTGGAGTTGTGGAAGCATTGTTAACCTACTTGATGAAAGTGGCCGACTGCGATTTGATGGCCTGAAGAGTCGATTTGGGTAGTCTGAAGCTGAACTCTTTCACTTTATAAAATATGGCAGTTGGTATTAAACTCCATGATCAAAGTTTCTGCTTTTTAGCCTCTTACTGCTTTTGAGACATGGCTTGTCAAAATGAACCCTGGCAAAGATATTTTGGAGCTGTACAAACTATTGATGTCATTGGGGGCCATCTTATAAATCGCCTAGAGGAGATCAGGAGTGCAGATAGGCAGGTCACTCTCTGAGACGGATTGGGGGGAAGCAGATTAGAGCACATACCACAGGCCAAGCTGCTTTCGCTTGGGAAGCAATGATTAAGACAACCACATACTTGTACCACACTTGGTAATATTGTATGAGTGGGACCAGTGAGGTTCAGATTGGTGCTGGAGGGACTGTGGAGAGAGGGACACTCATACAGCTTAGGTGGCTTTGTCCAAACCCTCAGACATTCCGGAAGGAGGTACTTGACACACTGCAGTCCCAAGGTTCCCTGTGTGAATTCTTCTGAGCTTCGCCAGTAAGCAGACATCTCCTTTATTCTTTCACAGAGGCAAGCAAAATGGCTTTGGCGTTCAGTGCTGTAAGACCCGTCCTCACCTCATTGTGAGTAAAAAGTCTCCAGTATTTACTGATTGGTTACATAGTGTATGGGACTTGTCCTGCATCATCAGCTGGAGTGCTCGATTATGAAGTGGATTGAACACAGTTTCTGGAGCACCTTGGCCAGGCGAGTTTGGTGGTAACATGCCTCGGATTCCTTTGAGGGATTAGCATATTGCCTGGGATGTCGTTAATCACCCTTCCTTCCGCCTCCCCAAGAAGAGGTCAAGTGTTCTATCATGAGAGTTTTTTCATGGTTGACCGTTCTTGCCTGGCCGCCCATTGATTGTAGGTAAGTGTATGTGTGAAAAGAAAAGCTCAATAAAGACTATAGTACCCAAAAAGGTAATTGGGAAATAAGAAAATAGAATAGCATCAGATCTAATGAATGCTTGTGTTGCAGGTTAGTCCACTGTCATGTGGGTTCTTACACAGTTTAATGAAATGTCCTGTCTATACAATATGTGTGTTAAACTACTGTATGGTTTGGAGACCTCCAATGAAGCACCTTTAGTACCCTGATGACTCCTAGACCTGTGTCTTTATCCAAGTCCAAGAGAAATTCTTTCATTACCTCAAGCGGATGCTTGGATGGAGGTCAGTTGGTTAAACTTTAAGTGGTCCTGGCTGACTTGAGTACCCTACACCTTTTAACTTCTAGAGACCCCTACTGAATCACTGCTGGATGTTGGGAACCCCAGCCTCAGCAATTTCTACGATTTTAAGTTTCCTTACACAAAAATATGGAAGTACGCCTACAATAAACAAATAGAAAAATTATAACCTATTTCGTTCCCAAACAAAATATACAAAAATATAAATTTTAATAGAAAGGCTGGAGCTTCTTAATATCTGGTTTTATTTCTAAAAGACGAAGATGTATGATGGCTAGAATCTAGCTTATCCCTTTCTGTTTTTTTACTCTTAATGCATGTTCCCTTTTGTTAGCACATACCAGTGCTTACAATGAGGTCACCAATTGTTCATGCTAAATAATTTTAACTGTAATTGTGCTACTTTTAAAAATAAGCTGAGGATACCAACTTAATTTTTAACCTCCAGTTTCAAATTCCTTCATATTTACAGAGGGTTTTAAAATTTACAATTTTGCCTTTTAATTTATATATTCTTTATTAGTCTTCTAATAATAGTTCATTTTCTAAACTGTTGAGGTCCCTCTTAGTGGGCGTTACGGACCCCCATAGTGTCACCGAACCCCATTTGAAGAAGTGCTGATTCTGATTTCTTGACAGTAACAGTATTGTAGTTGGTTAGTGCGTCAACTTTGAGACCAGGTTTTCACAAGTGTGCACACAAAAGTCTTTTTTTGACTGCGACTGATCCGCTGTCAAGATCTATGATTGCTATGAAGTGTAAGGATCCATGAGCAGATTTAGATTGTACATCCATCCTCTGAACTGCCCTTGGTCAATTCTTGACCTGTTAAGCTGTCCAGCTAGTGTCCCCCTTGGGGACTCCTATAGGTTTTCTCCCCCGGTGGTTTCATGGACATCTCTACATTGCGCCCTGAAGAAGGTTTGACTTTCCTGTGAGGTCCACCTCATTGATTGTGAGTCCGATTGTGTTGTGTGGGGTTGATGGAGCCTGGATTCCCCAGGATATATATATTGTTACAAATACTGTTTACCGTGGTGTGAATATTTGCATACATTGTACAGAATTTTCTTATATGGGTTATAAATTTTATGAATAAACTTTATGTACTTAATCAATTGACGAATAATTGCCTATGAGATTTGTTGTGATTGTAAAAATATCATGTTTTTGGGCTATACAGCAACTTATTGCACAACAAAATAATCGATTAGATACAGTTTCTCTATTTAATTACCAGTCCGATTATTGTTTGTTCTCTTAGTGGTTTAGTTCCCTTGCTTCCCTGCTGGTTTATCTGCTTTACAAGGGCCCTCTTTCTTTTGTTATTATGTGCTAGTATCAGTACCAGTATCTCTGGAGTTGCCTGTTTTGCACTACAGAGCGAGTGTACACCAATCTCTAAGAAGGCAATGAGTTTCATAATTAGAAACAACAGTCGTAAGGCAAATATAGCATCTTTGACACAGGCTTGTACTGAGTGCCCTTTCGGCCAGTAATGTCGCAAGGCATCGCCCTCCTCGCTCTTGTGGTTGTTGCCGTGCCTGGCTCTATGCAAGCAGTACAGTCAAACAGTGTTAGTAACCATGGGAAGGTGAGGGTACTGCTTCTTTAAGGCTGTTTTTCCTTTGGTACAAAACAATTTGTCCAACCAGACTTCGTTGTGTTCCTGGTAGGGGTGTGAAGTGCGTGGCACAGAGGGCCTTTGTGGACCGCACCCTCCCGGCACTGGAAACTCCATTGCATTGCTGAGTCAAGCTCAGATTCTTGTTTGGATACCGGTGTCACCAGTTGCTATTCCATGGGTAGGGTTGAGCCAGTCTTTTCTTCCACTGTTGTTCTGCATTCCATCCATCAATTGTGTGTCTTTTGCTTCCTCGCCCTAAGTGCGCCGAGTATGTCCAGACGTGGGTCCCAGGCTCACTGTGCAAAACACACAAGATGATGGACGGAATGTTGCACATTGGCAAACATTCACCCCCAGTCACAGATCTGGGTTTAATCCATCGTTATTTTGCTTCACCACGCCACCCCAGTTCAGACATAGCCATATGCAAATCAGTCTTGACCCTGTGCCTCATGGGAACAGTCCAGACCGAACTGCCACTGGATTCAAGCTATCCTGGTCTAAACTGGGGTGGCATGGTGAGCAAAAGAATGATGGATTTAACCCAGATCTCTTGACTGGGGGTGAATGTTTTGATTTGTTCTGCATTCCGTCCATCAATTGTGTGTCTTTTGCTTCCTCGCCCTAAGTGCGCCGGGTATGTCCAGACGTGGGTCCCGGGCTCACTGTGCCACTGGATTCAAGCTATCCTGGCTGATGAGGGGTGAAACCCCGAAACCGGTCCTAGGATGCTTGTTTCTGGTCCAGGGAGGACCTGGCTTGGCAGTTCGGGCTGGACTGTTCCCATGAGGCACAGGGTCAAGACTGATTTGCATATGGCCAGGTCTAAACTGGGGTGACATGGTGAGCAAAAGAATGATGGATTTAACCCAGATCTCTTGACTGGGGGTGAATGTTTTGATTTGTTCTGCATTCCGTCCATCAATTGTGTGTCTTTTGCTTCCTCGCCCTAAGTGCGCCGGGTGAGTCCAGACGTGGGTCCCGGGCTCACTGTGCCACTGGATTCAAGCTATCCTGGCTGATGAGGGGTTAAACCCCGAAACCGGTCCTAGGATGCTTGTTTCCGGTCCAGGGAGGGCCTGGTTTGGCAGTTCGGGCTGGACTGTTCCCATGAGGCACAGGGTCAAGACTGATTTGCATATGGCCAGGTCTAAACTGGGGTGGCATGGTGAGCAAAAGAATGATGGATTTAACCCAGATCTCTTGACTGGGGGTGAATGTTTTGATTTGTTCTGCATTCCGTCCATCAATTGTGTGTCTTTTGCACAGAGATCAAGGCAGAATCCCTCAGTTGACTTACGTCTGGATACATGGTCTCAATCTACTATGGAAAATTGCACCAGAGGGTTCAGTTTAGCTGCTTCCATAAGCAGTCTGACACAGTTCCAGGATGATCAAATAGATCTATCTTCTGACTCGGTCTGTGTAGTTGGCAATTGAGAAGGCAAGAGAGCTCCTTCGTGAGCAAGCGGGGAGCCTGAGTGGAGAAAGAAACCCAGAAGGAATTCCTCCACAGTGTTCGACACACTATTAGTCCTTCCTAAAACACTGTCCTTTAAAAGGAAAAAAACACTCACCCAGATAGATTAGGTTTCCCCCTCTTTAGGACATTGAGTGCCTCCAGTCATCTTGGGAGGTGCCCCCTTCTATGCTGATCAACTTCACAGGGAAACCCAAATTGACACAGTTACCTCAGTACCTCTGCGAGATTATCATGAGCCTGCTCTTGCATCAGCAGTTTGTGTCCTTAATGCTCTTTCCCCAAAGGACTCTCCATATCTATTCGTCCTCATTCCTTTGTGTTGTCAAGTCCATTGAGGACAAATGACACTCATCTTACCTTTCTGAACTAGGAGCAGCTGTGTCTGGGTTGCATGAATCCATTCTGTCCTTGACACTTGGTTCATACTCCTTCCTGGATACACTGCACATAGCAGCTGATCCTCACCACGTCATCTGGGATGAACAATTCTCCTCAAGATCTCTCCTAGAGGCGGACTCCTTCCAGGAGCACTTGTCTCTTGCAACCAGACACCAACTGAGATACCGATCCAGAGATCAGTAATGTGACCCTCAGGTAAGTTGATTAAAAAGAAGCATAAGAAGTCCAAACATGACTCCCCTTCTTCCCAGCTCTCTCACCAGGAGAAGTCATGTGGACATTAGGGTACCTCTAATTCGCAGTCTCTTGTCTGTTACCTCAGAACCGATCCTGGCCATAGTCCTGATCGAGTCCAAAGTCTTAGGTCCATCGACGACACAGCAGCAGATCCTGTGGTCAAAGAGACCAAGCTGCAACTCTTTGGGCCCCATGGATTGGAGGAGGCATCCAGTCATGGTACATCACCAGATACTGCCCTAACCTCTTCACCTGCAGAATAGCTTGCCTCATTTGCCATGGGTATCACGAGACAAGTTGAAGTACTGGACCTCCAGCTCCCCTAAGTAGAAGTAAATACAAACCTGCTCACAGACGTACTGCAGCCAGAGCTAACCTCTCTAGAACCCTTCTACCAGCGAGGCATTGACTGACACACTTTAGTGCACCCAGGCAAAGCCAGGATCTTGCCCTTCCATCAACTGCCAAAAAGCCAGGAGACCTAGATTGGCTCCAGGGGACCCATTCTTCCTCCTTCAGCACCCATCCTCTGAATCCTGGTAGTTCAGGCTGGAACACAATAATGGGGGGGAGGGGGGGGGTGGGAGCACATCTAGGTCCATCATGCAAGCTCCCTAAATGTACATGTATACATGTGGAGTATGCAGTTCGTAAAAGAATTAGAAAAGGCAGTAAGTCGGGAGAGGTCTTTTCAAGTAGATCGGAAGGGGGGGGGGGTCATGATTGCTCAGAAGTAAGAGCCCTCACACACCCAGGTGGGTGTCATGCTTCATCGTCGGGCAGCTACTCGTTGGGCTGGCTCTGCAGTGCCCAACAGGCTCCTCGAGGGGACTCTTTGCCATAGCGCTTTTAAAATAATGACGCCGTGATCAAGTGTAAGTGGAGGTGCTGTGTGTGTAGATTGGTGTAAGTGTTAAATAAAAATAACTAAGAGATCTTGAAAGTTTTAATACATGGGACCTACTGAATACCCTTCTTGTTTTTTTTTTTTTAATTAATCTTTTTATTGAACAGTTGTGATGGTACATTAATAAATCGTAGAACCATACAGCAATGGCATAAGAGAGGCATGAGACATATAGCAAATCAGAGGTCAGGTCACTCGCGCATAGGACATTAGACAGGCAAAGAAACTCCATCCAGAACATTATCTTGCAGTTCAATCGAGGGAGAGATGCATATATTACCACGGAACTTAGTCCAGTTAGCCCACTTGTGGTCCCATTTCGCGGGACATCCTCTGTGTTTGAATACGTCCTTTTCAGCAACCATGGCATGATCCATATCCCTGGCCCATTTTGCATACCTAGGGAGATCCCCAGAACCCCATCCCTGAGCAATGTTTCGTTTAGCAAGTGCGCACCCTAGCGACACCCATGAACGCTCCGTGTGAGTTAGATCCGTGGCCTCCCATACATTTAACAGGCACAGTCGCGGGGATTGAGCGATGGACTTCCCACATATCACGGCCATTGTTGAGATAATTTTCCCCCACAAAGGCTGTAGTTTTGGGCACTCCCAAATTACGTGAAAGAAGGTGCCTTCGGCCATACATCCTCTGAGGCAACGAGGATCTGTCCGACTACCCATCCTAACTAATATGTGCGCAGACAGGTATGTTCTATGTAAAGTTTTCAATTGTACAAGTCGTAGACGCATTGGGATGGCCACCTCTCTAGGGGAGGAAATGGCTTCCTGCCAGTCGTCGTCCTCTAAGTATCCCAGGTGTGTTTCCCACAGCTGTCGAAGACGTACCAAGGGGTCGGGTTTGTTATTGATCAATTTGCGGTAGATAAGCGAGATCGCTTTACGGGGTAGGGGATCCGTCGGGAGCCTATCCTCCAGTGGGGAGGCTTCAGGTATTGTCTCCCCGCTAGTGACACCAGCGGTTAAGGCATAGCGGATTTGGAGGTAGCGGAACGTCTCGGACTCCGCCAACTGATCTTCCCTTTGGAGGTCCGCGAATGAGACCATCGCCTTTCTCTTCCATAGGTCACCTACTGAGGAAATACCAATCGGGCCCCATTTGTCAAAGCCCGGGCACCTGCTCAAGGTCCCGAGTTGTTCGGATTCCCACAGGGGTGTGAGCGCTGTTAGTGTTTTGTGCCATCCCAGTCTTTTTGTTGCACAGTGCCTCAGTTCCACTGTGTGTGCAGTAGGGCCAGTAAGGGATTGTGTTTTGGGGTTCGAGTAGAGTGCTCGCTGGTATCCCCCCTTAGCCATTACCCATCTATCCGTGCGGACCGCTGGCTCCGATGGTGGGGCGAACACCCATTGGTTAATCACTGCCAGCTGGGCGGCCCAATAATATAGTTTCAGGTCTGGTAACGCAATCCCCCCATCATACCATCCTCTGGTCAATTTGTGCGCTGCTATACGTGGACCTTTCCCCTCCCATAGAAGGGTTCTGACCTCACATTCCACACTGGCAAAATAGGTCTCACGGGACTCTATGAGGGGTGTTTTGCAGAGCATACAGGAAACGCGGGAGAGCCAGCATCTTATAGAGTGCCGCTCTACCCAGCAAGGTAAGAGGCAAGGTTCTCCAGTGTTGTACATCTTTCTGGAACCTGACCAACGGAGGTCGGAGATTAGCGGCATAGAATCGGTCTGGGTGTGGGGTAATATAGATTCCCAAGTAGCGAAAACCCTCAGTGTCGACCGGGATATTAGTGTTTTTATACAGCCTGGGAACTTGGCCCCTCAGCATAAACAAAACAGACTTCGTCCAATTAATAGTGTAGCCAGAGTGCGAGCTAAAGAGCGCGAATATATGCAAGATCCTGTGGATCGAGGCAGAGGGAGCGCCACAAATAGCAGGACGTCGTCCGCATAAAGCGAAATCCTGTCCTCGTGCTGGTCTGTCCACTTCAATCCTCTAATCATGGGGTCACCTCTAACCCAGGTCGCCAGCGGCTCCAGCACCAGAGCAAATATGAGGGGCGACAGGGGGCAACCTTGCCTGGTTCCCCTCCCCAGACAGAAACTGCAGGAGGTATGCTGATTGACTACCACCTGTGCCGTTGGACCGGTGTATAGCAATTTAACCCACTTTATAAAGCGGGGCCCAAACCCCAAGCGTTCGAGAAGTGCAAATAAGTAAGGCCATTCGATGGTGTCGAATGCCATTTTAGCATCCAACGACAGCAGCGCAGCGTCCTCTAAGATGGTATGAGTTCTCCCCATCACCCCATGGAGTCTACGAAGATTAAGAGCCGTATTTCGACCAGGCATAAAGCCTGATTGGTCAGGGTGAACAAGTTGGGTTATAACCGGTAAAAGACGATTGGCCAGTACCTTGGCCAGGATTTTGGCCTCGACTGACAACAATGAAATAGGACGGTAAGAGTCGCAACGCGCCGTCGCCTTGCCCGGTTTGTATATTACAACTATGGAAGCTAGCATCAGCTCGTGGGGCAAAGACCCAACTTGATAGCTCTCTAAATACATGGCTCGCAGGGCAGGCGTTATCTTGGAGGACGTTAATTTAAACAGCTCTATTGGAAGCCCTGTGGGGCCCATAGCCCTTCCTGACCTAATGCCCCCTATGGCCATCGTTCGTTCCTCCTCAGTGAGATCACTCTCTAAGGCATCACGATCTGCCGAAGTGAGCACAGCTACCGGGATAGTGGCTAGGAGGTCATGTGAGTCCTGTGGGGTAGTGCGAGTATTGGAGGAGTATATAGTGGCAAAATAGTAGCCGAAGGTCTCAGTGATTTGCACTGGGTCCGTCACTGATTCGCCCGCATCGGTCTCGATGAGGGGTACCCATCGCTGAGCCGACTCCCGCCGTTCTAGCCATGTAAGCATTTTACCAGTGGCATCGCCCAACTCATATATCCTATGCTGGGTTGCTTTACGCTTAGCCTTGACTGAATCTGCCGCAAGTAGTCGATAGTCTAGACGTTTGACACTCAGGGTGTGGCCGAGCTGTGCGTCGTCCTGCGTTGCCTCTTCGTCTTCTAAACCCCTGATTTCCCCCTCTAGGGTTTCTAATCTGGCCTTCTGTTCCTTTTTATACTCCATCATCAATGAGAGGGCCTGGCCCTTAATTACAGCCCCAAAGGCTCCCCACAACGTACATGAGGACCGTACTGAATGTGTGTTTTCGGCAAAATAGTGCTCCACCCCTTCCATCAGGGCCTTTCTAATCTGTGGGATCTTCAAGATCCATGGAGTTATAGATAAAGTAAATCGGCTTTGTCTCTGCGGTATGGCTACCTGGATCAGGACCGGGGAGTGATCCGAGATACCTCGCGCTAATAGTTTGGCTTCCGTAAAGTATGATAGGTCATCATTTTGCGGGAATAAATAGTCAATTCTGGATTGACTGCCATGTACCCCTGATTGGAAGGTAAAGTTCTGCCCTGTGGGATTGAAATGTCGCCAAAGGTCAACTAGGCCGAAAGCCAGGAGAAAGTCCCTCAGTGGGGAAGAGTCCTGCGGGTCCGGTCTAGGGGGACGGCGGTCCACGATACCGTCTACAGCAAGATTGAAGTCACCCCCCAGTATCAGTGTGCCAGTCGGGAGGTCTAATAAAAATTTACCTAGGTCGGCAAGTGTAGATGTCTTCAGTGCGGGAGGAACATGGAGCGAGAGAACATTGAAGGGCGTCCCCTCCCAAGTCCCCGCTATGGCAGCATATCTACCAAGGTTATCAGTCCACGTGCTGTGTATTATAAATGGACAGTTTTTGCGCATGAGGATGCCCGTCCCTCTGGAACCAGACGTAAAGCCGGCATGTGCCACCAGTTTATAGCCCCAGCGATCAAGTGCTTAGCAGGTGTTACCAATAAGATGAGTCTCCTGTAGCAGGACGATGTCTACGACCTGTCTCTTAAGGTATTGGAGCACAATACCTCTCTTTAGCTTATCCCCCAACCCGTTGACATTCCAGGTAAGAATGCGAAGGGTTCTATCCACGGTGCCAGCAGACATAGGGTGGATGTAGGAAATGGAATCCTGCCTGCCCCTGTAGCAAATCTATCTGACCAGGCCAACTCTCAAAGGCTGCATGCTTTGGGTACACCATAGTTCGAGTTATGCATTGCATCATTACCATCTCCATAATAGAACAATCAAAACAACTGAAACAACACCCCCCCTCACACTCCCAACGACCTCCCCCCACCCTGCCTCCCTGCACGACGGGCATCGAACCTCCCGCCTCCCCAACTTTGCAGAGTGCCTATCGCCCACCCTTCGAACTCTGAGGAACGTGGTCCAGCCCCACTCCCAATGACAGACTGTGCTTAAAAGCAATGCCCACTAACCATTACCCCCTAGATAAGTCATGAACACGTTACAAGTAACTACAAGTGGAGTCCCCGGAGATACCCCAGCGCTGGAAATAAGAATGACCACTACGCTGTACGCAATCATTGCAACTGAAAATCAAACCAGAAAAGGCAGTTCCCCCCGATCACTTTTTGGTTGTGGGAATAGTTCACAAAGCTACAGCTTACGACTACAATCGGCCAGTCTCTATTCAGACGAATTCTGCGTTGATTTCTCGCCCCTTGGTGACGAACCAGGCCCTGGACTCGACCCCTTGCTACTGCCATTACCTCTACCGGCGTTGCGATGTCGCTTGCCGACTGTTTGCCAGCCGTCAAGCCAGTCCCAGGCGTCCTGGGGTCTGGTAAAGAACCACACTTTCCCCTCGGATTCGACCCGCAGCTTAGCGGGGAAGAGCATGGCGTACTTGCATTCGTGATCACGCAGTGCACGCTTCACCTCAAGAAAGCTGCGTCGTTGTTTCTGCACACGTAGGGTGAAGTCCGGAAAGAAGGAGATTTTGCTGTTGTCTACAACAAGCGGTGGGGCCGATCTCGCTGTTTGCAGTATAATGTCTCGGTCTCGGAAGTTGAAGACTCTGGCTAGCAACGGTCGAGTCGGCGCCCCAGGCTTAGGCCTCCCGCCCGGCACCCGGTGCGCCCACTCGATGGAGAAATAGTTAGATAACCCCTTGGGCTGGAGGTGCTTAAGTATCAACTCCTCTACGTAGATGTCTGCTGCCTGCCCTTCGGCGTGTTCCGGCAAACCCACAATGCGAACGTTGGTGCAGCGCATTCGGCCTTCGTAGTCATCCACCGTTCAAGCCCCGCCTGGGCAGTCTGGAGGTCGGACACCTGGCGTTTGAGGAGGTCTGATTCGGTTTTAAGGTCTTGGGTCGTAGTTTCAACTTCGGTGATGCGGACGGCCATTTTCCGCATGTCCGCTCTGATCAGGGCGACCTCGGAGGCCACAGTGTCTATTCTACCTTCCAGGGAGGTGCGTACAGTCGTGATAGCAGCTAAAACATCCTGCAACGTGGGTTCCGGTTGATCTCCACCAGGTTTGGGGTTGGTTTGTGGCTCATCTTGACCCTTCTGCCATGCATATTTCTCCAGTTTGGATTGAAGCGACGTCCGGCCGCCGCGGCCACTAGTCCTATCGAGGCCGTGAGGTGGTGCGAGAGAGTGGAGAGACTGGCCCCACCGGCTACTCACCGCCGCCTGCGCGAGGGATGGATCCCCCACCGGCCTGTCGGATTTCGGCAGTTGGGCCCAACCCCCCCAGTGATACAGTCTCTGCTGGGGAGTACCCCCCGGTTTGGAAGTCACTGAAGCGTCACCGGCCGTGGACCGTACAACTCCGCTTTCGTCCCGGGCCCCAAGCCTGGGCTATGGATGGGACCTCTGCCCTGGTCCGATAGGACGCACAATGGTGTCTCCCCCACTACGCAGCTGCTAGGCGTCTCCTCCACCAATGTTGATACTGCGTAGAGGCTATATCAGTGAACAACGTGGCTCTGTCCCCCACCGCCGGTGGGAACCAGTGTATAATGACTCGCAGGCGCCCCCCCCGCCTTAGGGCTACAGGTCGTTACAGCCAACACGGGGCTGTGTACCTCCAAATGCGTCCTCGAGGCTTGCTGCAGCCCGGCGGCCCCGTCGTCGATCCGAGCCCCACACGGTGACACGGGCCAGTAGCAGCGTGGCGTAGTAAGCGCTGATTCAGCCGCTGCATTCAACGGTCGATCTTGCAGGCCCAGGCACTGTATCCGGCCTTAGTGTGGTAAATAACTAAGTGGGCCCGCAATGAGAGGTAGCGTGGGGGGGGGAGGGTAGGAGGCCTAGGGTCAGGCAGCCCACCAGTTCAGCGGGGCTCTTCAGGCCAAATCAGTCGGCCTCCGCAGGCCCAAAGCCGAGTCCGCCACCGCCCATGCAGTTATGGGCAGCCGCCAGCCCCAGGTGCGTGTGCCCACACAGGCAATGCGTCGTCGGGTTGGCGGAGGGGCAGGGACGCACCGGCTCCACCGCTGCCGATCTTCAGGCGCAGCGCGGTCCCCCCGGCTCAGACGGCAGGCCCAGAAGCACGCCACAGCCACGGCGTGGAGTAGTCGGGCGCGGCCGAGGGCCCGGACAGCTCTCCCCGCGGTTACCGGCCGCACAATGTTGGTCCCACCGGGGATCTCCTCACTGGCTCCTCCGACAGGGACGATGTTCGGCTCAGCAGGTCGGCACGTCTCGGGGGTCAGATGAGCGCCGCAGCAGCCTTTTCTGTACGGGCAATCGGGTATATTCAGGATAGATTAGGGAGTGGCGCAACGGAGCAAAGCTACCGTGCGGCCATTTCCTTCGGCAGTTGGCCACGCCCCCTACCCTTCTTGTTGTTTTTAATTCTCACTCTCTATTTATCTCTATTTCATTGCAGGTCGGATTTTAGATATCATAAGGTATACCCTACACTTTGAGAATGACTTTTTGAGATTGGATATTGTTGCTAATTCACTCGTATTTTGATTTGGATGAGTGCCAGAAAACCATTATGATTATTAGAAGACCCCTCACCCACCAACCTAGTTGGTGGCATGCTTCATCATTGGGGTCCCAACTGGGTAGCCGAATGCCACCCAGTTGTGCTACAACGCCTGATTACAGCGGAGCTGGTTTTGTGTATTTGTGAAGGGAGTGGTGCAAGTTAAAATTATCTCTGGGAGTCCTTACTAAATAAACTTTATTCTTAGCGGCCCAGGATAAGGTTAAAAATGAAGAGAGGACAACTTTGGAGAAAAATGATCCGTGTTGTCACAGTGATAGGTCTACATGTTTCATAAAAAGTGGGAGGCTTTCGTCAGGACCAGGTGAGTGAAGTGAGGGAGTGGCGAAAATCAGCCACGTGTATCGTGATTATCAACACACACGCTAAGGTGTGTTGTGAAATGAGTGGTGTCTGTATACTTACGGACCCACTGATAAAAAACCTGTAGGAAGAAAAAGGCAATGTGACAAGACACAAATGACATAAAATGCAACATAAAATGCAATCTTCATAGCAGTATTAATGTGCCACTGGAATAGTCTTAGGTGACTAGGCACAGGTGTGTGGGGTGCCGTATGTGCCCCACAGGGCCTCACCAGCCCTTTACTTTTGTAGTTATTACAGTGTACTATCATGCCACAAGTACGCCACAACTAGCAGATTGATGCATGACAAGTGAACACAGTATACCTGAACAGCATGCATTTACCGTCAACCAACTGGTTGCAACTATTGATCGATGTCGTGTCACCAACTCCTCGGGATCGGAACGATGCTCAAAAATAGTCCACCTCTCGATAGCTTCAAGTCTGTATGCTGTTATAGCACAGATCAGTGACGTGATCGAGCGAGGGAAGGAAAGGGTGGGGACAGCAGGGAAGGAGACCTGAAATGACACCAAAGGACAATCCTATTAGTAACAGTTTGGAGTGGTTTCTATATGTGTATTACCAATACCCAGCCATCAAGTACCTGTAAAGAAAAACGAACGTGATCAATTCTGATGATCCCTTGTTGTTTATCTTGCTCCTATTACTCCGCATAGGACCATGACCATAAACCTTCTTGGAAGGACCCACTATTGACAATGCATGGGGACACAAAAAATGTGTGCAAACCCGAATACCACAACCTTTCTATTGCGTTATATACGTACTAACAATAATAGGTTTCTAACTTAAACCAGACCTACCCAGTTATCACCAGGCCTGGCATCACAGGGCAGTAAGAGATAGTACCACTGGCTCTTCTACTGTTCCCTGCTATTTGCATGCAGCCTGAACATAGAGGAAAAACATATAATCAATCCTATAAATCATATGTGCTTGCATGTAAGTCATACTTCACTTGCCATTCAGTGAAATATACTATGATGATATTTTGCGTGTGTTATACACTGTTAACACCCAAATGCACCATGTCATGCTGCGTCTTTTCAGAAGAACAACAAGGAATTCACAAGCTACGAACAAACATGAAGACATAAAATGTAGACAAGTGCCTCTTTCTAGTCCGGGCACAGGACGGGCCGCTGAGATAAGTTTAAGTGCTCCAAGAAATGCTGGTATCCCTACCACCTGCACAAGAGGACATACGTGTCTCTCACCAACAGGGAGAAACACCGCAGTAAATAATGAAGCACACAATGCGTCTGAAATGCAGGTATCCCTACCACCTGCACGAGACGACAAACGTGTCTCTCACCAACAGGGAGGGACACCTTAATACCCAAATGAGGCGCAATGCCTCCACAGCGCAAGGTTCCTTTGGTAGCGTGGCAAAGTTACGCTTACTTAGTCAAGCCAAGTCTCAAGAACCGAATAGGTGGTGTTACGACACCCTTACTGGACCGTTACTACGATAATGGAAGGAGCGGCTCACAAGAACATCCGATGCTTCCTCCGTGTGATCTCCAGAATAATCGGCTGCGGGGAGGCGGACGTGCTTAAAACTCCTTCCGCTCTCCCTGACGCCAGCGTGCCCACAGCAAGGCATCACGGGAAGTGTAGTCTTGTCCCGGTATAGTGACGGGACGTCAATGAGGACGCCTGGACCGCGTTCACTTCGTCTCGAGGTGAGACAGGGTTCAGGAAAAGCCGGGAGGGGGAATATGACAACCGACTCACACCTGTGCCTAGTCACCTGAGACCATTCCAGTGGCACATTAATACTCCTATGAAGATTGCATTTTATGTTGCATTTTATGTCATTTGTGTCTTGTCACATTGTCTTTTTCTTCCCACAGGTTTTTTATCAGTGGGTCCGTAAGTATACAGACACCACTCATTTCACAACACACCTTAGCGTGTGTGTTGATAATCACAATACACGTGGCTGATTTTTGCCACTCCCTCACTTCACTCACCTGGTCCTGACGAAAGCCTCCCACTTTTTATGGGGCTGAAACATGTAGACCTATCACTGTGACAACCCGGATCATTTTTCTCCAAAGTTGTCCTCTCTTCATTTTTAACCTTATCCTGGGCCGCTAAGAATAAAGTTTATTTAGTAAGGACTCCCAGAGATAATTTTAACTTGCACCACTCCCTTCACAAATACACAAAACCAGCTCAGCTGTAATCAGGCGTTGTAGCATAACCGGGTGGCATTCTGCTACCCAGTTGGGACCCCAATGATGAAGCATGCCACCAACTAGGTTGGTGGATGAGGGGTCTTCTAATAATCATAATGGTTTTCTGTCGCTCCTCCAAATCAAAATACGAGTGAGTCGCTTTTGCTAGTGGGTTCGTCCACTTTGTTTGTACTTTACCTTTGGGGATAGGGACGTACTCCGACATAATCCTCGCTCTCTCCATTTGTTTACCTATTGTTGCTAACTACCACATCTATAACCTCAGTCATTGGTAGATTAGGTTACATGGTCCTTTTGAAGTGCCCAGATGTGCAGGGACTTTAAATGGCACGAAACATGTTGACCGACGTTCTCACTTTCCTGTGAGCTTTACCAAATTATTCTCTTAAACACAACCACCCCTTGTTTTTATTTATAACAAAAGGTCCCACATATTAACTTTCAGGGTCTCTTAGTTATTTTTATACCACACTTACACCAATCTACACACACAACACATCCACTTACATTTCATCACAGCATCTTATTTTGAAAGACCTCTGGAAAAGAGCCCCCTCGAGGGGCTCGTTGAGCATTGCAGCACCGGCCCAACACGGAGCTGCCCGATGGCGATGCATGACACCCATCTGAGTATGTGGGGGCTTTTGCTTCTGAGCTACCAGATCCCCCCTCCGATTTGCTTGCTCAGAACCCTCCTGACCTACGGCCTTTTCTGTTACCTTTTCTGATTCTTTTAGAAATGGGATACTCCACTTGTATACGGCATACTCCACTTGTATACTGGTAGTTCAGGCCTCCACCAGAAGGCTGAATCCTAGAGTGTTTCCCACCACCCCACCAGACGAAGGCAAAACACGTGAAAGCTTTTAGAAAACACATGTTCTCTTCTGCTAATCTTGCCCTCAGGTCCGTAAATTCAAGTAGACTCCTGTGGTGTTATTCGCATGCGTTGTGAGACATCTTGACAGCGGTTCCAGATGACCTTCAGACCAACCTTCAATAGATCATTCAGTATGGCCAGGATGCAGCAAAATACGCAATTGGATCGGGCCTGGGTACCATGGACTGTCTCGGTAGGGCAGTTGGTACCAGCCTGGCTCTTCAGCAGAATTCCATGATATGCTTTACAGGATTCTTGAGTCATGTCCAACAATCACTACTGCACCTTTGATGGCATCCGTCTCTTCAGATACAGCTTTGGAGTGCTTTAAAGAAAACAAGGAATAGCTTGCTCCCTTGGCCTGGCCCCGCCCGTACAGCAGTATCATCCCTTTCAAGGCTTTGGAAGGGGCTTACAGCAAGTGTTCTGTCAGATCTTTTCTTAGCAACAACTAGCCTCCCAAGCATTTTGAGGTAAAGGTTATGGATCCGACTGACAACGTTCAGGCCCTCAGGGAAAACTATCATCTCAGTCCCTTGTCCATCAACCCACCCACCCAGGCCCCAGTGCTGCAAATCCCCTTTAGTTAGCCCTTAGCAGTGCACTGTTCACTGGTGGCAAGGCATCACATTAGACAGATGAGTGCTTCAAAGTGTCTAGAACGGCTAAACTCTACCCTTCCTTTCTACCCCTCCAAAGATGCCTCCTACATCACAACAGCTTCCGGAGGACCACTTGTCCAATTTCTGACACAAAGTTTAAGCTTTCTTGGAGAAGGAAGCTATAGAGAGGGTGCTGGCATCGGATGTCGGGACTGGTTGCTAATTCCCAAACGTTCTGTTGCCAAAGAAGGACGAAGGACTTTGTCCTATTTTAGATCTCCATCCCCTGAACTTCTTTCTCTAGAAGGAAAAGTTCAAGATGCTCACTCTGGCCCACAGTCTCTACCTGCAGTTCCAAGTAGGCCACAAGCACTTTCGTTTCTTGGTGCTCCTCTTTGGCCTCACCAACACCCCTCAGGAATTCTTGCAAGTGATGCCAGGGGTGGATGGTGTTCTGTTAAGGTTGGGAATACCAGTCTTAACCCTACCTCGGTGACTGTTTACTGAAGACTGACTCACCTCAAACAGTCATGGACTACCTCCAGACATCGGCCAAGCTCATATCATCGCTGGGGTTTTCCATCATTGTGCTGAAGTCACACCTGACTCCTTCAGAGGCTCCCTCCCATTGGAGCCATCCTGGACTTGATGCTGTTTCGAGTCTTCCCTCTGCCTCAGTGAGTCCAGGATATTTGTGTTATGATCCCAATGTTTCAACACTTGGCCCGGATCAAAGAAGCCTCTTGCATCCTGCTAGTGCACCACACCAAGTGTCACATTCGGACTCTGCAGTGAGATCTGAAGTCTTAGTGGACTCAGTACCAGTAGAACCTCTTAGGTTCTATCGAGGTGCCTGAAGAGACTGTGAAAGATCTGCAGTGTGGTGGTTACTGGACTGAAGTTGGTCTGGCGGCAGACCCCTCTCCCTCGCCCCACCTAGAGCTAATAGTCATGACCAATGCATATTTGCTAGTTTAGGGAGGCCATCCTGCAGAGGTGGAGATCAGTGGACTTTTGTCTCCAGCGGAGCACCTCATCCTGATTAACCTGTTGGAGTTGCGGTCGATAAGTTTGGAACTAAAGGCTTTCATCTTGTCCATCAATGAAGTACTGGTGCAGGTCCTTATGGACAACATCACCGCCATGTATTACTGCAACCGGCAGGTGGGGTGAGTTCATGGGTCCTGAACCAAGAGGCTGTTCGCCTCTGTAACTGGCTGAGGTTAGTTGTACAACAACTGGCAGGATCTTTAAACACCAAGGCAGATGAACTTGGCCAGCATTGCCTAGCGGATCCCGAATGGTGACTACTCAGAGGTGGCACAGGGCATCTTCCAGCAATGGGTACAGCCCTGTTTGAATCTTTATGCCACCACCAAAAATGCACAGTGTACAAACTTTCGCGCGTTGGAGTTCCCAAGGCAATTCTCCCTCTAGATCACTTTGTTTGGACTGGAGCTCTGATTCATGTATACCTTTTTATCCAGCCCAAAATTCTGCAGAAGATTAGGAATGACAAGGCCCAAGTCATCCTAGTTACTCCGCACTGGGCCAAGAGAGTGTGGTATCCAGAACCTCTGGCCATAAGCATCTGTCCTCTGATTTGGCTGCCTCTTCGGGATGATCTTCTGTAAAAGAAGGGCAGGTGCCTCTCCCCAAGAGTGTCCAAGGTGCATGTCCCTGCTTGGAGATGGAGCAGCAGCACTTGATGGCCAATGATCTCCCTCCTGAAGTTGTGAATATGATTTGAGCAGCCAGGTGTCCCTCTGTTAAGACCATCTAAGAAGAACCCTAGGAGACGTTTGTTGTGATGTTCTTCTGGCATATGCAACCCTTACGGGTCCAATTTCTGGGTGTTCTGCTTTTTTCTCTCTGTCTAGCCCAGTAAGTCTTTGCCATGATAACAGTTAAAGGTAATTTGTCAGCCTTATTGGCTTTTCTGTGATTGCCTGATCAGCCATCTCTTTAAATTACCTGTGTGATGTGATTTTTAAAAAAGCTGATCCATATATTCCTGCCAATACCCTTTGAGATGCCCCAGTGGGACCTCAGTCCGGTTCTTACATTCTTCATGTGCACTCCATTCGAGCCAATTCTCAGTGTCCTCTGAGGTCACTCACGTTAACTGTGTTCCTCATTGCGATCATATCTGCTTGTTACGTGAGTGAGCTGTAAGCACTTTCTGTCCTGTCACTGTATACCTCTCTTCCTGGACAATTTAGTCCTAAGGATCAAGGCAGCTTTCCTCCCTCATTGGGCAGTCTATCACGCTGCTGATGTTTCTGCTCCTCCTCATCCACTTAAGGGTGAACACTGAGGGCTCCATCGCCTAGACCCGAAGAGAGCTCGGAGTTTCATCATAGTTCTAAGGATTATCCGGTGGACAATCAGCACTTTGTGGGTTTTTCTGGAGGAAAAAATGTAATGCCGAAACGGGCCTTTCAGATAGATTGTCCTTTGTGTATAGATCTGCTGTGGACTGGCCAAGAAACAGCCTCTGTAAGGACTTCATGCTTATTCCACCAAAGCCAAAGCTGCTACCACAGCACTGGCGCCCAAAGCACTACTGCCTGCGTAGTCCATTCCGATGGGAGGGGCACTTTGCTGCAGAATTTCCTGGTCTGAGTTATTTCACAGACCCACCACATGGAGAGATATTACTTTGGAATCTATTCACAAGGTGAGGAGTCTGTGGTTGGAAGTATCAATCAGAAGAACAATTTACTTGGGTAGCATTCTTTCTGGAGGATACTCTAACCCCAGATTCCAGACCGACCCACTGAGAACACAACTTATGTTATGCAACTTAAAACTTCCTTTCAAAAAATGTGTATTACCTGGCAAGTCCACCAAGTATATAATGCATCTTCGTCCCATCTTCACTCTTGCCAACATTTCTTCTCTGAACCTTTTATTTTGTCTTCACTTTGTTTGGGATTATGTGCCATTCATTGTAGTATAACCCTGGACAACGTTTCTCGGTTTTGAACACTGCCACATTGATGTGGGTTAATGTTACATAATTCTTGCCAAAGTCTTAATTATTATAGATGAGATAAAGTACCCCCTGCCATATCAAAAGGATATTGCAAGTCACTGAGGAGTTCTATGACCATATAGAGGAACAAGGCTGAAGGCTGAGTTCCTTTAAAAGGTCATGGAACTCCGAGGTGACTTTCAATATAGTTATAATGTACAGCAGCGGGTACTTTATTCCTTATAATACATGGCAACATCATCATTCCTCCCACAAAACACTTAAATACTTAGTGTGGTGCTCTTTCACAAGAAAGAGATAGGATGTTTGTAAACATGAAGAATACAATTAGAATCTCTAGTGCACAATCAAACACACCAAAAAGCAATTGGATATTTATTGCAAGGCGATATTAGAATTAGTTTAATACAGTTAAGATTTTTTTTAAATGCTGTAGCGCAGAATGTGTAAAATCATGTAGAGATTTTCTTTCTTACCTAAAATTAACCAGAGTGGAAAAATAATTATGTTGCCATAAATATCTCTTTTCTGCTTATCACAGTTCATCTGGAAAAAACTGAGCAGAGAACAAGCCATGTTCGATTTTGATTTGATTTTAATTATGCTCTGCAACCTGCCTCTCGCAGCAGGCGTTGTGATGTCAAAACTCAGCTTAAATAAGTTATTACAGTTGAGCGGCCACACCATTTTTTAGGTCTCGCCTGAACCAGCGCATGCGCTGCTCTTGCGAGACATTTAGTGAGTGGGCTTTTAAAAGTCCGACCACAGCTTTGTGTGGCATACAGTGTGCGGTTACGCGCAGAGGCGCCATCTGGCTTTCCTCTCGCTCGCCCAAGCGCGCGCGCCTCGCTTCAATGCCCCTCTCCCACCACAGAGCGCGTCTCGCAGCTTGTTTCTCTTTCCCTCTATCCGTGTCTCTCTCTTTCCCTTTCTCCTTATCTCTCCCTGTCCTAGGCCGTTCTTATTATCTGAATGAATTCCTAATGTTTTGGAACTCTGCACGTAATTTTTGCAGCCTGCTTTGCAAATTGAAAGGCTTCAGCTGTGAAATTATTTGAATAAGCTTCTCTCCTTCTCAATATTGTCTGCTGTGCAGGAATCTTTTTATTACTGCCTTCTGACCTTGCATCCACGGGGACAGCAGACACTTCACCTTCTTAAAACTCAACTATGCTTTTCTTTATTTAAAAATGTTGGGTGCAAGTCATCCCATTCCCTCCTGTATCACACTAGATCTCACCATTTCTACCGCCTGGCATATTCCACATACCAGACCTCCAATTAATTTCAATGTGAGAATCTTATGAAAACGCTACAAAATATGTGTTCAGTTTTTACTGAGTAAAAACGCCTGACAACATCTGTGGACATAGAAGGAATTCTTTGTGAATTTACAACTGGGACTAAAAAACACGGATACATATAAATTTAGTATGGACTTTAAAATTACACATGTTTCTTTATTGCCTTTAATGTAAAATCACTCCGAGCTGGAGGCTACGATCAGTCAGCCTCTTTTTCGATGCCTTAGCCCCATCCTTGCTGCACTCAGGGTCCCAGATCAAAGGCACCTGATGCTCCTTGTTTCTCAAAGGTGTTTTCCTTGCAACAGGGCCCATCCCCCAGTCTGCATCTTAAACTGGCTTCATGGGATTCCGGGGGCGCGCTTGCCTCTTGACATGCTAATGGCCCTTTTGTTGTGCGCAGGTGTGTATTTGCACGTAGTTAGCTGCCCATTGCAAGTCCTGCCATCAGCTTCCTCTCAAGGCAGATAATATTTACATTTCCAGATCCCTCTGCTGGGTGGCGCCGTGTTCACTCATCTGCATTCTTCCTCTTCTGTCCTTGTAGATAGTCAGGCCAGTAACACTTTGTGCTCAAAATTACTACAGCATGTGGATCTGAGCCAGCACAGCATCACTCGGCGCCACCACAGCATCACTCGGCGCCACCACAGCATCACTCAGCGCTACCACAGCATCACTCCAGATAACCACAGCAACACAACAGCGTCACTCAGCACCACCACAGCATCACTCAGCACCACCACAGCATCACTCAGCGCCACCACAGTATCACTCAGCGCCACCACAGCATCACTCAGCGCCACCACAGCATCACTCAGCGCCACCACAGCATCATTCAGCGCCACCACATCATCACTCAGCTCCACCACAGCATCACTCAGCACCACCACAGCATCACTCAGCGCCACCACAGCATCACTCGGCGCCGCCACAGCATCACTCGGCGCCGCCACAGCATCACTCGGCGCCACCACAGCGTCACTCGGCGCCACCACAGCGTCACTCGGCGCCACCACAGCGTCACTCGGCGCCACCACAGCTTCACTCGGCGCCACCACAGCTTCACTCGGCACCACCACAGCTTCACTCGGCACCACCACAGCTTCACTCGGCACCACCACAGCTTCACTCGGCACCACCACAGCTTCACTCGGCACCACCACCGCTTCACTCGGCATCACCACTGCTTCACTCGGCACCACCACCGCTTCACTCGGCACCACCACCGCTTCACTCGGCACCACCACCGCTTCACTCGGCACCACCACAGCTTCACTCGGCACCACCACAGCTTCACTCGGCACCACCACAGCTTCACTCGGCACCACCACAGCTTCACTCGGCACCACCACAGCTTCACTCGGCACCACCACAGCTTCACTCGGCACCACCACAGCTTCACTCGGCACCACCACAGCTTCACTCGGCACCACCACAGCTTCACTCGGCACCACCACAGCTTCACTCGGCACCACCACAGCTTCACTCGGCACCACCACAGCTTCACTCGGCACCACCACAGCTTCACTCGGCACCACCACAGCTTCACTCGGCACCACCACAGCTTCACTCGGCACCACCACAGCTTCACTCGGCACCACCACAGCTTCACTCGGCACCACCACAGCTTCACTCGGCACCACCACAGCTTCACTCGGCACCACCACAGCTTCACTCGGCACCACCACCACATCATCACTCGGCGCCGCCACATCATCACTCGGGGCCACCACAGCATCACTCTGGGCCACCACAGCATCACTCTGGGCCACCACAGCATCACTCTGGGCCACCACAGCATCACTCTGGGCCACCACAGCATCACTCTGGGCCACCACAGCATCACTCTGGGCCACCACAGCATCACTCTGGGCCACCACAGCATCACTCAGGGCCACCACAGCATCACTCTGGGCCACCACAGCATCACTCTGGGCCACCACAGCATCACTCTGGGCCACCACAGCATCACTCAGGGGCAGCACAGCATCACTCAACGCCACCACTGCATAACTCAGGGCCAGCACTGCATAACTCAACGCCACCACTGCATAACTCAGGGCCACCACTGCATAACTCAGGGCCAGCACTGCATAACTCAGGGCCAGCACAGCATCACTCAACAACACCACAGCATCACTCAGTGCTTCTTACACTTTTTAATTACAACTTCTCAGCATGCTGCACAGCAGCCACACTTTTCTACAGCACAGCTTAGAAACATTGGCAAGGTCAATAGCTCTACCTAAACACTTATAAGGCCCCCACAATGCATAGCCAATAGGTCTCGCCTTTGGGACATTATAAGTGTTTAGTTATCCAGCACAATATCCTTCATTAAACATCATCACGTGTTACATGGCTAATCACTTATAAGGTCCCAAAAGCGAGACCTATTGGCTATGCCAAAGCTTGTTTTTTAAGTTGCCGGTGACTAGCTGTGTCTCAAGTTACTTGTAATTAGGAAATTCGAGACCAACTTTTATACAAGGATTGCAGGCTCCCATGTATTATTTATATTATTCCCCGAGATTCTGATCCATCTTTTCATAGAACACTAATTTGCCTCCCATTCTAATTCCGTTTTGTAGAGGTTGGAACACAAACGTTCACTGTGTATGAGAGAATGAGTTTTTCAAACAGTGTAAGATCTCTAGTGCCCGCTCGTTTTTTTCTGGTGGTAGTGCCCAGTGGTTCAGCTGAAAGTAGCGCATTAATTTGGCTTCATCTAAATACAATTCTTTTTTTACAGGTTTCAGTGGTATTATCTTGCCTCTTTTGAATAGATCCCTCAGCATCCTACATTCCTCTTGGCTCCATTGATGAAATTGATCTTGGCTACTTCCTGGAGTGAAATCTTGTAGTCTGGAGCACAGCACTTCTGGTACATAACCTACCAGAGATTTATATATTTTAGGAACCATACTTCATCCAGTTGCTCCCCTCCCATGATAGCGGTCTCCGGATCTTTCCAATGCTTCTCCCATGAAGGAAGTGTTAGTGTAATGCCTGCCCATTGAAGGTGTTGATAACGGCTTTAAGGGCTGCTATCTCTTTCATCTGAATTGTTACTGGAATTGCTTGAAGCAAGTTTAAAAGACGAAGCAATCCGTTCATTTTAACTGTAACAACACTGCTTAGCCAAAAAATTAACAGGGGCTGCCAGCGGTGCAAATTGTTCTTCTTGGCAGAGAAGTCTAGGATAGTTTGCACAGTTTAGGTTTTTCAACATAGGAGTGATAAAGGCCTCTACGTATACATTTTTAATCTTTCGTCCATTTGAATTCTATGATTCAGGTGACCTGTGCTTGGTCAAAGCCCATGATCCTTAATTCTAACTTCTTTAGATTCACTTTTAATCTAGATACCTCTGTGTAGTCTTGCAGGATTTCCAGGGATGCTCCGATGGAGGCCCCAGGGTCTGTTACTGTTAAAAGAAAAAAGTCCACTTATTTGCTGACAATAATGTTGTTCCTTGCCAAAGGGTATCACTTTACCTTGCCACCATCTCTTATTTTGGCATTTAGTGGTTCCACCACGAAAGCAAGCAAGAGTGAAAAAGTATTTGCAATGCAATAGGTCTCACATTAGTGAAAGTTGGAGCTATTGGCCTTGCAAATTGTTTTTTATTTAATTTTTTTCTGTAAAAATATCCCAGCGATACCAGAAGAAAAGCAAATGCATGAAGCAAGGAAAGGGTGCTGTACCACAAGCTGTTGCTAGGTCTCCCTGTGGGTGCAGTGCCTTATGTGGCTAATAGAGGTCCGTTTACAACTCCACAGGGATACCTAGTAACAGCCTGTGGTACTGCACCCTTTCCTTGCTTTGTGTATGGGGGAGATGCAGCACTGAAGCTGCAAGTAAAAGCTCGAGAGCGTAGTGTTGTCAAAGAAAGGAAAGTCCTGGTATGTTACCGAGCCTCTGGGCAGGTACTTTCCTATCTGGCAGGTTTGTGTTTTTTCATTCATATGTTGTTGCCTTTCCCTCACCTGCAGCCGCGGTCGAAGAAGGGAGAGCCACTGTCTGTCTCATCACTTGCCAGGGTGCCTTACGCCCTTCTGGCCCCAAGGACACGGCACGGATTGGGGTCTAACATAGCCCCACCCGGCCACGCCCCTTGTCGCACAGAGGAGGGGGTGATAACCATGCTGGGTCTGTTCCCTGCCCAGGTACCCAGTGGGGCCAGGCGAACAAAAACTTATCCTGGCCCTTTCCACAGAGCTGTGCAAATGCTGCACGCAGGCAAGTTAAACTAAGTTTCTCTGTTCTATAAAGTCGTGGTGGGCAATTTGAAAAGAACAAAAACAGTGTGTCACGGCACAGTCCCCCCTGAACTAGTACAAACTGAATGGCGCAAGTTTATTTTATTGATCCTTGGGGGGTGATAGATTGAGTCAGGTTCTCATGGAAGAGAGCTAGTGGCTTACTGCAGCAAGCACACAAAGCAACTGAGCTTTCTTACATAAATTAGAGCTCCTTGTCTACACCGAGTTGACCCTCCTGAAAAGTACTCTGCTCAAATGCATTTAATGCTGTTAAAAGTGCAGTGTATAGACATGGTGCCGTGCTCGTATGCTGACACTATGGAAGGCTCTGGGGAGACATGATGAATCATGATGAATATCTGGATAGGCCATGTTGAGAATCAGCAACATTTGAATGAATAAAAAAGGAAGAGTGTTGGGTCCCGATTTACAGCTCACATCACTTGGGGGATCAAAGGGGTGGGGGTCTACAATCTGTGGGGTTCGGGCCTTTGCAAGGTAAGCATGGAAATTCGCACCTTTCCCAATGTAGGTGTTTGTGGGGGGTGGGGGAATTTCCTTATAGAGGCACTCTGGTGGCTGTGGGTTATAAAGCAAAAGACACACAATTGATGGACGGAATGCAGAACAAATCAAAACATTCGCCTCCAGTCAAGAGATCTAGGTTAAATCCATCATTCTTTTGCTCACCATGCCACCCCAGTTTGGACCTGGCCATATGCAAATCAGTCTTGACCCTGTGCCTCATGGGAACAGTCCAGCCCGAACTGCCAAGCCAGGTCCTCCCTGGACCGGAAACAAGCATCCTGGGACCGGTTTCGGGGTTTCACCTGCCAAGTTGCTCCATGTCATGGGTAACAGTCTGGGATGCTTTGAATACAATTTTGCATTATGTGACATGTAGAACAATGAAAGGAAGTAAGAAAGAAAAAACTATGTAAAAAGGAAAAAGCAAAATGAAGAAGGGAGCAGGAAAGAAAGGGCTAAAAGGGAATAATAGGGAAAGAAAAAAATAAAGGTTGAAAGAAATAAAAAATCTGTCAATAGTATACAACATGGAAGTTGAGAAAAAAAGAGCACGCCTCGGTGCTGCCGCACACACGGTGACTCCAGATCCATCTTACCCTGGCTCCTACCTTGATCTTGTGCAGGGCCCGCTCCTCCTCCAGGATCTGAATCCACACCGTGATCCCCCCCCCTTGTGGTACGTCTGGCTCCAGCCCTCGTCCGAGTTATACTCCACCCGGAAGTTGCTAACATCTTCGCCTTTCAAGAGATGATTTCATTTTCTGCTCGGGAGAGCAGAGTGAAGGGAGGAAAAAGATTCCTCTCTGACTCGGGGCAGTCATTAGTGACCAGTCCCACTGGTGCTCAGAGGTCTCGATTTATGATGCGACATGGCGATATTTAGTTACATTATTGGAGTAGAAAAAGCCAATAATTTTCGAAAAATAAACCTATGTAAGTTGACAAAAATGTTAAATACTACAACACTTTTCTGAGAAAAGCTCTACTCCTTACAGAGCAGCAACTGCGCCGGCTTCCGTAGGAACTGCTGTAAATAATAAAAAAAAGTGAAGACAGAAAAAAAAAACATGCAGCCGCGTTTGGTGCCGCAGATGAAGCAAAGGCGCGGCCGCCACTTTATTAGCGGGGCGTGCTATGAAAAAATAAATAAATAAATCGTTGTGAGAAAGCGTGTCCTGCCAGCAAAGCAGGCAGGACAAAGCTATTTAACCAAATAGTGCTCGGAGGCTGTAATTAAAGCCTACGAGTAAAAACACATGTAACAGGGGGTGTCCTCATAGGAGGTTACAAAATGAGACAAGACAGTACTAAGGAGGGACTACTAAGCCTATTGGCCAATGAAAAGCCACAGTTTCCAAAGGACAATGACACAAGCCAATGAAAAATATGGGCAGAGATTAGGCGGAGCTTCAAGTCCATACCTGAACACAGCATGCCTCGCAGAGCAGCACATGCGCTGCCCAGGCTCGACCTAAAAAGGGCACCCCTGGTTGGTTGGATTATTTTGGATTTTGTGCCATTAACTACTACTCTACCAATGTTTGTTATGTAAATATTTTCATGATTGTCTCCTGACTTTGTATATCCAGCCTTCAACTGAGATCCAACCAGTTCCCCGTATTGAATGCTTTACCATCATCCAGGGAGAGAATTGCAATGGGTGTCTTGTTTTTCTTTTTTATTTCTCGATCAAATTTAGCAGTTCCTTTTTTTTCTCACATTGTCAGATGTAGGTCAATGTGGACCGAGAACGGCATGTGTGATGTGAGCCTGTTCGCCAAAACATCAGTAAAAATTTAAGCCTCCTCATTCAACTGAGCTATTGGGCTGTAGGAGGCACCTACATCTGTTGGGTGTCCAGGCTGATACATTAATGTAATAATCGCTTCTACCATTGAAGTAGTGGTCGTTTTGGTTTGCACAGATGAGTTGAACAATTTGGCTAGTCTTGGTGTAAAAAGTAAAACAAATTTATAAAAGACATTCATGAGGCCATCAGGTCTGTAATTTTATTGGAACTCGGATTTTCTTTATCACTTTCCTAATCTCCTCTGAGGAGCGTGGTATCTCCAGTGCCTCCCCAATGGTATCTTTCAATCTAGGTAACTTGACTGATGACAGAAATGCGTCTAATTTAATTTGTTCGACACCATCTGGGAAGGTTTTCTGTTTTTCATGTTCCTGCTGTTGTAAATTACCATTTGTTTCTTTGATATTTGGGATTTTTCTCAGCCTCTGCTTTGAGTACCTCACCAATACAGTGTTGAATTTGTTTGACTTTTTATAACATTTTTGTTTTAAGTACAAACATGCTTTTTCAGATATAGGTGTTCAGTAAGTTAATTTGGCCCTATTTAATCTCGGCAGATTTTAAGTACCCTTCCAGTATTGCTTTTGTCAGGGAATCATTGCGCCTCTGTTGCCTTTGTTCTGCTATGCATCAACCTCTGATTACTGCTTTAAATGCACCCCAGAGGGTGCTTGGTGGATCTTCTCCATTGGCATTAGTCTTGAAATAGTCCTTAATCATTTCTCTTAGATTTTGGGTTATTAATCTATCTTTTAGTAGGGATTTGTCAAATCTCCAGTTTTCCCTTTTATTGGGTTTGGAACCCAGGTCAAGCCCCCACTTTATCAACGATATTACTCCTAGATCTATTCTGGTGGTGGTTTGCACTAGAGATTGTGATGCCCAGGTCAGGTCTATCTTCAAGAAGGGTCTATGTACATGCCAAACAAATGTATACTCCCTTTTGTGCAGGTGGGTTTCCCTTCAAATCTCTAGCAGTCACAGGAGGGATATGAGAGGCAATATATTTTGAGAAAAAATAGGTAACGACCGTATAGTATATGTAAATTGCAAAAACAATGCGTAAACGTTGTCGTTGTAGCTTGTCTGTTTCTTTATTTCAATTGTACTTGGTTTTCAGATTTAAACAGCCAACGTGTTTCGCCCAAACATGGGCTTCTTCAGGGCTGCAATAGCATACAATATGCAAAAATATTTAGAAGACTGTGCATGACCGGTAAATGAATTTCAAGAGCAAATACAAAAAGGAGAGTGATGATTCAAGAGAAGAAGAGTAGCAAAGGAGTAGTGTACAAAAAATAAAGTATAGATAAAAGTAAAAGATAGAAAGGAGAAGAGTAGTCCAACAGAAGAAGGACCGCAAAAAGAATTGTGTAGGTGATAAACGGAAGGGAAGGAAAAGACTTGAGGGTATTGTGAGTTCAGGAAATCAGAGTGGTGCAAAGAAACCCGTCCAATGAGGGTAGGTAATATAAGGAAGGGAAGGAAAACACTTAAGGGTATTGTGAGTTCAGGAAATCAGAGTGGTGCAAAAAGAAAAAAAAAAAATAGGTCCATTCAGGGTAGATGCTAAAGCAGATGTGAGTGAATAGGGACGATTAGGACTGTGTAAAGAAAACTCAGGATAACCGCAAACACCCAAGTGACCCAGTAAGCGACGAGGAAAGCGTCATACGCGAGATTCGGCTTACCATAGGTAAAATTGCTGATATCTTGTTAAATGAAAAAGAAAGGTTTCATCAATGCTGACTGTCCGTGTCTGGACGTGTTGGTTGGTAGATGGCCTAAATAATTAAGAGAATAGTATAAGTGATGGTGATAACTGCAGTAACCAACTAGCGGAATAATTTAATAAAACCAGTTCCGAACATACCTCAGTGTGAGGGGACCACCTAAATGTCCATATGGTCGGTAACCAAGGCCAGTGCTGTGGTTGTACCTGAACGTGTCCTCAGTGTACAAAAGTCTAAAAAAGAGAGCAGAGCCTAGAGTAAGTGACTGCAATCGGGCTGAGCTAGGTGGGTTGAGCAAGGGTCGCTGATTTGTAGAGTGTCTGCGCTATAAGAAAAGGAATCGGGCTCATCCAAAGGAGAGTAGATGCCGCTGTGATTGAGCATAATTAAAAACTGCTGCCAGTGTGGACAAAGCGCAAACCTTCCTATACTCCAGAAACTTACTGCCCTCCGTGGTTCATTAGTGCTGGTAAAAGAAGGGGGGGCAGGGTGAGTCAGGAAGTACGGTGTATAAGCTCCCGCGACTGAGGTAAAGGTAGAGGAGGCGGAGGTCAGACCCTCCGAGTCCACGTGGAGGTGGGCGTGAGGCCCAGGGTTTACGTGCGGAGCATCAATGTGATAAGAGTTTCACTGATAATAGCACATGAACAATGTTTGGAAATTGGGTTTCAGCAAAAATATTTAAAATTTGCACATCACCAAGTAAAGTGCTCTAATTTGTTTTGATCCTCTAAAGATATTTTTTTCACAGCAGATTTACAAAACTGTATCTTCATAACTAATGAAATATATTTGAACTGTTTGAACAGTTCACATAGCTATTTCAGTGTTGTGTTAGAAAAAAGCTGGGCATATTTCAGGCTTTCATTTAACATGCTTTCACAGTTCAATTGTAACAGTTAACTTTTCAAACTCGGTCACAGATAAATAAATGTAGAAAGACAAACTGACTTTTGACCTCTGTCTCTGAAAGCTGAGCAAATGTGACAAGATAACAAGATTTAAAGCATCTTTATTGCTCTTTCACTTTCTAAGCAATAAAGATTCCTTTAAATCTTGTTATCTTGTCACATTTGCTCCGCTTTCAGAGACAGAGGTCAAAAGTCAGTTTGTCTTCCACAGAAGTTAGAGGATTTTCAGCTGGCCAGAAAGGGCGAGTAGTCCCTAAAAATAGCTCGTTCTGACTTAATCTTGCTTGACAATGTGAGTGGGCGAGTGGATTTTTCGAGCCCTGGGCATTTGTGACTAGGATAGCTAGAGCCCTCCCATTTCTGTTTCCTATCAAATAAACAAATGTACCTGCCACTGTGTCCAGTATTACCCGTAATAACATTAAGGGGAGGTCTGTATGGATTGCTAGCATGACCTCACTTCTCTTTTTAGGTCTCGCCTAGCGACGCAGCGCATGCGTTGCTCGCCTTGGCGAGACTATTGTTGTCGGTTTAGTTGGCGAAGGGGGACAGGACATGTGCACTTGCCTGGACAGGCAATGTGCACGCGCACGGCGTCTCCTCTTTAGCGATGTTAGCTTTCACGCGCTCCCACCGCGCTCTCACTTTCGCACGCTTCATTTAGCTTTCAGTTTCACTGCGGCGCTGCACTTGCCTGGACAGGCAATGTGCACGCGCACGGCGTCTCCTCTCACGGCGACAGCTTGTACAGGAGTTGTGCACGCGTACGCACATCTCCTGCCCCGCGCTTTCACGGCGACAGCTTGTTTTCTGGTCTCTCCACCTCGACGTCTGTCCTGGTCTCCATTCCCAGTTATCTGCCTGTCCCTTCCCTATTGTACCTCTATTTCCGGTGCCGGATTCAGTGCGTTTCCTCTCTGTTGCATTGCATCGTATTACATTTCCCAGTATCGGTGTACTCCCTTTAATAACGAGCTTGCATCGCTCTTCCAGTGGGAGATGTTACAATGTCCTAATGGAAGTGTCTCTCTGTCGCAGGGCCCACATTTCAAGGTCTGTCCCATACTGCATGCTCCAATGTCAATGTCTCCCTGTCCCAGTTGACGATATATGGCCGAATCATAATAGACGCCACAGCGCCATGCAGTTTCTACTTTAAATCCAAGGAACTGCTGAAGTTCCACATTATTCCTGCATTAATGAAAGTCAACATCTATTTTTTTCTCCACAGACATTGCATTACTTGAGGTACTCGACAGTAAAAATGAGCCAAACCCCCAGTACCTTTAATACGGCGGGATCTTACCAGTGTGTGGACTTGCACATATATTGATAGTACTTCTATCCTAGTGGTTACTACATCCTGACTTGGGCACTTCTCGACGTATTAAGTTGCATCCTTGGTTAGTGAATGTTGTGACGGTCTCCTGATGAAGCCATTCCAGCTGAAACGCGCGTAGTGTGTCAACCTGCCACCAGCCTTCTTGCTTATCTCAGCTATTCACTTTGTGGATCTTTTTATTAATCATCTGATGGTTTTCATAAACGATTATAAAGTGCATCTTTACAAGTGAAAAACAAATGGAAAAGAATGTAAATAAATGCATTATCTAAAGTATATTATTGTATATACCCAGTGCAATATAGGACACTTTATCAAATTATACTGTTGGTGTTTATAATACTATTTATTGTTGTCTAATTTGCGATAAATTACATGATAAAATATATTTTTTGTGATTAAAAAAATAACAAAATTGTTACGCATGATAATTTGATACACTGTAATTGTATCGTTTCATTTTGGTTTGCCTGCACATACGTTATATTTTCTACTTGCCTAGGCTTTTTCTTAAATGATAAATATTCCCTGTGTTTGGCAAGTTTATCTTACTAGCAGGTGCCCCTACTTTGCAAAATCAGTATTACCAGTATCTGCCTCAGTTTATTTCCCGCCTTGTTGTCAGGTGAGGCCTTACCCACCACACCGTAAGTGTCTCTGTGTCCCAGAGTCTTTTCGGTCATTCGTAAGTTTATGAATAGCCCAGGCACAGTTACTTCCATAACCCAGGGTCACAGTTAACTGTGGTGTACTAGCTTGTTTTGGAGACTGTTGGTCAGTAGCGCCCATGTTTTTGAGTTCCCAGTATTGTCCGCCTGTTCCCTGAATCGGTAGACTCCCAGCCCTAGTGGCAATCCACTACGTGTCCCGCCGCAGGAAGCTTCCTGTCGCAGTGCCGGTGGCTACCACTTTATCATGATGCATTCATTTGATTCAGAACATTGATGGTGACTGGAGGTGCACCACTGGGCTTTTACACAACCTTCACACTAGTTTAGCTTAATCTTCATCGCTTTTTTGGTTCTGTGTCCTAAAGGCTGCATGCACCATGGTGGCTGAAACATTGGACAGTAGAGACGAGTGCACCCTTGTGCTCAGGGTATAGCTGTAGCTGTGGAGAGCAGATGGGAGCACCATGTCCCTTATCCAAGATTTCCATTGATTGTGTCCTCCAAAAGAGCCAATGGTGACCTTGGTTGCCACCAGGACCCTCACAGGGCCCCACTGCCAGAGCCCGCAGCCTTTTAGACTTGCAAAAGGGACCTCTTACTTTGAGGTGTCTGCTTCTACTTTTCATTTAAATACATTGAAATGGATGACCTTATCTGGGGAGTCACAGCAAGAAACGGGTCATTTTAAAATAGAGGTCTGGATACTTGAGAGCCAAGGAGTCAGCACCATTTCCAAAAATGTACCTTCCTAGCAATACACGGTCCTACCCCACTCTACTACAATAAGCGTCATTGTGCCCTACACTGGACTACTGCATGTATCCCTCACTAGTTGGTACCTTTGTCTTCAATATGGAGTCCTTTTAAAAATTCTGCAGACGATCATATTAAATCTGTATTCAATGGGGAATTCTAAATAGTCTAAGAAGGCTTGATAAACAGTTAAGCCTTAGGTGTATTTTGGAATAATTTGGCCCTGAGACAGTGTTATGCTTCTCACCCCAGCTGCTTCTCGTACCTGCACTGTCTGAAGAGATGCTCTAACAGGAAATACCACAGCTGTGTATGCTGTATGTCATGTGTGCTCGTAAAGCCTGCAAGCTGTACTTTCCTTTGCTGCGATCTGCAGTAGGTAATGGTCAAGTCTACCTCCTAGACAGTTTACATTTCTCAGAGGGCTGTTTGCAGACGTGGCTCTTTAGCCCTGTCAGCCTCCTGCCTGAAGAAGAGTGAGAAAAATCACTTTTCTTGGCTAGTGTTTACATAAACTGTAAAGAGCCGAGTGTGTGAAGCAATGGCGGAACATGTGGAAACCCTGATTTCTGTTTGAGCTATTCCTCCCCTGTCATAATGATGATTGGAGGGGAAAGTCTGATTATTCCATGTGGAAACCCTGATTTCTGTTTGAGCTATTCATTCCCTGGCATAATGATGATTGGAGGGGAAAGTCTGATTATTCGTGGGACCTAACATCCATCATGATACACCAGGTATGACCTTAGTGAAGTGTTTCTGTCTAGGTGTTACCTCTGGAGAGTGTGATGCCCTCATTTGTTACGTTGCACTTCTACATCCCAGCACCCCTTGGTCCCCAGAGGTGGGAGAGGACTGAGCGCCTCTACACCCAACAGAGCAAATGCAATTTGGATGCTCGGGTGTAAGCACAGCTCACCTGTTCCCTGCCCATGACTCTCCCCCTCCTACCCCATAATACCTACATTCCCACTATATTTTCACTAGTTCTGTTCAGTGCTTTAAGTGGGCTGGTACTGTCCGGTACTGAATACTGACACTTTTTTATTATGAGAGGGAGAGTACCTGCACTTCTCAAGAGAGACTTAATACTTTTAATTGGAGAGTACCTGCACCTCTGTTTTTCCATTTCAAGCACTGGTTCAGTCTATTTCATGTGCTTTGTTTGCACTGCTTGCACAGCGCACCCTGGTCCACTCATGGAGCTGTTCCTGGCACCTTGGCACCTCTTCTTACCAGGTGCAGTTTCCCGCCAGTCGGATTCCTTGACCTTTTGCTTTGATTCCTGCATATTACATGGATTGTCAATTGCTAGGACTACCAGTCCTTCTGGTTACATTTCTTGGAAGTTTACTCGCATTTACCTTTTTGGCGGTGTTTGGGCCTCTCCACTTCATGCACATATGCTAAGTAGGTGATTTCTTTCCTGCAAGGCTTTTGAATAATCAGGAGACGTTCTGAGACTTCCTCAAGCAGAAGTTGAGCAGATGCATCGTTTCACTTGTCTTAGTCCTGGTGACCAGTTCTTTTTGGACAGACCATTTCTATTGGGCAAGGAATCGCAGTGGAGGAGGGGGGGGGGGCAATTTAGCTCCCACTCCAACAAGGGTAACTCTCTAGTGACAGTTCAGCTTTACCATCAGGTCGTTAATTCCCATTGCCTACAGAAGCTTACTTGGAGACATTGCTATGACTTAACATACACTCTTGGGCACCCAGGGGTCCTGGAATCAGGTACCCACTCATTTTCTTGTTTGTGAGAGATCACATCTCTGGAGATGTCTGTTTTTGGGCATGGGGTATCCAGCAGAGCTGTAAAGGAGCTAATCCCAACCCCAGCACTGCCTGCTGCAGAGAGCTCAATCACATTGGAGTCTGCTAACTGATTACTATGTTTTTTCCGCCCACATGATTATTCTGATAAACGTGGGCCAGTAGTTCTGAGCACAATGGTCCTGCTTTGTTTAATAGCAAGCCCCTGACCCCGAAGTCCTCTAAGGAATTTTGAGCCTCACCATGGCTTTCCCTCTCCCTTATGAAGGGAAAATAACCCCCACCACCTAGTCTGCTTGGGTGCTATAGAATTAAGATGAGGATATTTCCAAAGAGAACTGTCAACGTATCTCCTTCTCTAGCTACAAATATTGGTACCAACAAAGATTCTGGTTTCGGGGTGCCTCCACTTGTCACTATTGATGGTCAGATGTCAACACCTATGATGCCTTCTATTTTCTCTTAGGCTTTACTCCTCGGCAGTTATTTTATCTGCTGGATCCACCACAAACTCCTCTACTGCTGCTACCTACTCTTTTCCAGGTACTCCTAGATCATGCTTTCTTGGGGACTTTTGGCACCCTTACGAAACCACCCATTAAGGAAGAATTATTTAAGTGCCTCCTCTCTCAGGTGATGCTGTTGACTACAGCTTCACGGATGCCCATTCCTCCGACCGCTGCGTTGCTATTCAAAAAATGCCAGAATTGTGTCAGGTTCTTGGTCCTGAACCCTTTTGGCTTTCCATGACAAGACGACGGTCACCTCTACCTTTTTCAGTTGAAGCGAGGACAGTCACAAGTGATGATTTGAGGAGTCTAAGGAGGATCATCTTGCTAAGATTTCCATACACAATTGGGTGACATTGAGATATGGTTCGGCCTGAATTCAATGAGGCTCTGACGTACGTCCTGTGTAGCAGGGTTGTTCTAAAATTGACCAAAATTGTGTGGCATAAGCATAGCTGTTCAACTCATGCAGCCAGCAACATCCATTCTTTGGACGTCTCTCGCTTGAAGCCGTTGTGTTGAGATTTTTCGATGTAAACATCCAGTGTGTTATTCTGAAATATCAATGCCTTTTTGAAACAATTCATGTCCATCCCGAGTTGTGGTTGCTTTTTAGGTCTCGCCTAGCGACGCAGCGCATGCGCTGCTCGCCTTGGCGAGATCTATTGTTGTCGGTGTCTTGGCCGAAGGGGGACAGGAGATGTGCACGCGTATGGAAGACAGGAGATGTGCACGCGTACGGCTCGCGGCGTTGTCACAACGCCTGCTCGCGCACCATACGCGTGTACATGTCCTGTCCGGACGCGGATGAGAGTGTTGAACGGTAAGGACAGCTGTGAGAGCGCGTGCACAAGCGGCGCATGGCTCCGCAAGTGTCGAGTTGGCCACACACATGAGTGCTGTGTAAGAGTCTTGCTTGTGGGCACTGGTGTGCCCGAGTTGTGTTTGGACGCCACTGTGCGAACGCCGTGTTTGTGCATGCAAGGTGAAGATAACAACTGCCCAGGGTCACACAGTTTGGTGAAGCTGGGATTGAAACCAGATTCTTTGGGGCAGGGGCTCGCAACTCGTTTTTGGCCGGCCCCCACAAAAGCTTCTCGCTGGCCCGCTGACACTGGCCACCCCACCGGATGGATAATTGACCTACTTTGGGCCCTTTTCACGTCACCTTAGAGATTAACTGGTGAAGCTGAGCTTTGGGCCCAGTGACTGCAGCCCATTCCCCTTTAACTAGCAGGGCTCGACAGATGCTTGTCCCGTTTGGGGTCAGTGGGGTGAGTGTGCACTGAAGACTGCTGGCGGGGAGTGAGTCATCTCTGTCCCTCTCCTGCACAGGGCCAGGCCTGACCCCCGCCTCGGTGACCACCCAGGCAGGATAGGGATGCGCTGACCCCCAGCAGCGGGGGTCTCCCGCGCACAGGCCCTGCGCCTGGTCCTGACATTGTTCTTTTGTTGCCCACATAAAGCCTGCTGAAAAGAGCAGTAATTCTTGGGCCGAGGCCTTTGATGGACACAATACATGTCTGTCCCTCCTCCTCCTTTCTCAGTCAAGTGATCTCATGTCACCTCAGATAACGAGAGCAGCAGCTTCTCACCAATGGATGAGTGGCTTCCAGTAAACGCGCTACTTCCTGGAAGAGAAGCGTGCACCCATTTATCATTCCTCACAGCAACCTATTTACCTTCCTTCGTTTTCATTTCTCTTTCCCTTGGTCTTTCTCCGTGGAATTATTATCTCTGTCTAGCTTTCATCTTGCTTTATTTTCCATACTATTACAATGTTCTTTCCCGTTCTTTGGCTTTTTTGCTCTCCGTGTTTCTTTTCCACTCAATTTATTACTGCCAGTGTATCCCGGTCTTTTGCGCTTCTCTTCTCCTCTTTCATGTATTTCTTTCTGCTTTATCGGTGTGTCATGTCCTGCTTCCTTTTCTCTCTATATATTCCAATTCTCTTTCATTTGCGAGTCTTTTTTTCATCCCCTATGTGGTTCTGTTTCTTTTGTTCTACCCGTTTGTTTTTCTCTACTCACTTGCATTGTGTGTGTACCTCTCTCCTCCTGTCTTCATTAGTATGCCCTTGCTTTTAGAATTATCCGCGTTGTACCCAAATTCATCTTATCGTATTTCTCTCTCACTCCTGGTCTCTCTCGGTATATTTCTTTCCGTCACCCCTCCCCTCTCCCACGCCTCCTTCCAGGAGTCCGTCTGCTTTTGAGTCCGTCGCTATTTGTGGTTAATATTTATAACATAGCTTGTAAAGACCAGAGAACAAATAAAATGGCTCTAACTGAAGGGTGCTTGTGGGGGAAATAACAGGATATGTGCTTGGTGGGCCACAAAACAATCTTCTAGTAAAGGAAATAGAGGAATGCCGAACCGCGGCCAAACAATGAGACACAATGAACCAGGCATGGGGAGAACCCAGAAATGATGAGGGCAGGGATCGAATTTTGGTGGTGAACATTCATTTGTGAGGGCACGTATGGATCTGAAGTGGGATGGCCATATGGTAGACTGGGCAAAGTGGAGGATTTGGAAGCATGGCCACTGGACGTAAAGGTCTACCCAGTGTGTCTGACTAACGGGCACAGCTACTAGAAGTGGGCGGCTACACTGCATGCCTGATTGACTGAAGGTGAAGGAGACATGGCTATGTTAAGAATATGATGGCACCATAACATGACATGCGTTTATTGCTTAGCAGTGAGTAAAGCACAGCTACCTCATGTATGGCCCAAACTGCATAGTAACCTAAACAAGTGACACTTCACTTGATGCCTGGCCGAACAGCTAAGAAAGAAATTCAACTCCTAATCATAAATTATATTACATTGCACAATTCACAAATATCATTTTGTTGTTTATTCAATTAAGGATTGAACTTTGTAGTTTATATCAATTAAACAAGCAAAGAGTGAAAACATATGAATACATTAACCACATCCAATTTCTCTCAAAGGATGGTGAACAAAGTTTCTTGTAGTATTCTTAAAAACACGAATTTCATAAACATTCTGATAATGGAGATGCCCAATGCATTTCGGGATAGGGAATCCCTTCTTCAGGGGCCTTGAATGTCTGAAACAAATTGCTACTGATGATCGAGGAGAATGTGCACATAAGTGAGTGCACGCGAGCGTAATCTCAAGCAGGTCAGTATTCAAGCAAAACAAACTAAATGGCTACTCGGTAACTCTGGGTCCAAAATAGAAACTGGCAACACTGCTATCGGTCAAAAGGGATGTTCGCGTAAGTGAATACACGCAGACAGAACAAGCATTTGCAATGCAATAGGTCTCGCATTTACGCAAGTTTGAGCTATTAACATTGCAAATGACAATGCCTTTTATTTTTGTTTTAGTTTTTACAACATAAATAAAAGGCATTGTCATTTACAATGCCAATAGCTCAAACTTGCGTAAATGCGAGACCTATTGCATTGCAAATGCTTGTTGTTTGTTGGTTCAGAATAATGAGGTGGAGACATCTTGTGTTTCACAAGGTTTGTTTTCAGTGAGGCGTGTCAGGGTACTCCACTTTTGTTTCTCCCCAGGTGTTGCTTCTCTTGATAGGGAAGGACAACCCCTTAATGTTCCTCAACATTTCCCATTTTCACCATTTAAGTGATGTAAGTGCAAGAGTGGATGTTCGCAGCACTACTGTGGATTGCAACGTGAGTCCTGATTGAACCGGTTTGTCTGATATTTTTTTTTGGTTTTTTTATATATTTTTTTTTAACTCTCCATGGGTTCTTACCTCCTTCCAATGCCACCTCCAATAACTCCCCCAACTTTGGAAACTAAACCTCTGAAATCCAACCACACTTCCCCCTTTGTGGATAAGTAATAGATTTATCCCTTGCCTGGTGATGATGCATGCCACAGCTGACTACTCCCCATTGCGTTCCCGCCCCCAGCATATTGTTTAAATTTATGCTTGACCTCTTTTGTAATCCGTGTCTAAGTGAGGACTGACAAACAAACATATCTTTCAATGGAACAGCTCAGATTTATTCTCTCACGCCCCTTAGTCTACACTCCTTGATCCTGCTTGTCGTTGCTCCCATGATTTGCTTGCTACTTTTCTCTGGGTTTACGGTTTCTCCCACCTCCCTCCCTTTTGGTTTCCATCTTGCCACTTGAGGATGCTGGCTTGTGGTTAATGCAACTTCTTCCGACTTTCTAGGTGCCTCTTATCTCTCTTTACTGTGCCTATTGTTTAGAATTTGGAATCTGGTTTTAAACCAGAGAGCAAACAGAAGTCCCATCTGAATCAAATTTGTCATTTCCTCAACTCTGTTGTGATAGGTATCAGAGCCCTTCTTTTGCTTAAGGTGCTTTGTGAGTGATCCCAATAGAATGCCTTTGAATCAGGAGGCTTCAGTGTTCCTGGCCTCCTTGATGATCTTGCGCTTCAACTGTGAGTATCGCAGTTTTACTAGAGTATCTCCTGGTCGGGCCTCCAGAGCCGCCCTCAAGACCCCCCCTCGTAGCGCTCTCACATTCGGAATTGTGAACTCTTGGTCCTCTTTTAAGATTCTTCTGAATAGGTCTGAAAAGAATCCTTCTATATCCGGTCCTCCTTCAGACTTGCATTGTGGGTTCTGATGTTATTCCTGCGTGATCTGTCATCCAAATCAGCACATTTCTCCTTCAGAGCCTTTATTTCTTTCTTTCAGACGTAGGTGAATTGAGGCTTTTCTTTTGGCTCAGAGCAGGAATGTCATCTTCGTTTGTGGCTACTCTGTGCTCTGTAGATTGTACGTCGTTGTTTGTCTGCCGTGGTTGCTGTCATTTCTGCCTTCAGGCTTTGCAGTTGTGAGCTAATTGTTTCAGTGATTTTGTGGTGTAGCTCTGATGGGCAAACCTGCAAATCTTGTTTGGGGACAGAAGAGGCACTTTGTTTTCTTCAATTCATGTGTTCTCTGTTCCTTATGTAGATGTGTTGCTTTTTCTGAGCACTTCTACATATTCTCCCCCCCCCCCCCCTCCATTCTTCGAGGTTCTTCTGTGTGGCTGCAGGTTTCGCCCAAGCCATCTGGTGTCAACTCATGTAGAGTGCTGCAGAATCCGGATCTTGTCAGTAATCCGTATCAAACGCATACTCTTTCAACTTTCAGTTACCCTGAGGGCTTTTGAAGAGCTTGATCATATTGTAAAGTTAGTTACTATACAGGAATCTATTCATTATGGCTTGTCGTGGGTCCTCTCACTGTGTGGAATACATCATAAATTAATGCACTGACACAAGACGTTTTGTTGTTTTGCTTCTTGGATGTAGGTTCACTACTCCAAATATTTGTATTTGTTAGTATCTTTTAGCAATCATTGCTCTTTGAATGTGAGGCTAAAGTAAGTATTTCCTGACACACTGTCTTGACATAACCACTGCAAGATTTTGCTTTACCACCTCATTTTCTGTGCGGGACACTTTACCTCTTCAGTCCAGCCACACTTTCACATTACGTTAGAGGCGCAGACCCCATGATGGCCAATGCTGGTTTTTCCAAATGAGACCAGGAAGCAAAGCACTTCATGGTGAAGCCCAGCAAGTGGTCTTGCGGGGCTTCACCATGATCTGTCAGGGTCTAAAGGTAGGTTCCTGTCCCGCACCCGAGGTCGCTTCCGAGTCTGGTCATCTTCATGATCTAAATCCTCGCACAAATTCAAGAAGCGCTCAGTTCGGACACAATTGATCTCCAGAGAAGGAGCGAGGGCAACATCGTGCCTCCAAGTTGTGCTCCCGAAGTCTCTACTTCAGGGTTTATTCCAACCTTCGTCCTGCAGAAACCATAATTTCCGAGGCAGTCGGTGACGCTGCAGCAAGTCGAGTACCTCTGCCAAACCATGTTGCAGGTTTTTGCCACCTTACCGGCTCCCTCTGGTGCATCTGCTGGTCCCAAGGAGTCGAGAGGCCTCCCAACTGGGCTTTAGTCAGCAAATCCGCATTCAGCACTAGTTGGGTGCACTGGATTCACCGAAGGCTCCAGGCCAACTTCAGTTCTGGTTCCCTCCCTAGCGCCACAACCCATGCTGAAATGCAAGTTTTTTCCTCTACAAGTTTGGCCCTCGACTCCGTGAATGGCAGCTGCCTCTTAGGCCGCTACTCTCACACTTGTGGGACTTTGCGGCCATAGTATTGCGTATGATCCTGTAAGAAGCCTGGTGCATACTCTCCCAGGACATGCAAGATGGTCATGATTCGGCCAAGTTCCCCATTCTCTGCAAAGTGGATATTACAGACTCCCTCGGCAGGGCTATTGGCACCCGTGTGGCCACTTGAATGTGCCTGGGTGTGGTACTCTGGCTTTTCAGGAGACGTTTAGGACAGTCTTATGGATATGCTGGTTGATGGCTCCCAACATTTTGGGAATAAAAGGTACTCAACCCTGGAGCGCTTCAAAGATTCACAGCGAGCTCGATCTCTGTGACTATGGTATTGGCTTCCAATATTGCCAACAGCCCCAGCAGGTGCCACAATAATCCCACCCCAGCATGCAGCCCTGTCTTCTACCCCACCCAAATGCCTCCCACCAAGCTTCTTCAGTGTGCCCTTGAAGGCACATAGCCATCCTGTTGGAGGTAGGATCCAACACCGTCTACCAGGGTGGCAGGCGATAACTCCAGACAGGGTTCTTCAAATTGTTCAGAAGGTTTAAGCTTTACCATTTCTCGAACCTTGCTGCACCTTTCACCATTCCCCGAACTGGCTGACGGAGGACCAGGTGTTGCCCTTTTAACAGGAAGTGCAGACTTTTTTGCCTTAAGGAGCCATAGAGAGGGTATCGGTGGCAGAAGGTGGTCGTTAATATTCCTGCGACTTCCTGCTGCCAGAAAACGACTGGGGCCTCAATCTCATTTTAGACTTTTGCCCTCTCACAGCCTATTTGCGGAAAGAAAAGTTCAAGATGCCCTACTTGGCCCAGCTCTTGTCTGCTCCTGACCCTAGAGACTGAATGGTAGCCCTGGACCTGTTGGACACTTATTTCCACATTCATGTCCTGCAGGCCCAAAGGTACTACCTGCGGTTCACAATAGGGCGCTAGAATTTTCAGTTCTCTGTGTTCCCTTTTGCCTTACCTGCGCCCCTTGAGGGTTTATAAAAGTGATGCCGGCGGTAGCAGAACATCCTTGGATGTCGCGGGTTCCAGTCTTACCCTACTTCTGTGACTGGTTGTTGAAGGGGGGCTTGCCCTAGGCAGTCTTCACCCACTTCCAGGCTACGGCAAACCTCCTGACATCCTGGTGGTTCACTATCAATGTGCCGAAGTCACACCTGACTCCCTCACATTCTGGACAAGGTTCAGTTTCACACCTATGCCCCGGACAAGAGAGACCAGGACATCCGGGCTATAATCCTGATGTTTCAAACTGTCCTGGATCTCAGTGAGGATATCTCGGAGGCCGCCGGGACTGATCAATAGAAGATTACATATAAAGCATGCACAGAGGAGACCAGTATATGCAGATCTTCTTGTAATTGCATTCATTATTAAAATGTATTCTACTGCTTACTTGAACCCCTCCATTTAGCAAAATGAAATAAAAATGTTTATAGCCAGCTGCAGTAATATTAGACCTAATCTCCTCAACAAGCTGATACATGGACGACAACTTAAACAAATATAACCAGTGTCCAAGACAGCTGTGGATCTATGCCACAGAGGTCCCCACAACACTCCTGGGTTCCCTAGGGATTTCTGAGTAGGCGAGTACAATATTTCATTGACAAAGCAATGGCCCGTACCATGCCCTCGCTTAAATCTGTTTTGATTATTGTGTTTCAGGCTGCACATCACGGTAGCCAGACTCTTAGCAAGGAATTTGGCTAGTACCTTTGTTTCCAGGTTAATTAAGGATGTATACCGATAGGATGCACAATCTCTTGAGGGTTTTCCTGGTTTTAGAATTACAGAAGTTATTGCTCCCTATAAATCGTACGACAGGGATCCCATGCCAAGGTCCTCTTCATGCAATGGCAAGAGAGGAGAGTCAAATGAGATGCATATCTCTTAAAGACTTCCAGCTGAAAGCCGTTGGGACCCAGGGGCTTCCCCGGGGCAATATATTAAGAATCTCAAGTATAACATCAGCTTGCATAGGTACTTCCGGCTTTTGATAATCCACTTCCAGGGTTTGGGGATTATTGGATTGTTGAAGATGGGATTATTGCACTCAGCTTAAGGTGGCATCCTGGCTGCATATTAGGAGCTGTACCATGAGACAGCTTCTTGCACTATTTGTATAGAGTCTGTTCGTGTGTGTCCCATGTTGAGGGTTAAGGACCTGCTAGGAGCTGATGCACCCCTTGTTTTTTTGTGGGGTCCATGACTGAGTTAAAGTCACTTCCCACAACTGTTATACCCAGCCGGGATTAAAAAAACAATGCTGGACTGTTCCTTTTAATGTGTTGTCTACTAATGTAGGTGGTGTGTATGTAGATTCAAGTGTCTATCTTGCATCCCCAGTTATACACTCCACTTCAATGAACATTCCCAGATCGCCATTTTGGATCTTGAAAATGTGTGTGAGGATCGCCACTTCTAGAGAGCGGCTTGTGTAGCCAGCGTGATAAACCATAGTCTTTGTGCGATTGCGGCTGTAGATAAACCTGCTGTGCATACTTCCGCCATCTAGTATTGGGCTCGTACATGTACAACTTGTTTTTATTCAAAGTAAGTCTTTTTGAGTCATGGGACCTAGTGGACTCCACCTATTAGTGGTATTGGGCATGGGCATTGGCTCCATTGTTGCATTGGTTTTTTTCTGCCGTCTAGTTCAGACTTATCGAAGTGAGCTCTGGTTCGACGCCGCATGGTGTTCTCAACTGGCCTTCGGATCCCTTCCTCATCGGTTCTTGTAAACAATTGGTCTCTCGTCTGTTTCCACTGTTGCATGCTTTCCACATCCTGCCAGTCACCAAATTCTCGACTTCCATTGCTTCAGTCGATAATATCCTCATAATGGAAAGGACTCCATTCAAGGTATGCCCTACATGCCACGCCAAATACCAGAGAACTGATCTCCATGAGGGTTACAAACTTTGCTTGTCTCCCGCTCATCGTAAAGACTCCTGTTCAGTGTGTCTCGCGTTCTGGACCAAAAAAGCTCTATGGAACCGGCGCACTTGTCGAAGTGCCTCAGCCTCCATGGCGCACAGACTGGAGGAGGAAGAGACGCCAGACCTCTTCGGTGAGCAAGAGGAGTGGGACGGCGAGAAACTGGATGCTCCATCAAAGTCAAAGTGGCCTTTTGCCGGAAAGTGTTGACTCCGAGGTAGATGTCAAACCAGAAGAGCCGCCGTCGGCCCTGTGTCAGCCGAAAATCACAATGATACTGGCACCCCTTCTACTCACCAAATGGAATGACCAGCTTCAAGCTCTCGTGCCGCCTCTGAGGCCTATGGTGCACCACTGCCTTCCGGCCATGGTCGACAATGCCTTTCCAAGTCAAACCAGAAACCTGTTAAACACCCTACGCCGAAGGCTACCCTTATGACACTCCTCGCCCGTAGCGCTCAAATCTCTGGAATGATTATGATGCATAACCCCCAACCGATACAGACCCAGACCTGCACCCTGCAAAACCCTCACCCCCAGATGACGTCAAGTCCTGCCGTGAGGTCCTTGATAGGGCAGCTACTTTCCACAATGTGGAGATGTATGTGCAGCATAAGGAGAATGATTTCCTCATGGAGATAGTCTCTTCCACCCAACACTCACTACAGGACCTTATCAATGCTCAAGGGGGTCCTCAGACCCGCCACAGATATTTAAGGAGTCAGTTAAAGCGAGAGTTGTTACGCTTACGGTTGATGGGAAATTCAAGGCTCCCCTAATGACCCTCCATACGTACGAGGTCAGTTACCACCTGACTCTCTAGTTGTCCATACAGCTAGGAAACGGGCTAACACTCAGGCACACTGGAGGTGCCCCCTCCAGACCGGGAGAGCAAGAAAATTGATGCTGGGGGTAAGAGGGTAGCAGCACAGTCTGCTGCTCATTGGCACATCGTCAGCTCCATCAGCTTACTCTCCCAGCACGACTGTGCCCACTGGAATCAGATGGTGGACCTCGTCCAACATCTCCCAGAGCAGTACCGTAAGAAGGAACATGAATCGGTTGCAGAGGGAAAAATTATCTCTAACACCAACATCCACTGTGCACTGGATGCAGCCCACACAGCCCCTTGCGGCATTAACAGCATTCTCTTGAGTTGCCTTGCTTGGCTGCGTGTGTCGGGCTTTAAACCGAAGGTCCAGCAACACCTCCTGAATGTACCCTTCTATGGCCAGCATCACTTCGGTTCTCAGGTTGACTAAATGCTAAAACAAATTAAAAATAGACACTGAGACGGTCAAAGCAATGAGTGCCCTACAGACACTCACTCCCAGTGGCTTCTTTCGGTGCTCCAAGTTACTTGGGGCAGCAAAAAACACCAGCCCAGAAACCTCAGCCACCTTCACAAGGCCCACGTAGCAATCATCTTCCTGGGCATATTAGAGGGTGAATACAGGGGCAAAATTGGCAAGGGTAGAGGAAACGTCAGCCCCAAAAGGGGCAGCCCCTCAAACAGTGACTATCCACCTCCCTCACCCGCAACCCACCTCACCACGCCTCCCCCTCACCACAAAACATCTGTCAGGGGAATGTTGCAGGGTCTTGTACCCCATTGGTCAGAAATCACCTCTGACTGTTTGGTTCTCAACATTATACAGGACGGGTACTGTCTAGAAGTCACTCAAACCCCACCAAACATTCATCCCTGCCACCACAGAATGTCCACAGAACACTTGCGACTCCTCCAAGAGTAAATACAGGCCCACCTCGCCAAAGGTGCCATAGAGCCGCTTCCGCAACAACATAGCTAAAAGAGGGTCTACTCCCTGTATGTTCCAGTCCCCAAGAAGGGCGGCTCCTTAAGGCATATCCTCGATCTGAGGCCCCTCAACAAATACATTCTGTCGGAACATTTCCACATGGTGACTACAAGATATTCCACAACTGCAACTAGGCGACTTCATGACCCCCCCTCGAACTGAAGGATGCCTACTTCAACATACCCTTCCACTCAGCACATCGAAGATCCCTAAGGTTTGTGGTGAGTGGACTACTTTACCAGTCAATGTGCTTCCGTTTGGGGTTACCACAGCCCCCAAGGGTTTTCACCAAATGTCTGGCAGTGGTGCCAGCTCATCTCAGAAGGGGGGTCATCCACGTGTTTCCTTACCTGGACGACTGGCTGATCACGAACTAATTATTCCTGGCGCACACCCAGACCACCAACAACAACTTACATGGTCTAGGTTTCACCATCAATCTGCCCAAATCTCACCTTAAACCCCTTCACGTACAGATCTCCCTCAGGGCCATCCTAGACTGATGGGTGTGGAAGGCTTTCCTCAGTTCAGCACGAGTGCAAACCTTCCAAAACTTGCTACCTCTTTTTCAGCCAGATCGTCAGGTAGCGATAGACAATGTTATGCACTTGCTTGGCATGATGGCATCCTGCATATACCATAGATCCTCACGCCAGACTGCATAGGCGCCCATTACAGTAGTGCTTAGTGGCACTGTGCTCTCAAGCAGAGGGTCATCTAGAGGATCTTGTGTTGGTTTGGTGCTGCACACATCGCTCTCTACAGTGGTGGAACACAAAACAGCCTATTGCAGGGGCGGCCCTTTCTCAACCCAGTTCCGCAAGAGTCCATCACCACGGACGCCTCACTCACCAGCTGGGGCATGCATCTCGCTCACCTTACTGTTGGACGTCTGCCCAAGAATCCTTCCACATCAACCACCTGGAACTGCTGGCTGTGCACCTTGCTCTCCGGGCATTTCATGCTTTCATACAGGACAAAACAGTCCTGACACGCACAGACAACATGACTGCCATGTTTTATTTACAAAAACAAGGGGGCACACACTCACTGCAACTGTCCAGTGTTGCCCAGAGCATCTGGCGGTGGGCAATACATCACAAAGTACATGTGCTCATCCAGCCCATTCCTAGGGTGGACAACAATTTGGCAGACCTGCTTAGCAGGACACATCAACAAGTCCACTTATGGGAACTCCACCCCAGGTCCTTCTCCCGTACTTCCTGCCTTGGGGTTTCCCCCAAATAGGCCTTTTTGCCACCCCAGAAAATACAAAATGCCCACACTTCACCGCCAGACTGTCACACCCACAGTCCATGGGCAATTCACTATGGATGAACTGGTCAGAGGTATTTGCCAACGCTTATCTGAAAGAGACACGTTAGTGATAGATTCCTTACCTTAGAATATCCCCAGGCGTCAGACTGGATCTGGAATTTTTTTCCGCTAGCAGTACCCTTGCGCGTCAGTAGGTAGCGTTGTGCGGTTCCGCGTCCGTCACTGGCGTCGTAAGCGCCGAGATGACGTCACGGAAACTACTTAGGCGCCACCCATCCGCGCTGACGTCAGTTCTTTCTTTTTCCACGCCAGTAAGCGCAGATCCGGTTAGAGCACGTACCTTAGTCACTTTTTGACTACCCTTTTTGAGACTTTTGTCTCCTGTTGGTTTCCTTGGTGCACGTAGGGATGCCTGGATTTAAGTCTTGTGGGGCCTACCGTCGCAATATGTTGGTGGCGGACCCCCACGATGTTTGCCTCTACTGCCTGGAGACCGACCACGACTCCCGGTCCTGTCGGGCCATGGCCCCGAAGGCCTTGAGGGAGCGGCACCGGAAGCTGCTGGAGGTCCGGCACTCGTCCCAATCAATCAATCATAGGATTTGTAAAGCGCACTACTTACCCGCGAGGGTCTCAAGGCGCTGGGGGAAGAGGGGGGGGGGGTGCTGCTGTTACTGGTCGAATAACCAGGTCTTGAGTCGGCTCCTGAAGGTCAGCAGGTCTTCGGTCTGTCGTAGGTTGAGGGGGAGGGTGTTCCAGGTCTTGGCGGCGCGATGGGAGAAGGATCTGCCTCCGGTGGTGGTTCTCCGGATGCGTGGAACGGTTGCCAGGGAGAGGTCTGCGGAGCGGAGCCTCCTGTTGGGAACGTAGAAGGAGAGTCGACTGTTGAGGTAGGCTGGGCCGGTTTTGTGCAGTTCCCGGTCCAGGGGCCGTTCCAGAGAACGCTCGCGGGGCCACAGTCATCGCTCCTCGGGCTCAAAGTCTTCACCCTCGGATTCGGGTAAGAGACGACACAAAAAGAAGTCGAAGAAGCGTGTTCGCTCTCCGACGTCCCCCCGTCGGTCCCCGGAGGGGGACAGGGGCTTTGCCCCTGCGGCTCCTCTGGAGCCCGGGAGTCCTGCGGCCTACCCACCTTACCCGGGTCCGTCGGCGACTCCCGCACAGGTGCAAGAGTTTCTTGCTACCATGGACTGCCTTTTTAGGCCTCGGGCTCCCGCCGGTGCGCCCTCGGGCCCCGCGGTCCCGTGTCAGGATCCTGTTGGACCGTCGGCGGATCCAGCTTCGGCGCCACAGGATCCTGCGCCGTCGGCTCCGGCCCCGGCGCCACAAGGTCCATCGCTGCCGGCTCCGGCCCCAGCTCCACCCTCGGCTCCGCCTCCGGCGCCGCAGTGGGTACCATTTGTCCCGCCCTTGCCCAGGTTCCAGGACCATTTTGCTCCTACCTGGGATCCGCATTGGGACACGGCGCCGGTCCGGCCTCGGCCGGCGCCGTTCCCAACGCCGTTTCTCCCTTCCCCGGCTCCTGCCCTGCCGCCCCGGTCGGTGCCACAGGCGGCGGAGGTGGAGGACGACTGGGAGGGGTCTGAGGACCCTCTTGCTCGCCAGTGTGACTCTGAGCAGGACTGGGCGGATGATTTGGGGGACGCCGGCGACCTCGACGTCTCGTCGGACCCGGGGTTTGCCTCTCCCCCGCCTACCATGGAGGAGGGCGCCTCCTACATGGTGGTGCTTCGTCGGGCAGCTGAGGTTCTCCACCTTGACCTCCCTACGGTAGCCCTCAAAACTAACCTCCTAACTGAGGTGCTCCAGACGGCGTCCACTGCGTCTGAGCCCCTGCTGCCATTTAATGACGCCCTCACTGACGTCTTGCTGGGCACTTGGTCGCGGCCCGCCACAGGGGCCCCTGTGGATAAGAACGTTGCCAGGCGTCATTGCCCGGCGCCGGGTGACCCCGCCTTTTTGACCACTCATCCTACGCCCGAGAGTCTGGTCATCCAAGCTTCGACGTCGCAGAGTGCCTTTCCCACGGCTCCGCCGGATAAGGACTCTAAGAAGCTGGAACAGTTCGGTAAACGTTTGTTCTCTTCGGCCAGCTTGGGGCTGCGGTCAGTGAATACCGCCTGTCTATTGGGCCGCTATTCCCACGCGGTGTGGGACACAGTTGCGCAGGTGTTACCTCAGTGTCCTGAGGAAACCCAAGCTGTATTGTCCCAAGCCATTGCAGAAGGTAAGGATGCGGCTAAGTTCGCCATTCGGTGTGGTTTAGACACAGCGGACTCCTTGGGTAGAGCGATTTCTACCACTGTGGCGCTTCGCCGCCACGCCTGGCTCAGATCTACCGGGTTCTCGCCAGACGTCCAAAACTCACTCATGGACATCCCCTTTGATGGCACTCGCCTGTTTGGCGATAAGGCCAACAGTGCGCTGGAGCGTTTCAAGGACTCGCGGGCCACGGCCAAGTCCTTGGGTCTTTCCACAAGAAGCCCAGCCACTCCTGGTTTTCGTTCCTTTTGTGGTCAAGGACGGGGTGCCCAGGCACGTTCCTTCACCAAGCCTGTGCAGCACCAGCCTCAGCGGGGCCGCGGACGCGGTTTCCGCAGGGGTGGGTCTGGGAGTCAGCGTGGGGGTCAGTCCACCTCCGCCCCCGCCGCTTCTACTTCCAAACCTTCCTAATCCGAGGTTTGTGGGGCACCCCACGCCAGTGGGTGGCAGGGTCCGCCGTCATCTCCCCCACTGGCACGCTATCACATCGGACAAGTGGGTGTTGCAGATCATCCGCAAGGGTTACGCGCTTCCTTTTCAGTCCACCCCTCCAGCCATGCCGCCTCAGTTCCGCCGCGTGTCGGGGGACCACTTGGCACTTCTCCTGCAGGAAGTCACGGCCCTCTTGGCCAAGGGGGCCATCGAGTGTGTTCCTGGACCGGAAGTAGGGAGCGGTTGTTGTTCCTACTACTTTCTGGTCCCCAAGAAGGACAAGGGGGGATTGCGCCTCATCTTGGACCTCAGGAACGTCAATCGCTTCCTCCGGAAGGAGAAGTTCAAGATGTTGACTCTAGCTCAGGTCTTGGCTGCCCTCGACCCTGGAGACTGGATGGTAGCGTTGGACTTGCAGGACGCATATTTTCACATTCCCGTCCTGGTGGCCCACCGGCGTTACCTGCGGTTCACGGTAGGCCAGGAGCATTTTCAGTTTGCCGTGCTCCCCTTCGGCCTTACAAGCGCCCCTCGGGTGTTCACGTAGGTGATGACGGTGGTCGCAGCTCATCTGCGCAGGTCAGGGGTGTCAGTCTTCCCCTACCTTGACAACTGGTTGTTGAAGGCGGGCTCGCCCCAGGCAGTTGTCACCTACCTTCAGACTACGGCCGACCTCCTGCATTTGCTGGGGTTCTCCATCAATGTGCCGAAGTCGCACCTGAGTCCCTCTCAGAAGCTCCCCTTCATCGGAGCGGTTCTGGATTCGACGCTGTTTCGGGTTTATCCTCCCGAGCAGCGGGTGCGGGATATTCAGACTATGATTCCGATCTTTCAGCCGCTATCCTGGATCTCAGTCAGGATGACCCTTCGGCTCCTGGGCCTGATGGCTTCCTGCATCCTGCTGGTGCAACATGCCAGATGGCATATGCGGGCTCTGCAGTGGGACCTGAAGTTCCAGTGGGCACAGCATCAGGGCAACCTGTCCGATCATGTCCAAATCTCGGAGGGCACTGCACGACATTTGCAGTGGTGGCTGACGAATCGCGATTGGGTCAATGGCAGATCCCTCTCCCTTCCCCAACCGGAGCACACAGTGGTGACGGATGCGTCCCTCCTGGGATGGGGTGACCACTTGGGAGAGGCGGAGATCAGAGGCCTCTGGTCTCCGGCGGAGTCCCGGCTCCATATCAATCTTTTGGAGCTTCGGGCGATCCGGCTTGCACTGAAGGCATTCCTTCCCTCTGTCCGGGGAAGTGTGGTGCAGGTGTTCACGGACAACACCACCGCCATGTGGTATTGCAACAAACAGGGCGGGGTCCTGGACCCTATGTCAGGAGGCTCTGCGCCTCTGGACATGGCTGGAACATCAAGACATTACCTTGGTGGTTCAACACCTGGCAGGTTCTTTGAACGCCAGGGCCGACGAACTCAGCCGACGGTGCTTGATGGATCACGAATGGCGTCTGAACTTGGACGTGGCGCAAGGTCTCTTTCTGCAGTGGGGAGAGCCTTGGTTAGATCTATTCGCCACCGAAGAGAACGCGCAATGTCATCAGTTCTGCGCGTTGGAATTTCCAAGGCGGCACTCGCTCGGCGACGCTTTTCGTCGCGATTGGAGCTGCAGTCTGTTGTACGCTTTTCCGCCTATACCACTTCTGCCCAGAGTGCTGAAGAAGATTCGGCGCGACAGGGCCCAAGTCATCCTTGTGGCCCCGGATTGGGCACGAAGATACTGGTATCCCGATCTACTCAGCATGGCGATCGATCCCCCGATCCGACTGCCTCTTCGGGAGGATCTTCTGTCGCAGCAGCAGGGGACGGTCCTACACCCGAACCTGGCCAGCCTCCACCTCCATGCGTGGAGATTGAGCGGCGACAGCTGATTCCATTTGACTTGCCTCCTGAAGTCTGTGATGTCATTCTGGCAGCCAGGCGTCCCTCCACTAAATCGGTATACGCCTGCCGGTGGAACAAATTTGTGGCATGGTGCACAGCTAAGTCTGTGGATCCCCTTTCTGCCCCTCTTTCTGAGGTCCTTCTGTTCCTCCTATCTTTGGCCCAGCAGGGCTCTGCTCTGGCACTGTCAAAGGTTATCTTTCGGCTTCCAGATCAGCCTTCTCTCTTTAAGTCCCCGGTTGTTAGCCGTTTCCTCAAGGGCATTACACGCACGTTTCCCCCCGTGCCTTTCATAATGCCTCAATGGGACTTAAATCTTGTCTTGACCTATCTGATGTGCGCTCCCTTCGAGCCCCTTCATAACTGTCCTTTACGTCTTCTTACTCTCAAGACGGCTTTCCTGGTAGCTATCACCTCTGCCAGAAGAGTGAGTGAGCTCCAGGCTCTTTCTTCTAAAAATCCTTTCCTTTCTGTTCATCCGGACAAGGTGGTTTTAAGGACCCGTCCTTCTTTCTTGCCAAAGGTTGTCACGCCCTTCCACATCGGGCAGACCATCACTTTGCCCACCTTCTTTCCGCCTCCGCATCCTTCAAAAGAGGAAGAGAGGCTCCATCGTCTGGACCCAAAACGTGCGTTCTCGTTCTATCTGACGCGCACACAACAGTTCCAGGTGGATGACCAGCTCTTTGTTGGCTACGTGGGCGCCAAGAAAGGTCGGGCCGTGCACAAACGCACCATCTCTCGGTGGGTCGTTTTGTGCATCAAAGCATGTTACTCCTTGGCTAAGAAGGAGCCTCCTGTGGGGCTGCGTGCCCATTCTACCAGGGCGACGGCAGCCACTACTGCCTTGGGACGCGGCGTTCCCTTGCAGGATATTTGTCAGGCAGCTACGTGGGCCTCGCAGCACACGTTTACCAAGCATTACTGCCTTGACAACCAAGTCCGGAGAGACGGCTTCTTTGGCCGTTCTGTTCTCCGTGACTTTCTGGTGTAATCTATTCGCAGACCCACCACCGGGGTTGGTATTGCTGGGGTATTTATTCTAAGGTAAGGAATCTATCACTAACGTGTCTCTTTCAGCTGCACAAGTTACTACTTGTGTAACGATATATCTGTAAGAGACATTAGTTAGTGATAGATTCCTTACCGCCCCACCCATCCTCCCCGTTCTGCGAACTGATTCTAGGGTTAGGGTCATCCCTTTCAGGGCCCTAGTTTCATGGCACCAATGGTCAGTTTCTTGCATGGCTCTGCGTTCTTGGCGCGGAAAGTCGTGTACAGAACTGACGTCAGCGCGCATGGGTGGCGCCTAAGTAGTTTCCGTGACGTCATCTCGGCGCTTACGACGCCAGCGACGGACGCGGAGCCGCACGATGCCACCTACTGACGCGCAAGGGTACTGCTAGCGGAAAAAAATTCCGGATCCAGTCTGACGTCTGGGGATATTCTAAGGTAAGGAATCTATCACTAACTAATGTCTCTTACAGATATAACGTTACACAAGTAGTAACTTGTGCTTCAGTCTCTTTCACTCATACCATTTGTGGTCTGGAGGCTGAGACAGACATCCCTCACTATCATCCTAGCGGCATCAACCTGGGCACTCCACATACTAGAACTCTCTAGTTTTGCACAAGAAGCTCCCCAACAGGCTGGAACTTCTCACATAGAACAACAGCACTCTCCCGACATCCCAACCCTCAGCAGCTCAACCTTGTGATCTGGCTCCTGAGGTCTTAGAGCTTGGTTACCTCAACCTTTTGGAGAAGTGTATGTCTATTCTCAAAGAAGAATGCAAACCCTCTACCAGGGTTTTCTACGCAGCTAAATGGATAGCTTTATTCGCTACTGTCTTCCCAAACATATCCTCTCACAGCATTGGTGCAAGTTATTGCCTGTTACCTACTCGACCTGCAGAAGTCAGGGGGTCGTCTGCACTTCCATTCGATTATATCTGTCTGCTGTAGGTGCCTACTTGCAGCATGCTTCACTCTTCAGAATCCCCGTCATTGAAGCTTTTATGGAAGGCCTCAAAAGGGTTATCCCACCACGGACACCTCCTGCTCCTGTGTGGAACCTTAACATAGTTCTTATAAGATTCATGGGCCCTCCATTTGATCCCCGTCACTCTTGCCCACTGAAATTCCTCTCCTGAAAGGTAGTTTTCCTTGTAGCCATCACTTGCCTCAGATAGTTCAGCAAAATACATGTTATTACCTTGGAAGAACCTTTCTTCCAGGCCCATCACGATAGGGTGATCCTCAAGACCAATCCAAGATTCCGTCCTACGGTAGTCTCGTCTTCACATTAACTAGCCATTGAGCTCCCAGTCTTTTTTCCGCACCCAGAGTGTGTAGCGGAGCTCACTCTACAAACTCTAGATGTCAAGAGAGTGCTAATGTACTACATTGACAGAATAAAATCTTTCCGCAGGACACAACAGCATTTCGTGTCCTACTCCAAGCCTAGCCCAAGCCACACAAGGGGCGTTCTATTTCCAAGGCAGGTATTGCAGGTTGGTTGGTCAAATGCATACAGACCTGTTATGCCAAAGCTAAAAGAACCGTCCTGTCCCACCCAGACCTCATTCTACTCATAAGAAAGGTGTTTCCATGGTTTTCAAGGGTAATATACCACTAGCTGAGGGGATGACGCGAGCACCATGCTCACTTGTCCGACTTGCCTTCAGCAACGGGGACCCCCAAAGTGGTCTCAGATGTGGATGGGTAGTGTACAGATAGCTATTGTATGGTACGGCACAAACACGAGTAAAGCAGCTACTTGGTCCACCCCTCATACTTTTACTGAACACTACTGCATGAATGTCCTGGCCAGACAACAAACCAGAGTTGGCCAGGCCATATGCATTCCCAATCTTCTGCAACATCCTCAGGCTTAGCTACCACTTTAAGGAGGACTGCTCAGTCTATGCACAGCATTTGCATATACAGCCACACATTCCATGGACGGGAAATGTTACTTAACTTGTAAACATCTGTTTTTGGCATGTAGTGCTGTAGATTCACATGCGCCCACCCTCCTCCCCGGCCGCCTGACGTTAGTGCAGATATTCTTCCTTTTGTTATCTTTAATACTTTGCTCTGCATGGGAATCTTTACCACGTTTTATGCTCCATCTCTGCTTTTGCCCTCCGTGCGGGAAAAAACAGCCTAATAATGGAGCCAATGCCATGCGTAATACTGCTAATAGGTGGAGTCACCAGGTCCCTTGACTCAAAGACTTACTTCGAAGAATGAGTTGTACACGTCCGAGCCCAGCGCAGGATGGCGGAAGTATGCACAACATGTAACTCTACAGCACTACATGCCACAAACGGATGCTAACGGGGTAAGTAAAATTTTACTTATCCATGATGGGCCACAAATCTACACCGAGTGCCCAGCAGATGTGTTTGTTGTAAGAATACAACCTGTAGTGTGCATCTCTTAAGGTATTGAAATACAGCCTCTCGCTTGATCATGTTGAGGTCGTTAACATTCCAAGTTATGAAACTAAATATCGCCTGATTTGATTTCATGAGGGGATCTTTCTTTGATGTGTACCGACACAGCCTGATCATGTCTCAACTCCTCCCAGTCCCCCCCCCTACACATTCCTTAACTGACGCATCTGTCCCCCTAACTAACCTCTTAAACATATTACAAAGGTTTTCTGGAAAGAGGATTGTTCTGAGCATAAAGTTTCAGAGGAAAAGTAGTGCCGACTGAGCAATCAGTTGAGTGTTTTAGAAGATCCCCCTAACAGGATATCAGCAACAAGTCAGGGTTGGCATTCTCTGGCAGTGTGTACCAGAGAAGTGCCCAGATGCCTTCAAACTTTAGTTACTGCTGTTGTGTCCATTAGTGGGTGGTGTCTACTCCTCTTGGTGGACAGTCCCACTGGCCTTGGGCCTCCGCTCCTGCTGACGAGTCCCTTGATTTCTTCTTTTGTGTGTGTGGAGGGGGGTGCGAGGGGCATTGCACAGGCCAGACGAGCCTGCTGATCAGCAATCCACTGTTTCCTGTCCCCCCTGGCCTACAGCTCTTGAGCCAGTCCCCGAACCCCTGCAGCTTCTCACAGAAATGTGCCTTACCATCATGAATGACCTTCAGTCTTTCATTGATTTCAGTTTCTGTTTGGCTGCCTTGAAGGAGCTCAGTTGTTCTCTTGCATTTTAAAGATGCTGATGCATGGAAAGATGCTGATCTATGTGAAGCTTATGGTGTGACCAGGCTTGACGCGAGAGAATTGAAGAATTGTATCCCTGTCTGCATAGTTCAGAAAGTGGGCTATTCTAGGGGCTTTGCTGCCAACCAGACAGTTAATACATTTTCCTGACCTGACCCCTCCAGGTGTTCCTCCACCCTTACAAATTGGAAGTTGTTCCTTCAGGACCTGCGTTCAGCGTCCTCCACTCTTAGCTCAAGGTGGGCGGCTATGTCCTTCAACTGTGTGACATCTGTACGCAGTGCTTGTATCAGATCCTCTGCTGTAGAGATCCTAATTTCAGCCTCCGTACCCCAGTGCACTATTCTCAAGTCCTGCCAGAGGAGGCCAACCTTGGTCCCTCCACCCCCAAAGCTCTATGTCCCTGTCACCAACCTGGTATATTTATCTATTTTGCTCTGCTAAGTTTCTGCTGCTGCGTGTGGTTTCCCAGATTGCCTGCAGAATGCTGGATTGAGAGAGGAAGAGCCTCCCCCAGTTTGGTGTAAAGAAAGAGCAGGGAGAGCAGTGAGTGAAGGGAAGCAGAGTACCCCAGGCGCTCGGTAATAGGCTCGCCAGAGCATCAGGAACTGGTTAGTCTTCTACACGGTGGGAGTCCTCCCCAGGGATTATTCAGAGTTTGTAAGGCTCTGGCCCCAGAGGAGCAGCCCTCTGCAGTCTCCCAGCCAGCCACCAGGCCTTGCAATCCTTTACTACAAGAAGGATCCCTCAATCACAGTGATGACTCCTCTCCCCTCTATGCCGCCCCAGTCACCCCAAAGGGTTGTATTACAACCACCGTTTGCACTCTGAGATTGGGGTGAGAACCCGATACACACTCCTAGTGCAATTTGGTCTTGGGGATAGAGGCCATCCAGTCCCGTCTGGCCCCGGAGTCCAAGCTGGGTCACCCTCCACAGTTCACTGCGCCTCCTGCCCAGGGTCGTGCAGCGCCTAATCTCAGTACAAGTCCCGGGGTGCCAAGGCAACAGGACGGTGCCCTCCGGCATGAGCAGTCTGCTACAGAGAAAGGATCTTCTAACTCAGACAAGCTTCAGGGCTAAGGTCTGCCCGTCTGCGGCGTCCAGCACCAGCAGATGCAGCCCCTCGAGGGGCTCAGTCCATCTACAGCGGTTGGATCCACTCCATCCGTCATTTTGCTTCAGCCCAGAGAGAGCATTAGCAAAATTATCCCACATAAAGTTCAGGAATGGCTAAAAGTGAGATCGCACTGTTCCATGTGCATTGTTGAGGATGTAGATTATTCACGGCGAGGGAAGGTCTGAATTCCCACAAAGGTAGTAATCCAGTGTCTTGTTAGGTTAGCAAGTGTCAATGAGAAAATCTGGCTATGGCTCAGCAGCAGTTGGCTTTCCTGGAGACATGTACGTGAAGTTTTTAAGCAGCACCAAAACATTACAGTCAAGAATTCGAACTTGGAATTTATCAAACTACTTTAGTAAAAACGACAAAAGATTTAAAAAGTGAGAAGCACCAAAGTAACAACTTTAAATGAGGAGATAATTGATGAAGAAATGTGACACCCATTAGGAAGATAGGTCAGTGTTAGCCAATGTGCATTGACAAGTGTCACCCTTGCACCAAAAACAAGCATTTGTAATGCAATAGGTCTCGCATTTGCAAAAGTTTAAGCTATTAGCATTGTAAATGGAAATGCCTTTTATTTATGTTTTAAAAATCAACACATAAATAAAAGGCATTGTCATTTACAATGCCAATAGCTCAAACTCTCCTAAATGCGACACCTATTGCATTGCAAATGCTTGTTACCCTTACCCACAGGGTGAAAAAAAAATCTTAACTCTAAAGCAGTACCACCCTTCTCTGCCTTTGAGGTGATTTCAAAGAGAATCATTACAGTTCTTTCAGTCTCATTTCAAAGCTGAAGCATTTTCATTGTTCTATAAAACGAAACCATATTTGTTGCTTATTAATCTTAGGCAACCAACAACCACTGACAAAGTCAATAGTTGTGGCTTGTTGTAGGTGTATTGTTACTTGTTGTATTATATATCTGGATGCAATGACAGAAGCAGCAAAATACAGTTGGGCTAAGCACAGATGTTTAGCCTACCAGTTTTTAAGCCACGCCCTTAATTATAAGAGCCATGCCTCCTGAGAGACTCACCCTTCCCTCCACACACACACACTGTTTTTTCATTCCATCTAAAGCCCTGAGTAAAAATATTAAAGGTCTGTACATATAATTACATCAATAATGAAAAACTGATTTCTGGAGACTATCGCAACAGACACTTTTAAAACAAAACCAACGGCATGTTTATTGAGCTGAAAAGATGCAAAGATCCAGTTGAAACCTCAGGATTCAAAGTCAGAACTTGTAGATTTCCTGTAGTAGTGTGGCGCAGCATCACAACATACTGAGCCGTTTTCCAGCACTCGAACATGTGATCAGCAAGCTAAATAGGAGTTTGAATAATTAAAAAAATATATATATATATAAATGGAAGGGAGATTATGCTTCTGCTGTATGTTATTACAATACACATTTGTGAACTGTAGGTTACACACAATACTCTTGCAGCAGGCATATTAACCCTGTTGGGTTATTTTACGGCAATTCAAAACCGTGACCTAATTAAACACACAGTTCCCTGCAGAAAATGTATCCAACGTGAGCTATTTTAAAAGTATCATATTCCTTAGACCGGCAGGATACAAGTAGATGTATTGTAAAGCAGATGCATTAACCCCCTAAAGCCGTTTTCAACTACTGCCTGTCGATGGCCAGTAACCTAAACTTGAACAGTATTTCAATCTCATTCTTCCATGTTAAATGTCGGGGGGGGGGCAATAACATTAATACTTATGCGATCCAAGGCTACAAGCTGTCATTTACTGCTTCTCGTCTCCGAACTCCATCCTCAATTTGTGGGTTCTCATGCAGCCATTTTTTCCCCAGCAACGACAGGAGTGAACGGTTAAACAAAGCAATATTAAACCTTACATAGATTCAGATACACTGAATCCCACCCCTTACCATAGATATCGTAGAAAAGTGTCGCCATACAGACGGAGCTTTACATAAAACAACTCTGGCAATCAGGAGTGTAAAATTGCCCTGTCATACTTAAAAAATATTCAGTGACTTGCCTTTCAAGAGCTGAACTAGTCCCCCGACGTACAAGTTTCATAAGCTTTCACACATGCCTCTCCCAGCGCGCACACGCCCCTCTATCGTTGGCAACAGACGGACAGCTCTCTTCTTCTGGCACCCACCCATCACCATCCCTCACCTATGGCGAACCGTTCATCTCGATATCGTAATCCTTGCATATCAAGTTATCCCTCGTGGCCCTTGTTTCAGCTGGTCCCCAATGCACGGGGTTTCATGAGCCTGTGAATAGTCACTAGCCTGTCACAGCAAGGGCGAGACATCACAGTTCTACATTGGTTGGGGCCATACCTAAAGTTCCACGACCCCTCCGTGCTCCGAGTTTAAAGGGTTACTTCCTCCAGCCACCGCGCACCGCCGCTACACACAACGGAAGTGATGTCATGCTTAAGACAAGGAGGTGCTGATTGTGGCCTTATAGTTTTGAATAGTACTTGGAAACTTAACGCGGAGTGCGGGTGGGTAAAGACTTGGAATGGGCGGGGCACCCGGGAAGCAGGTAGGACTCCGCAGCATGTGGGCGTGAGTATAATGGTTATACTACATCGCACTTGAGTTGGTCAGAAATTACAGTAATTCGGACGGTCAGACATTCGCATCAAACGTACGTGCAATCCAAAATGGTGCGGTATTCGGAGGTTTCGGGACAAACGGTCGGGTTTGCTTGAGGCTGCTGAAGGAAACTGAAGACATCAGTTGCAGCCCGGACGGATGCTCGCCGGTGCCTCCTTCCGCAGCCCTTCCCTCCCGGTACTATAAAATATTCAGCCCACGGAGCCGTCACGAGTGCAGCGGGGGCATTGTTTGAGCGCGCGAAAGTGAAACACGGTGGAAGCGCGCGAGACGCCGTGAGCGTGCACATCTGCTGTCCGGCCGCAAGATGACATCGCCAGAGAAGAGACGGCGTGAGCGTGCACATCGCCTGTCCAGGCAAGTGCGCGTCCTGTCCCCCTTCGCCCACTAAACCGACAACAATAGGTCTCGCCAAGGCGAGCAGCGCGCATGCGCTGCGTCGCTAGGCGAGACCTAAAAACCATTTACAGGCTATTTTCTCTTTGTCACACAAGCCAGTAGGAAAGGGACAGGGCTAGCTACCTCACAGAATAATACTCGATTGCTTCTAAACTTCCATCATCTTTTCTGTGGTTTCAGACAAGCAATTGCTGGAGAAAAAATACTTCTCGAACCCTCTGCTTCAAGGCCACTACCTAAAATCCAGCCCCAACTTTTATTGAGAAGTTTTTTTTTAGGTCTCGCCTGAGCCAGCGAATGCGTTGCTCTGGCGAGACATTTTGTGAGTGGGCTTTTAAAAGTCCGACCACAGCTTTGTGTGGCATACAGTGTGCGGTTACGCGCACAGGCTCGAGCAGAGGCGCCATCTGGCTTTCCTCTCGCTCTCCCAAGTGCGCGTGCCTCTCTCGGCCTCTCTGTCTTGCTTGCGCTTTAATTCCCTCCCCCTCCCCCACCATACTTCCCTCTCACACTCAACGCCTGCACTTTGCCCTTCCCCCTCCCCCACCACAGAGCGCGTCTTGTATGTTGGTCCCTTCGACTCCACTCTGCTGGCCGCCATGTCCGTCCTTCCTCCCTCTCACGAAACCACCTTTATCCCTCATTCTTTTATCTCGTTAAAGTTAAGGAGTGGAAATTAATCCTGGAAGGGAAAGGAGATAAGCGTAAGGATGTCGCTGACCAACGCCACGACATTTATCATCCATTTTGCAGAACGGTCCTCTTTCATCTGATGGGCTGTGACGTTCTCTTCCAGAAGTATTTCGGTTTGATGCACGTTCTGCTTTGCTCATGCGAGGCTGTTTACAAAGTGCACTCCCTTATTTCACGTGCTGCGTCGCAATCCGGGGGCTCCTTTGTGATTACAGGGGATGGATTCAGACTGTCATCATCGCGCGCAGCATCAGCCGTGTTTTCACTTGCAAAAGGCAAAGTGAAAACCGTAATTTATTACGGGACGAGCAATCCAAGATGTTTTACTTGGACGCGGGACCTGCAGCCGGTTGCCGGGCATTCCTGGCTTCTTTGCTTTCATTGGCTACTTGAGTTTTACCCTCTATTTCATTCTCTTAATCTGGGCTTAAAAACAATATACTAACACTTTGATTTTGTTTTAAAGAGCGGTCACGTGTACCCTCTACTAATGTACTGCAAATTCTGCAAGCCAGCTTTAAAAAGCAATTAAGCTGTCCGAGACGAAAACAGAATCTTTGCTTTATAGCCACAATCATTTTTCATCTGCTAAATTGTTGCCATAGCTGACATTAAGTTGGGACTAGTCCAGTCGCACGCCTACACTACATTATCACTCAGGGCCAACACTGCATCACTCAACAATACCACAGGATCACTCAGCACCAACACAGCATCACTCAGAGCCACCACAGCATCAGTCCGCAGCATCACTCAGCACCACCACAGCATCACTCAGCACCACCACAGCATCAATCAGGGCCAGCACAGCATCAATCAGGGCCAGCACAGCATCACTCAGGGCCAGCACAGCATCACTCAGGGCCAGCACAGCATCACTCAGGGCCAGCACAGCATCACTCAGGGCCAGCACAGCATCGCTCAGGGCCAGCACAGCATCACTCAGGGCCAGCACAGCATCGCTCAGCACCACCACAGCATCACTCAGGGCCAGCACAGCATCGCTCAGCACCACCACAGCATTAGTCAGCACCACCACATCATTACTCTGCACCACCACAGCATCACTCACCTTCACCACAACATCACTCAGCACCACCACAGCATCACTCAGCACCACCACAGCATCACTCAGTAACACCACAGCATCACTCAGTAACACCGCAGCATCACTCAGTAACACCGCAGCATCACTCAGTAACACCACAGCATCACTCAGTAACACCACAGCATCACTCAGTAACACCACAGCATCACTCAGTAACGCCACAGCATCACTCAGTAACGCCACAGCATCACTCAGTAACGCCACAGCATCACTCAGTAACGCCACAGCATCACTCAGTAACGCCACAGCATCACTCAGTACCGCCACAGCATCACTCAGTACCGCCACAGCATCACTCAGTACCGCCACAGCATCACTCCAGTACCGCCACAGCATCACTCAGTACCGCCACAGCATCACTCAGTACCGCCACAGCATCACTCAGTACCGCCACAGCATCACTCAGTACCGCCACAGCATCACTCAGTACCGCCACAGCATCACTCAGTACCGCCACAGCATCACTCAGTACCGCCACAGCATCACTCAGTACCGCCACAGCATCACTCAGTACCGCCACAGCATCACTCAGTACCGCCACAGCATCACTCAGTACCGCCACAGCATCACTCAGTACCGCCACAGCATCACTCAGTACCGCCACAGCATCACTCAGTACCGCCACAGCATCACTCAGTACCGCCACAGCATCACTCAGTACCGCCACAGCATCACTCCGTACCGCCACAGCATCACTCCGTACCGCCACAGCATCACTCCGTACCGCCACAGCATCACTCCGTACCGCCACAGCATCACTCAGTACCGCCACAGCATCACTCCGTACCGCCACAGCATCACTCCGTACCGCCACAGCATCACTCCGTACCGCCACAGCATCACTCCGTACCGCCACAGCATCACTCCGTACCGCCACAGCATCACTCCGTACCGCCACAGCATCACTCAGTACCGCCACCACAGCATCAGGCAGCGCCCCCACAGCATCAGGCAGCGCCCCCACAGCATCAGGCAGCGCCCCCACAGCATCAGGCAGGGCCACCACAGCATCACTCAGGGCCACCACAGCATCACTCAGGGCCACCACAGCATCACACAGGACCACCACAGCATCACACAGGACCACCACAGCATCACACAGGACCACCACAGCATCACTCAGGGCCACCACAGCATCACTCAGGGCCACCACAGCATCACTCAGGGCCACCACAGCATCACTCAGGGCCACCACAGCATCACTCAGGGCCACCACAGCATCACTCAGGGCCACCACAGCATCACTCAGGGCCACCACAGCATCACTCAGGGCCACCACAGCATCACTCAGGGCCACCACAGCATCACTCAGGGCCACCACAGCATCACTCTGTACCACCACAGCATCACTCTGTACCACCACAGCATCACTCTGTACCACCACAGCATCACTCTGTACCACCACAGCATCACTCAGTACCACCACAGCATCACCACAGCACCACCACAGCATCAGTCAGCACCACCACAGCATCACACAGGACGACCACAGCATCACACAGGACCACCACAGCATCACACAGGACCACCACAGCATCACACAGGACCACCACAGCATCACTCAAGGCCAGCACAGCATCACTCAAGGCCAGCACAGCATCACTCAAGGCCAGCACAGCATCACTCAAGGCCAGCACAGCATCACTCAAGGCCAGCACAGCATCACTCAAGGCCAGCACAGCATCACTCAAGGCTACCACAGCATCACTCAACGCTACCACAGCATCACTCAACGCCACCACAGCATCACTCAGGGCCAGCACACCATCACTCAACTACACCACAGCATCACTCAGTGCTTCTTACACTTTTTAATTACAACTTCTCAGCATGCTGCACAGCAGCCACACTTCTCTACTGCACAGCTTACAAACATTGGCAAAGTCAATAGCTCTACCTAAACACTTATAAGGCCCCCCAATGCATAGCCGATAGGTCTCGCCTTTAGGACATTATACGTGTTTAGTTATCCAGCACAATATCCTTAATTAAATAACATCAAGTGTTGCATAGCTAAACACTTATAAGGTCCCAAAAGCGAGACCTATTGGCTATGCCAATGCTTGTTTATATATATCTTTATAGGAGTAATACTCGTGCGCTTGGAAGTTTCTTATAGGAGCTATTATACTCATTTCTACATCGTTGGGGTCCAGTGCAGTACACGGGACCGGCCATTTACTTGTGGAAGCTTACTATTGAAGAAAATCAACTTACAAGGAGTCAATACGCTAAACCATTACGCTGCAGAGCCCCAGTCCAATACACGGGACTGCTTTTACCTATTCATATAAACTTACCACTCAAGGGAATCTACATATAAGCCCTGATGAAGTTCCCGATTTGGGAATGAAACGCGTTGGCTGGAGTTTTTATGTGTGATATTCCTTAACATAATTCAAAATAAAGAAATTATACTTTTATATTTGATTGACTAATGGACTTTGTGAGTCGCGCACCCCCAATGGACATTAAAAGGTTTCTTTGATCTGGAGCACAGTGGCGTCATGCAGAGGCTGGCGCTGGGGTAGGTCTGCGCGACCAAACTGATTAATTGGAACTGGTGTGAGGTGCGGAGTTTATGGTCCGTCGCTGCTCCATTTGCTATATATATCTTTATTGACCCTGACATAAATAAAAGAATAGACAAAAAGCAGTCCGGTAGCAGTTATGTTGTGCACATGGCAGCAAAACATAGATAAATGACAAACTTAAACAGTGGAGTCACAGTAGGCTAGATATGTCCTCCTCCCCCCCCCCCCAACTTAGGGTGCAGTCAAATGTCGCAGAGAAGAGGGCTCCTGCACCAGTGTGGTCGCGGCACAAGGGACCGTGGCAATTTCCAGGAGGGAGAACCTAATTGGGTGGGGCACCCAGGAACGCCCATCCGCAGGCGTTGGTTAAGCGTCCCATGACAGTAGTGGAGATTCCTGCATGTCAATATGAGTGTTTGCCCCAGGTAGGGGCGCTAATCATGGGGTGCCCATCGTTTCCCCCAGCAGGTGCCTTCCCCCTCAGGCGCAGAGGGAGTTTCAAAGTGTGTGTGTTACCTAAACTAGTCTGGGAACCAGCTAAGGGGCATGGACCAACATTCCATAACGTCCCATTATGTGTGCGGCAGGATGGAATCCAAGGACCTAGGGTATCGCCTGGGTTGGACATGTGCTGTTAACTTATTGAGAGGTTGCACAGGTTGTTCTTCGTCATGCCTAAAACCCAAACTTTCAGGGACCGCTTCCAGAATAACAGGGCACAGATAGCAGTGGAAGACTGGTTCAGTCGCTCTCATCAGCCAGGGCTCTGGCATTCACAGTTCTCATTGGCCTGTTGGTCCTTGACCAAAGATGCCCTTATTGTCCTTTACCTCCCTGTGACTACAGGAAGCCAGTAGTCTGACCTTTGAGAAGAACTTCCATGGCATGGGGAAAGGAGCGTCTAGGTTCCAAGGTAATAGTCTTCTCCTGGCAGTCCGCAGCAGGCGAATATGACTCATTACATCGCATAGCAATACCACGCATGCCATTACAACGCGGGTATTACTACGCGATGTCAATTACGACTACCATTACAACGCAAAATTTTACCACGACTATGCCTTTACCACGCATGCCATTTCAACGCCAAGGCATGCGTGGTAAAGGTATACTCATGGTAAACATTTGCAAGGTAAGTGACTCTACCCTACCCTACCCTAAACCCTAATGTAGTACCACTGCACGACCCTCCCCCGACCCCCAGTCCTCTCCCTACAATAACACTACACTACCCTGCACGACCCCCCGACACTACCCTAAATCCGAAAACACTACCCTACACTACACAAACACCACTACCCTAAACACTACCCCCAGCACGACCCTCCCCCTTCCCCCAGTCTGGTCCCTACACTCAAACACTACCCTGCACGACCCCCCCGACACTACCCTAAATCCTAAAACACTACCCTACACTGCACAAACACCACAACACTACCCTAAAACACTACCCCCAGCACGACCCTCACCCTACCCCCAGTCCGGTCTTACACTCTAACACTACCCTGCACGACCCCTTCGACACTACCCTAAATCCTAAAACACAACCCTACACTACACAAACATTACAACACTACTTCGACACTACCCTAAACCCAAAAAAAAGTAACCCCCACCCCAAGCACAATCGCCCTTACCTCTCTCTCCTCGTGGTTCCTCTCTCCTGGTTCCAGCGTCGTCTAAGGGGCGGTGCACGTCGTTGTGAGGAAACGGAACAGCCTCAGTTTCTCACAACGATGTGGATAGCCATTACATCGCATGCGTTGTAAAAGCGCATGCGATGTAATGGTATGCGTAGTAATGGCTACGCGTTGTTACATCGCATGCGTTGTAACGCATGCAATGTAATGACTTGCGGGGTAACAGCCTCGTTGTAATGGCTGTTTACCGCAGCAGGCATCTCCTGCTCGTCTTCTAAGTCCACTTTCATTGTGATTCTCTGAGGGTAGCAACACCAAGAAATGGTAATACCTCAGCAGTGGTTTGCGGAAGCCCCTAACAGGTTGTCACAATAGATCCCGTCTATCCCTCCTTTTCAGCACTTTGTTTTTCTTGGGACAAAACTGTCCCAAAAGGGACTATTCTTGGGGTCTTCTGGCATTGCGGAGCTCCCGCCACTGTGTGGATCTCATTTCCCTTATCCATGAGCTGGCATAGTGTTGAGATAAGTCCCTTTCCCACAAGGGGAAATCCAACTCACTTATAGTGGGCCGAGGTCACCTCTGGGGTGACTGAAGGTGGTCTTCTCCTAGTTAGGCTGGATCCAAAGGCAAGATGGACACTGGAACCATGTTTGTTATAACATTACAACTCAGAGTTCCAGCCAGACCTTTGTGGAGTGTTACTGGTGTAGCTCTACACTCTCCTTCCCTTACATTTCAAGGTATCTTCTCTCCAAGATCTGTCAGCTTGCCAACCGCTCCTAAAATCCATTTGTTCTTTGAGGAGAGCCATTCACACCTGTTTTCCAGTGCAGTCGAAATCTAATTACTGTGATGCATGAAGTTTCTGAACATGTTCTGCCAGTCTATGACAACGATAAATAACTTTCATAAAAATCCTCTTTGGGACCTACGTATCAAACATCTGTGTTCACCAATGAAATAGACTTTTGCTACATTTAATAGTGGTGTGAAGATGTGGTCTAAGGTCCAGTTTTTAAGGCCTGTCTTCCGTTCGAATAACATAAGAACTTGCAGGCTTAGCCTCAGTTTTTTATAATGCTCGATTCCATCTCTATATGCCATGCAGTTCTTGGTTATATTTGGCAAGCATTGAAAATGAGGAGAGAATTGAGTGTTCCATAAAAAACTCTCCTATGTATTTTAACATCTACCTGCTTTTGAGATCTTTTAAAGTTGAAATGCCTTCTGAGGTCAGGATCGCCAAGGAGACCACCTCGTGGAGTTGGCCCACTCAAACCCGGGCCGTGGGCTTCGGGTGCAGAGTGGTGCAGACTTGCGGATTTGGCTGGTGCCAGAGTCTGTGGGTGAGCAAACACGGTGCTCACGGGAGACAAAGTCTTGGGCTTGAAAGGCAGGGCAGGTCCTTTGGGTTCTTGAGGCTGCTGGCTGCAGGACACACCGGGATTTTGCTGGAGCAGGTTCGAGGCGGGGGCAGGCCGGTAGGGCTGGGGCCAAGTCAGTGGACATCCTCGTCCTATCCTAGACCAATGATGAAGGCCAAGACCAACCTGTTGCGTTTATAAGCAGGAGGCTACTCCCCAGGGAGCAGCGTTGGAGTGCCATTGAGAGTACATCAAACTGCTGATGTACTTTGAGTGTGCTCTGGGTTCCTGCTAAACAGATACCCAGGACCTATGTTCTTTTCCTAAAAACTGCATTAAGACCAAACCCAATTGCCACTCTTTGGTCACATGTCAGTCCCTTGTAAATGGTACCCTAGGAACCAAGGGCACTGTGGCCAGGGAAGGCCTCGAAGGGCTGCAGATCTTGTTGTGCCACCCTTAGAGGCCCTGTACCTTTACACACACACACACTGCCATTGCAGGCTGCGTGTCTTGGTGCAGAACAAAGTGAAGAGTCGACATGGCACACATCCCTGTGTGCTATGCCTACAACCCACTGCCCTGGCATAGGTCAGCCACTTCTCTATCTGGGTGCACTATACCAGTGGTGAGGGTACAGGTGCATGAGCCCTGTACCCCTACAGTGTCTAAACCAATTCTTAGACAGTAATGCCATTAAGAGTATATGGTGCTGGGAGTTTGTCATAATGAACACCCCATAATGGCTTTACTGAAAACTGGGAAGTTTGATATCAAACTTCTCAGCACATTAAACCCACATTGATGCCAGTGTGGGATTTAATGAAGAATGCACTCAGAGGGCATTTTGGAGATGCCCCCTGAAAAACGACCTAACTCTAGTGTCCTGGCTGAGTGGCTGCTCGCCAGCTGCCACCACCAGACAGGTTTCTGGACCCCTGGGTCGGGAGCCTGCTGCTCTTGGGGGTCTGGAACAATGCACATCCTTGGACGAGGTGCCAAGCCTCCTCCCTCAGGATGGGCAGGGTCCACGAAGGGGAAGCTTCAAAGGCTTGCCGCTTTTGTGAGCTACCCCAGCCATTTGCTGCTTTCAGCAACTGGCCCCCACCGGTTCTGACCTCCACTTTGGGCGGGAGAATCGGCGGGAAAACCAAGTGAGGAAGGGAGGTGTGCCCACCTTTGCCAATCCCACCTCTCAGGTGGGAGAGTCGAGGTGAAGCACAACTCTCAGTGCCCGCCATCTTGCAGATGGGGGGACTCAGCCAACTAGAGAGAGGCATATGCCCCCCTCCCACTGGAGGCTGGCATAATAGGGGGTGTACCCACCCCAAGGAAGGGACCCATTGGTCCCGAACTTTACTTACCTGTAACGCCCCTAAATCTAGTATTTAGGGGCAACCCTGAGCCTTGCCTCCTCAGACAGGAATCGACAAGAAAAACAGAAGAAGGACTGAAGAAGCCGTGCTGAAACTAAGACAAGGAGGACGCCCACTGACTTGGCCCCAGACCTACCGGCCTGTCCCCACCTCGAACCTGCTCCAGCAAAATCCCGGTGTGTCCCGCAGCCAGCAGCCTCAAGAACCCGAAGGACCTGCCCTGCCTTCCAAGCCCAAGACTGTCTCCCGTGGGCACCGGATTTGCTCACCAACAGACTTTGGCTCTGGCAAATCCGCGAGTCTGCACCACTCTGCACCCGATGCCCACGGCCCGAGTTCTTGTGGCTCAACACCACGAGGAGGTCTCCCAGCGATCCTGACCTGAGAACTGGTGAAGTCTGACCTGCCTCGACTCTCCAATCAACGCCTGGTGTCTCTTTCTGCAGGATCCCCGCGACCGGAGCTGGTAAGAAAACCCGACACCTAAAAACACCCTGCACCTGACGTCTTACGGCCTTAGGTGGCCCAAGTGATGGTGTCCCAGCATCCCCAGGCATCCCAACTTACCTCTCCAACCGGTAGTCACCTCCAGAAGATCTTCGTCCCCGAGCCTGCAGTCTTTGTTGCAACCAGAGAATCCCCAGTGACATCAACAGGGCACCCGACGCCAAAACAGCACCCTGCACCCAGCTGCCCCTGCGCCGCTGTAGGTGTACTTTGGGTGCTAACTCGGATCCCCCTTTACCCTGAGCCTAACACCAGGAGCTTTGCTCCCACAACCTTGTGGCGTGCTCGTGAGCAGCCACCAACCAGAGGCCCCCTATTGGATAACATTGGGGCTCAGCACTCTGCACCCGCCACCCTAGTGCCGCTGAGGGTGCTTTGAGAGTGCATCCTAGACCCTGGGGGAACCCTGTTTCTAACCCCAGAATACCAACTCCCACAACCGAGTACTTACCTTGAAACCAATAACCACATTTCCTCCTGTAGGACTGCATTGACTGCTTTTTTGTTAAAATTGTTCTGTGGAGTTGGGTTTGTATGAGAACTTGAAAAACTGCAAATATCTAAAAACTGCTTTACTTACCTTTTCTCTAGGAAATGTCCCAGTGTGATATCTAGGCATATCACACTGAGTAGAAAAAGTAATCCATAAAGTAATCTGAAAAGTAATCTAACAGTAATTTCCACTGTATTGAAAGCATTTACAAACCTGTAACAAAGTAATTTTCATTCAGCTTGCTTGTATTGTTCAACCTGCCTTGAAAAGTACCATTTACACTTACCTGTGCCAGGCTTGCTTGGTTCTAGAAAATAAATATAGCTAAATCATAATATTTTTATACAGTCAAATTGGTCAGAGTTCAGTCTTTGAGTGTGTGACATCATTTCTTGCCCGAGTGTGTACAACAAATGCTTAACACTACCCTCTGATAAAGCCTTACTGCTCACCCTCACTACCACAAATAGAGAGTAAGGTGCTATCTACTTTTACCTCTGCCTACCTTTGAGGTTCCACTGGACTCTGTGCACACTATACCTCATTTTGGTATAGTGTATACAGAGCCAGCTTCCTGCATTTCCAATGCAAACAGAAAATGGGCGCCATGGTAAGATGTATGCACATGCACTAGTGGCAACACAGGCACACACATTCATAATTGCACTGGATACCCCATGCTCGTGTGTGTACACCATTGTGCTTTATGCTGATGTGGAACTGTGTTGGCAAAGGTAGTAGGTCAAAATGCTAGTCCACTTATCAGTGCTTCTATGAATGTGGTGCGTTCGCACTTCATTCTTTTAACATTCAACTTCTACTATTTATTTCACACTTCTAGGTGAGGAGGGGCCTGCAGGCACGGTCTTTGAATAGCACACACCATCCTGCTACTGTATCCTCCACTTTCCACATTGGAGCACTTAACATTTGTTTTATTGCCTCAGATACAGCACTTATGTCCTGTTCTTCCTATCCCATCTTTCTTGGTTCCTGTCTGGTCCTATTGTTGGGTCTGTCTCCTAGGTCTCATCCTTGCATCCAAGGTTTACATATACTCGTAGTCCACAGAGGTCTCATTCACAAACCGATCTTACCATATATACTTCATGTCCAACGCCAACACCCTTTTAAGTGACAACAACTATTTTTTGGGAAGCTATGTGAACATGAATATGACTCATTACATCGCAAGTATCTGAACATTTCCATGGGCAGGTCTGGGGAGTAGGGGACTCTACATCTGACCCGCTGCAGCCACCTGGCCCAGCACCGCTTTAGTGTTTTTGTCTCTTCTGTTCCCCTGTGCGGCCGTCGCTTCAGTCTTAATAGGTTTCTCGCCAGGTCTGGGGTCTCTGGAGCAAATGGGCATTGCGCTCCTCCCGGGTTTCTACTGGCCGCCAGCCACCTCACGAGCCATTGGAGCTGCGATGCGAGGTAATATGCCTCGAGGTCTGGGACCACCAATCCCCCCGTCCCTGTGGAGCGCTGCATCGTGGTTAGGGCTACTCGCCTGCGACTTGCCCGCCATATAAACGTTATTAATTGTGAGTTCATGTCTCGAAATGTCGCGCTCAGGATCCATATCGGGAGAGTCCCAAAGATATATAGCAAACGCGGGAGCGCCACCATTTTCAACAGGGCCACTCTGCCTGCCACGGACAGCGGCAGGGATCCCCAGAACTCCATAGATGAGTGGAGGGATCTTATTCCCCTGCCTACATTGCCCTCTACTAAGTCTGTAGCTCTGTGGTATATTTTCACCCCCAGATACTCCAGGCAGGCGGGCTCCCATTGCAAGCATCCCAATCCCTCTGGTGTCATGGGGAACAGTCTAGATTGTTGCCAGTTCACCCTCAGCCCGAGAGATGACCGAATTTTTCTAGCATACTTTTGGCACCACTTAAGTCCTCCTCTGTATCTCGGCGAAAGAGGAGTAGGTCGTCCGCATACAGCGCGATATGATGGCGGGTCTCCCCTACCTTCAGCCCTACATAGTCCCGCCCCACCCGGGCAAGGCACGCCAATGGCTCCATGGCCAGGGCGAATAACAGTGGGGATAGAGGGCACCCCTGTCTTGTACCCCTCTCCACTCTCTGACTCTGGGATATAACCTTCTCCATACGCACTCTGGCCCTCTGGTCTGCATATAGTAATTTCACCCATCTCACAAAGCCCTCGCCTAGGCCCATCTGCTCCAGCACTTTGTACAGATATTGCCACTCTAAACTGTCAAACGCCTTTTCGATATCCACCGCAAACACTGCGGCGTCTTCTTTAGAAGAGTCTTCTGCGTCCACTATGGCCATGAGGCGTCTGACGTTAATGGCAGTGTTCCTTTGCGGAATAAAGCCCGCCTGATCCGCATGTACCAGCTTGGCCATATGCGGTAACAGTCTGGTCGCTATTATCTTGATCAATATTTTATAGTCCATATTCAGCATGGACAGCGGTCAATAGGCTGTTCTGTCGTGAGCTGGCTTCCTGGGTTTAAGGACTGGGACTATAAGGGCTTCCCTAGTAGAGTCCGGTAGTGTTTGCAGCTCTCTAGCTGTCCCGTACAACGCAACCAATCTGGGGGCTAACTCCACCGCATAGGTCGAGTAGAATTCGGAAGGTAATCTGTCCGTTCCCGGCGTTTTGTTATGTGCCATGTGCTCAATAGCCACTTTCACCTCTTGTAAGGAGATAGCCTCCCCCAGGTCCTCCGCCGCCTCTGGTTCTAGTCGCGGCAGTCTCAGCCCCTCTAAGTATTCTACGGTCTCATCCTTGCACTGGAAGGCCCTGCGGTACAGTCTGGTGTAGTACTGGACAAAAATTATGTTGATCCCTTCCCGAGTATATTGTTTGTTCCCATCTTCATCCTCCATTTTCACTATTGGGGACCCCCTGCTATTTGGGTTAGCCAGCCATGCCAGCAAGGAGCCCGACTTGTCTCTTTCCGCATGAGTGCGGTCTAGGTACTGTCGGTAGTCAAAGCAGCGCAGTCTCTCAGTCTGTCGTGCTACCGTCTCCCGCGCCTCCTGAAGTTCCATCTGCAGCTCTGGGTGCCCCGGTCGTCTTCGTTCCCCTCTTTAAGCTCCCTCTCAGCTGTCAGAACTTCCGATGTGAGCATGTGTCTAACCCCCGCCGTCTCGGTTATACAATGGTCTCTTAGCACAACCTTGAAGGCATCCCACTCTGGCAAGGGAGAGGTTGCCGTCCCATCATTATCCTGGAAATATTGTGTGATCTTTTCCCGGACTCCTTCTCTAAAGACCTGGTCTTCCAGAGCCTCGGGCAGAGTTTCCATGTAGGGATTACCGGATTAGGGCCAGTCCATCTAAGCCCCATGAGGACGGGGTTATGATCTGAGATCATCCGGGCCAGGTATTCAACCGTGTGGACCTGACCGTGCATATCTGGGGTGCATGGGAATGTGTCCAGTCGCGCATGTACCTCATGTGTCGCTACTCCGAGCTCGAGTCCGCTCCAGACCCGCCAGCCTCTGTATTATCGCAGTCTGGTCCTTTTCCGCTGATCAGCGCCACCACCTGCATTGCGCTTCGTCGCTCCATCTGTGCCTCTGCCTGTGTTGGTGCCAGCGTCTCTCTTTTGGGCGCTCTGCTGCGGAATCTTCTGCCTCGGCCTCCATGGCGCCTCTGGTCTCTGAGTGGAGATACTCTGCGGTGTCGTTCCAGCCAATTCCATGCCTCTTGAGGGGTGGTAAAAAACTCAGTTCCATCAGGTGTGGACACCCGTAGCTTGGGCGGGTATTGCATTGCATATGTGTAGTCAAGCTGTCGAAGTTTTAACTTGACGCTCTGGAAGGAGCTCCTCTGCTGCTGCACCTCCCTGGAGAAGTCTGGGAATATTCGCACCACCACATTGTTGACTTTGATTTCTCCTTGCCATCGGGCCTGTGCCAGTATTTGGTCTCTATCCCTGTAGTGTAGGAGCCTCGCTATCACTGGCCGTGGAGGGGCTCCTGGGGGAGGCGGTCGCGCCGGGACTCGATGGGCTCTCTCTCTCTCGAGAGCATATAACGGTGAGAGACCCTCTGGTGCCACTGTCGTGCGGAGCCACTCCTCTAGGTATCTTATCAAGCTTGTTCCCTCCACTTTCTCGGGCAGGCCAGTCACTCTGTTATTTCTTCTTGAGCGGTTTTCGACATCTTTAGCCCAGAGCTCCAGCACCCGTACTTTCGATTCCAGAATATTAAGTTGATCCTTCATTTCTGTCAGTGCAGGGGCGGATTCAGAGATGTGGCGCTCATTTGCTGTGACTCTCTCCGTTAAGCGTCTGTGGTCGTCCCTCAGCATGCCCAAGTCTACTCCTATTGAGTCAATTTTAGTCTCCAGCCTCTCGCTGGAGGCATTTATGGCTTGTAAAATGTCTTTTAGGGTCGGATTCCCAGAGACGTCCGTTGAGGAGGTTTGTACCTCGCTCTCTTCTGAGGGGTTGTTGGCCTATGTGTGCTTGCGATCTCTTCTCTTGGTCTGCTTCCCCTTTGTTATTCATGGAGCCTCTGCTGTTCCCTCACGTCCTCCTGGTGTAGTTGCCCGTGGGGGGGCCCTTGATGCACTTTATGCGCCTTTGGGCGCGACTGCGGTACTGATAAAGTATTATAACCCAGGGGGGGAAGCCCAGAGGGCGATGTCAGTGTCCCCGGCTCACGCCGTGCAGTCGGCGAAGCAGATCTCAGGCCCCCCCTACAGAAATATATATGAGTAGTTGGCTTATGGCTATAGTTTCAGGAAGGGGCTCATATTGTGGAGCTAAAATAAATCCCACAGCAATGTACAGAAATACACGATTTTTATGTTTGTATGTAACCCCAGATCGGTGAATTGTTTACCTGTGGGAAAATTTGTTTATTTACATCTTAAGTTCAGGTGCACATGTGCCTGAGCCCTGAACCTTTCTCACTCCTTTTTTTTCTATGCGGGGAAATCCCTTCCCCCAAGCTCCCAAAAAATGTGTTCAGTTTTCAAACTTAATCTGGACATTATTGTCACTAAAGTTACAAACACAAAACAGGTGTTTGTTCAAAGTATAATCTATGAATTTCATCCCCTAATAAAGAGTCAGTTAGACCTGAAAGACTTGATGTAGGAAAATTAAGCTACAAAACTAACAGTTTTGATTAAATTATTTTAAATAAAGCAACATTCCCATCAATAAAATAATTTTAGGACTACTTTGTTAGCATTGTTTGAGTGCACCCTAGAGCGGGGAACCCCCAACATCAGTGCGCTAGAGGTGGCACCTACAGACGGTAATCTCACTGTTAAAAGGAATGCAGGCGAAAGATCATTAATGATCAGGAGGTTTTACCAATGTCACCAAGAGTCGGTGAGGCTTATTTATCTTTGATTTGACAAAATTATTTTCAGATCTCAGGTGTAATGATGAGGAATCGAACAAGGAGTAGCATAGACTCTAAATATTCTACCACAAAATCTTTTGGATCTTTTTGGGCCGTTGGTTAATTTAGTGAGGTAGTTCAGCGCTCCTCCGTGCAGCGCCTTATGTTTTAGTCTGAAAGGGCTTTTACTGGGAGTCAGTGGAGGGATTTTAGGGCTGCATAACTTTGAACCCTCTAGCGTGTGAGAGAGCCACATTGGTCAGGTCTGTATTACGACAGTTGGAGTGATCCAGGCGGACATGACGAGATATTGTCTGTGAGGAGTGGGTGAACGGCCAAATCCCATAAATGATGGAATTCAGTCATGGATAGAGTGTTTATTTGGTGGTTAAGTATTAAGTCACTTACAAAGCACTCTCAAGTTGTGTGCTTTACCTATAGGCACTGGAATAGCGTCCAGGTCTGCACTTCATTATAAAAGGAAAAGGGTGAGCTTGGCCAGGAGAAGGATTTCTGTTTTATCATCCAGGTTGAGGCATAGCAGTGCATCGTCTGCATCAATATAGGGACCTGCCGTGCTGCCGTTGTTTCTATTTATATGTTGAAGAGCATTGGTGACTAGGCAGAGTTTTGAGAACATCACATTTATATTCCTTTTTCTATTGGCTATGTAGTTCCTTGATCTGGATATCAAGAAACTACATAACGGGCAACATGTTTTATTCTCTTCAAAATGAGATTATCGACAAATGCACACTACTAAGCAACTCTTGAGGCATGAAATTAACCAATGACTCCAGCCCAAATTGCAGATAGTCAAGAGGGTGGGCACCAAAACATCCACAAATGCATAAAACATCCACCCATCATGATAACCCCACAAAGCTCAGGCAACGGCAACACTTCCCATCGTTTACGGTACCCAGGTATCTGGTAACAACTTTATGACCTTGACATGTAACTAAAGCCATTTCATAACTAGGACGTTTTATGAGATGGTAAAATAAACAAAAAAGCATTATCAAGACACATCCCCTATTGCTCAGGAACAAAATGTATCTTTGTTTGCAAGTTCTCTAGGGAAGTTTGAGACTCCCCCCCCACCCCCCTACACCCCCCTTCCTTCCCCCTGCCTTTGTTCTGTGTTTGCCACTCTTAGTCTGGCCGTTTGTCCCAGCGAGAAGTCTTCGCTCGTAAATTCACATAATCTTGGCGATCAGCTGCTACTTCTGTGTCTCTAGCAGTGTTTCTCTAGTTTTCCTTCACAGAAGGTTGACTATTTCTTTTTTATTGCGTCCTTCATTCTCTGGATTTGTCTGCAATGGAACACACTACCTTACTATTAGGGTTCCTACACCCAAAGTGTTCCCAGTCGGGCCTCTTACGAGAAGCCTAAATACGGCAACTACTAATGACACAGTACATGCATGTTCGTTGTTATAGATGATCTTCCAGCCTCTCAACCTTTGTCTCAAGTCCACTCTTTCATGGCCTCTGGGTGAGCCCTCTGCTGCCGTTACCTCTGTCTATACTCCATGTTGTCTCTTGCAACTTCTTGATTACAGCTGTGCTTAGTAATTTGCCATGTGAGAGTTCGGGAGGAGAGCTTTCTGCTGTTACTTCCCCATGCCCATCATAGCTCCTAATGGAAGGTTTGGAACCACAGAATTCATTTCTGTCCTCCTTTTTACCTGCTGTTTGTATTTTCCACCTTTATCCTTTGTGCTTTTGTGCTTTATGCTGCATTTGTATCCAGCAGGTGCTGTAGAATTCTCAAAGACCTGTGCATGACTCCTAACCAGCCACTTCATTAATAGCACCATCTCTGTGTGTGAGCAGTAGAGGCAGGGATGCTGGACCCAACTAGCATCTCTCCAAGTCTGTCACACTCTCGTTCAGAGGTCCAAAGAAATCCTTAAAGCTGAACCAGCTCCTGGAATGTCTTGTCACATTCTTCTGCTCCTTCCAGTGCCGCTCCCGTCTTAGCACCACAAACGTCTCGCCTCAAGTATATCAGGAGACCTGAGGGGGCAGTGGTCCGCTCCCACTGCCATGTCAAGGGGCACAAACTGTCCCGATATATCTCATGCCTACCTTGCCTGAGAGATGTTGGTTTGGCAAACGCCACCTTGAACTCTTCACGCCTGGTATGGGGCTGTGCCATAGGCTGAAAATGGGCTGAGGGTGCAATACACTCCGAGAAAATCCACACACAGAGGGACTGCCACTTCCCTGTCTGTGTGCAGCTTTGAATTCACATATCCTCCATACATGGTCATGACGGGCAAGACAAAGTCCCTGCACTCACACCTTCTGTGATCGATAGTACTGATCCCTCAGGCAGCGGCTTAGTTCTGGTGAGTCTCTTTCAATGTGAAATCCACAGAATCAAACACTCCTGGCATGCAGATAATGGTTACCTTTCCCTGGAATTTGATAATGTAGGGATCATTTGCAGTGTTTTGATTAAGCAGATGTTGAATATGGAGCACCATTAATATGAAAAGTACAGCATGAGCACTTCTTAGCACTGGTGTGGTACATTTAATGGAAGAGTGCTTGCACTTCTCCTTAGCAAACAGTGAATGATAGTGAGTGAGTGAATACTTTCAGATTTCTATGGTGGCTTTTTGCTCAAATAGGATAATTTTTGTTTAGTGGGTAACAGAGCAGCAGAGCTCTAATGTCAAGCAAATACCTGTGGCGGTTTCTTTCTTGCATGATAAGTATTAATACTGTTAATGTACACGCACAGACAACCTGGCTTCATTCATGAGCTGTAGCAGTGGCAGACACAATTGTCATGTTAGCAGCTGGTGACAGGGTAAAAAATGTACTAAACAGAGCCTTAATCTTGTCCTGTCCAGATTATTGCAGTATCCTCTACAATGACCTCTCTAAATCATTCCTTTCAAGACGTCAAACACTGCAAAACCCCACAGCCATGATATGCCAGAATGTGCTCTCCTCTGTGCAAACCGGACCACATCTAGCCTGTTCTGAATGTCCTTCACTGGTTACCATTCGAAGCCAGGGTCAAATTGCATGTTCTTGGCACCGCCCACAAAGATATTTGGGGGAAATGGCCCCAAACTCTTGTTGTACCTGGCAGCACGCTACACCCCAGGCAGAAACATCCGCTGTTTGGCTGCAAACATAATCCAGCAACAGTCATCCAAGCCCAAGACACTAAAATAACCTCAAAGAACCTTTCACATTTTCAGGGGCTGCAATTGCAGAACATCAGATCTGGGGACCTATCCTACCTGATTGGAAGAGCAAAGATGCATTGAGTATAAGCATGGATTACAGCCCAGATTCTAATTCAAAGTCACTTATAACGTGTGTATGACTAACATCTGGGCTGAGCTCTGAAGATCATTGAGCATGTTTTTGTTTCTCGACTTCTTTCTGTAGGCACTGCTGTCAATCACACTGCCTCATGTTTGCACTTAGCTGTGCAGTGTCCTGGGGGCTTTGCTCTTTGGCTTACTTTCTTTCTCTCTACAGGTCGTATGGCCGGGCACCTAAAATGATTCATCTGGAGTCCAACTTTGTGCAGTTTAAGGAGGAGCTGCTACCCAAAGAAGGCAACAAGGCCCTGCTCACGTTCCCGTTTCTGCACATCTTCTGGACTGAGTGCTGTGTGAGTATTCAAGACCACTATTAAAGGCAGGGATGGTAGGGATAATGCTGAGCTATTTGCTTATTTAAAATTGTGTAGTCCAGTTGCCGCAAAGGTGTAATTTATTGGGACACATCCACTGTGCTTCTACTATTCAGGGAACTTCTAGACACTACCTGTCTACTTAATCTGTGGTTCCCATCTGCCGTCTCTGGAGGTCCGGTCACTGACAAATTCACCCAACTATAGTGTTACTTAAATGAGAGAAAAATAAAATATATATATATATATAAAAAAAAATATGTATATATTTTTTTTTTCACGGAAAGTAATGTTATAGTTGGGTGAATTTGTCAGTGACAATATTAACTTTTTGAACTAAAACAAAGAAATTAACCAGCTAGTTAGCAGAGCTAATTATAACTTGCGCCCCGCAATACACTGCATAGGACCTCACATATTAACACCACTAATAACCTGTTCCATGACATCATTTATGGCATCACTGATGACATCCCACATGACATAATTAATGTCATAACTGATGACATCATCCAAACTTCTTTTGCACACATTGCTTTATAAACAGGTAAACAATCCGAATACACCTCCTCCCCTCGCCTCTCACTAGTCTTCAGTGTTAACCTCAGTTTGCAAGAAGATGATGCCAGAATTGCTGGCTCCCTCTACCGAACATGCATATATATACACATACATACATACCCCAGTGGTCGCCACTGGGTAGTTGTAGTTAGGTCTGCTTTTCCATAGGGGAAAAAGCAGGGTCCCCAATAACTTTTTCCGTGTTCATTTTCAACAGTGATGCCGCAAAAACTGCTGAACGGTATTACACCAAATTTGGCAGAAAGCTAGAGCTTGGTCCAGAAAGCGTGCTTTTTGTGATTTAGTGAAAATCTGTTAAATAGTTTAAGGATCAAAATGTATGTATATATCTGAAAGAGACACGTTGGTGACAGATTCCTTACCTTAGAATATCCCCAGGCGTCAGGCTGGATCCGGAAAGTTTTGCGTAGCAGTACCCTTGCGCGTCGGTAGGCGGCGTTGTGCGGCTCCGCGTCCGTCGTCGGCGTCGGGATCGCCGGGATGACGTCGCGGGCAGTACTTAGACGCCGCACATGCGCGCTGACGTCAGTTCTTTCTTTTTCAGCGCCAGTAAGCGCAGATCCGGAGAGAGCAGTGCCCCAGTCATTTTTTGACTGAACTTTTTGTGACTTTTTGTCACTGTTTTCTCGAGTCGTTCGACTCCGACTGTGTCAGTAGGGATGCCCGGCTTCAAGCCATGCGACGCCTGTGGTCGAATGATGTCGATCACGGACCCGCATCAGGATTGTCTCTACTGCCTCGGGCGCGACCACGACCCCAAGTCGTGCCATGACTGTCGAGCCTTGCATCCGAAGGCTTTGCGAGAGCGGTCTCGAAAGCTCCTCGAGGTCCGGCAGTCGGCTCCGCGCCAATCCAAGCTCAGGTCACGAGAGAGGTCGAGGGGCCGGTCGCGGAGTCCTCATCATTCTTCGGGGTCCAAGTCTTCGCACTCCTCCGGTAAGTCGAAGCATAAGAAGTCTAAGAAGCGTCATCGCTCGACGACTTCCCCTCGCCGGTCGCGCGACTCGGCTCATGGTCCCGACGGCACCGTCCCCGCGGCTCCGGGAGTGCCTGTGGAGTCGCCGCCGCATTACCCGCCCTACCCGGGTTCGGCGGCGACTCAGGCCGAAATACAGGAGTTCCTGTCGGCCATGGCCCGCCTCTTCGGGCCTAAAGGTCCCCCCGGTGCGCCTTTGGGCCCCGCGGGCCCTAGTGGGGTTCCTCCTGCGGCTCCGGCCCCGACGCCGCCCGCAACACCAGCCCCGACCCCGGCTCCGGTGCTGCCGCAACCCCGGTCGACGCCGGTTGACCTCACGACACCTCCACCGGCGTCGCCTTCCCCGGTGCCGTTTGCGACGCCGCCCGGGGCTCCGGACGGCATCGTCCCCAGGTTTTCTCCGGCTCCGGACTCGACGCCGGACCGACGTCGCTCGACGCCGGCTCCGGTGCCGCTGGGACCTTGGGTCCCTCATGTCCCTCCTCCTTACGTTGAACCTGATTTGGAGGACGAAGACCCCTGGGAGGGTTCTGAGGACCCTCTCACTGCCCAATGTGAGTATGATCAGGACTGGGCTGAGGAACTTGGGGATGCCAGTGGTCTGGACACCTCTCCTGACATTGGCATGCTGTCTCCTCCTTCCGTGGCAACGGAGGAGGGAGCAAACTTTGCAACGGTGTTGCGTAGGGCAGCTGAGGTTCTGCACCTCAAGTTACCTACCGTGGCTGTCAGGACTAACATCCTGACGGAAGTGCTTCAGCCGGCGGCTACCTCCTCGGAGCCTCTGCTGCCGTTCAATGACGCACTTTCGGACGTTCTTTTGGGCACCTGGTCCAAGCCCACCACAGGGGCTCCTGTGGATAGGAACGTAGCCCGACGCCATCGCCCTGCTCCGGGCGTCCCCCTGTTCCTTTCCCAACACCTCACCCCTGAGAGCTTGGTTGTCCAAGCCTCTGCCTCTCAAAGCGCCTTCCCTACCGCTCCCTCGGATAGGGAATCCAAAAAACTGGATCAATTTGGGAAGAAAGTTTTTTCTTCCACCAGTGCTGGTTTGCGGTCTGTCAACACCACTTGCCTTTTGGGCCGATATTCCCACTCCTTGTGGGATTCGGTGGCGCAGGTCCTGCCCCAGTGTCCTGAGGAGGTCCAGGAACTGCTTTCCCGCGCCATTGCGGAAGGAAGGGATGCGGCAAAGTATACCATCCGATGTGGCCTTGATACCGCCGACTCGCTAGGCACATCGCTTGCGACGACAGTGGCACTGCGCCGTCACGCCTGGCTGAGGACCACTGGTTTCTCGGGTGATGTCCAAAGCACGCTTATGGACATGCCCTTTGATGGTGTAGGCCTTTTTGGCACCAAAGCAGACCATGCGCTGGAGCGCTTTAAGGACTCGCGGGCTACAGCTAAGTCCCTGGGCCTTTCTGCTGTGCGCCCTCCGCAACAGTCTGCTTTTCGCCCCTTTCGTGGCCACGGAAGGGGCGCCAAGTCACGTCAGCTGCCCAGCCACCGGCCCGCGCAGCAGGCGCTTACGCGTGGCCGAGGACATGGCTCCCGCCGAGGCGGGTCGGGTAACCAGCGTGCGGGTCAGGCCACCACCTCCGCCCCGTCCGCGGCCTCCAAGCCCTCCTAGTCCATCCTTTCAGGTCCACAGCACGCCAGTGGGGGGCAGGGTTCGCCATCACCTTCACCACTGGCGTGCCATTACATCGGACAGGTGGGTCTTGGACATTGTCCGAAGGGGCTACTCCCTCCCCTTCGAGACTACCCCCCCAGCCATGCCACCTCAATACCACAGCATGTCGGAGGATCACTTGGTACTTCTTCAAAAGGAAGTTGCGGCCCTCTTGGCCAAGGGGGCCATCGAGCGCGTTTCGACCCCAGAAGTAGCGCGTGGTTGTTACTCCCACTACTTTCTGGTGCCCAAAAGGACAAGGTGGACATGCGTCCTATCTTGGACCTCTGGAACGTCAATCGCTTCCTCCGGAAGGAGAAGTTCAAGATGCTCACCCTAGCTCAGGTCTTGACTGCCCTCGACCCTGGAGACTGGATGGTAGCGTTGGACTTGCAGGACGCATATTTTCACATCCCCGTCCTGCCGGCCCACCGGCGTTACCTGCGGTTCACGGTAGGCCTCGAGCATTTTCAGTTCACCGTGCTCCCCTTTGGCCTTACCAGCGCCCCTCTGGTGTTCACGAAAGTGATGGCGGTGGTTGCAGCTCATCTGCGCCGGGCAGGGGTTCCGGTCTTCCCCTACCTCGACGACTGGTTGCTGAAGGCGGGCTCGTCCCAGGCAGTCGTCTCCCACCTCCAGACTACGGCCGGACTCCTGCACTCGCTGGGGTTCTCCATCAACGTGCCGAAGTCGCACCTGATTCCTTCTCCACAGCTCCTTTTCATCGGAGCAGTTCTGGACACGACGCAGTTTCGGGCCTATCCTCCCGAACGGCGGGTCCAGGATATTCAGGCTATGATTCCGATCTTTCGGCCTCTATCCTGGGTTTCGGTACGGATGACACTGAGGCTGCTGGGCCTCATGGCCTCCTGCATCCTGCTGGTCGATCATGCCAGATGGCATATGCGGGCTCTGCAGTGGGACCTGAAGTTCCAGTGGGCGCAGCATCAGGGAAATCTGTCCGATTCCGTCCAGATCTCGGAGGGGACTGCAAGACAGTTGCAGTGGTGGCTCTCGAACCGGCAATGGGTCATGGGCAGATCCCTCTCCCTTCCCCAGCCAGAGCACACAGTTGTGACGGACGCGTCCCTTCTGGGATGGGGCGGTCACATGGGAGAGACGGAGATCAGAGGCCTCCGGCGGAGTCCCGGCTCCATATCAACCTTCTGGAGCTCCGGGCGATCCGACTTGCACTCAAGGCATTCCTTCCCTCTGTCAAAGGGCAGGTAGTGCAGGTGTTCACAGACAACACCACCGCCATGTGGTACTGCAACAAACAAGGCGGGGTGGGGTCGTGGACCCTATGTCAGGAGGCTCTGCGTCTCTGGACATGGCTGGAACATCAGGGCATATTCCTGAACGCCAGGGCGGACGAACTCAGCCGCCGGTGCATGATGGATCACGAATGGCGTCTTCACTCGGAGGTGGCGCAAGGACTCTTTCTACAGTGGGGAGAGCCTTGGTTAGATCTATTCGCCACCGAAGAGAACGCGCATTGTCATCAGTTCTGCGCTTTGGAATTTCCAAGGCGGCACTCGCTCGGCGACGCTTTTCGTCGCGAGTGGAGTTGCGGTCTGTTGTACGCCTTTCCGCCTATACCACTTCTACCCAGAGTGTTGAAGAAGATTCGGCGCGACCGGGCCCAAGTCATTCTTGTGGCTCCGGACTGGGCTCGAAGAGTTTGGTATCCCGAGCTACTCAGTATGAGCGTCGATCCCCCGATCCGTCTGCCTCTTCGGGAGGATCTTCTGTCGCAGCAGCAGGGGACGGTCCTCCACCCGAACCTGTCCAGTCTCCACCTCCTTGCGTGGAGATTTAGCGGCGGCAGTTGATTCCTTTCGACTTGCCTCCCGAAGTTTGTGATGTGATTCTGGCAGCCAGGCGTCCCTCCACTAAGGTGGTATACGCCTGCAGGTGGAACAAGTTTGTGGCATGGTGCACAGCAAAGGCTGTGAATCCCCTTTCTGCCCCTCTTTCTGAGGTTCTTCTGTTCCTTCTTTCTCTGGCCCGACAGGGTTCTGCCCTGGGTACCATCAAGGGCTATCTTTGTGCAATATCGGCCTTTCTCCGGCTTCCTGATCAGCCCTCCCTTTTCAAGTCCCCTGTTGTTAACAGGTTTCTTAAAGGCATTACACACCTCTTTCCTCCTGTTCCGTTTATAATGCCTCAGTGGGACTTGAATTTGGTTCTTACCTTTTTAATGTGCGCTCCCTTTGAGCCTCTACATAACTGTCCTCTTCGTCTTCTCACTCTGAAGACTGCCTTTCTGGTGGCCATCACCTCCGCTCGGCGGGTGAGTGAGCTCCAAACCTGAAGGGAGGGGGGGCCTGAGGTGACATGTGTGCAAACGCGCCCCGTGGCACGTTTTAAGTTGCGGGATTAAGTCCCCTTGAATCTTGAGGGTCCCTGGGGCCCAACTAGCCCCCCAGGTACCTACAGTTAGGACCACAGAGCTGAGTTGCAGAGAGGCGTTCTGAGGCCACGCACCTTTTTTCATTTCTCTGCAACGCAACTCTGTTGTGCTTACTGAAGGTACCTGGTGGGCTAGTTGGCCCCCAGGGTCCCTCAGGATTCAAGGGGAATTAATTCCCCAACTTAAAACGCAACACAGGGCGTGTTTGCGCACATGTCACCTGAGGCCCCGCCCCCTCCCTTCACCACTGTGCAAACGCGCCCGTGGTGCGTTTTAAGTTGGGGGATTAGGTCACCTTGAATCCTCAGGGTCCCTGGGGCCCAACTAGCCCACCAGGTACTTCCAGTAAGCACCACAGGCCTGCATTGCAACGCCTGTAACAAATTGTGCAGTTGTGTTTAGGTAGTGAAGGGGGTCGTGCTGGGGGTAGTGTTTTAGGGTTTAGGGTAGTGCAGTGGTGTTTGTGTAGTGTAGGGGTCATGCTGGGGGTAGATTTAGGGTTTAGGGTAGGGCAGTGGTGTTTGGGAAGTGTAGGGAGTCGTGCTGGGGAGTGTTTTAGGGTTTAGGGTAGTGCAGTGGTGTTTGGGTAGTGTAGGGGGTCGTGCTGGGGGTAGTGTTTTAGGGTTTAGGGTAGTGCAGTGGTGTTTGGGTAGTGTAAGGGGTCGTGCTGGGGGTAGTGGTTTAGGGTTTAGGGTAGTGCAGTGGTGTTTGGGTAGTGTAGGGGGTACTGCTGGGGGTAGTGTTTTAGGGTTTAGGGTAGTGCAATGGTGTTTGGGTAGTGTAGGGGGTACTGCTGGGGGTAGTGTTTTAGGGTTTAGGGTAGTGCAGTGGTGTTTGGGTAGTGTAGGGGTACTGCTGGGGGTAGTGTTTTAGGGTTTAGGGTAGTGCAGTGGTGTTTGTGTAGTGTAGGAGGTCGTGTTTTATGGTTTAGGGTAGTGCAGTGGTCTTTGGGTAGTGTAGGGAGTCGTGCGGGGGGTAGTGTTTTAGGGTTTAGGGTAGTGCAGTGGTCTTTGGGTAGTGTGGGGGTCGTGCGGGGGTAGTGTTTTAGGGTTTAGGGTAGTGCATTGGTGTTTGGGTAGTGTAGGGGGTCATGCGGGGGTAGTGTTTTAGGGTTTAGGGCAGTGCAGTGGTGTTTGGGTAGTGTAGGGGGTCGTGCTGGGGGAGTGTTTTAGGGTTTAGGGCAGTGCAGTGGTGTTCGGGTAGTGTAGGGGGTCGTGCTGGGGGAGTGTTTTAGGGTTTAGGGCAGTGCAGTGGTGTTCGGGCCGTGCTGGGGGTCGTGCTGGGGGTGGTGTTTTAGGGTTTAGGGCAGTGCAGTGGTGTTCGGGCAGTGTAGGGGGTCTTGCTGGGGGTGGTGTTTCAGGGTTTAGGGCAGTGCAGTGGTGTTCGTGCAGTGTAGGGGGTCGTGCTGGGGCTGGTGTTTCAGGGTTTAGGGCAGTGCAGTGGTGTTCGGGCAGTGTAGGGGGTCGTGCTGGGGCTGGTGTTTCAGGGTTTAGGGCAGTGCAGTGGTGTTCGGGCAGTGTAGGGGGTCATGCTGGGGGTGGGGTTTCAGGGTTTAGGGCAGTGCAGTGGTGTTCAGGCATTGTAGGGGGTTGTGCTGGAGGTGGTGTTTCAGGGTTTAGGGCAGTGCAGTGGTGTTCGGGCAGTGTAGGGGGTCTTGCTGGGGGTGGTGTTTCAGGGTTTAGGGCAGTGGTGTTCAGGCAGTGTAGGGGGTCTTGCTGGGGGTGATGTTTCAGGGTTTAGGGCAGTGCAGTGGTGTTCCGGCAGTGTTGGGGGTCTTGCTGGGGGTAGTGTTTCAGGGTTTAGGGCAGTGCAGTGGTGTTCGGGCAGTGTAGGGGGTCGTGCTGGCGGTGGTGTTTCAGGGTTTCGGGCAGTGCAGTGGTGTTCGGGCAGTGTAGGGGGTCGTGCTGGGGGTGGTGTTTCAGGGTTTAGGGCAGTGCAGTGGTGTTCGGGCAGTGTAGGGTGTCGTGCTGGGGGGTGGTGTTTCAGGGTTTAGGGCAGTGCAGTGGTGTTCGGGCAGTGTAGCGGGTCGTGCAGGGGGTGGTGTTTCAGGGTTTAGGGCAGTGCAGTGGTGTTTTGGCAGTGTAGGGGGTCGTGCAGGGGGTGGTGTTTCAGGGTTTAGGGCAGTGCAGTGGTGTTCGGGCAGTGTAGGGGGTCGTGCTGGCGGTGCTGTTTCAGGGTTTAGGGCAGTGCAGTGGTGTTCGGGCAGTGTAGGGGGTCGTGCTGGGGGTGGTGTTTCAGGGTTTAGGTCAGTGCAGTTGTGTTCGGGCAGAGTAGGGGGTCGTGCTGGGGTGGTGTTTCAGGGTTTAGGGCAGTGCAGTGGTGTTTGGGCAGTGTAGGGTGTCGTGCTGGGGGGTGGTGTTTCAGGGTTTAGTGCAGTGGTGTTCGGGCAGTGTAGGGGGTCTTGCTGGGGGTGGTGTTTCAGGGTTTAGGGCAGTGCAGTGGTATTCGGGCAGTGTAGGGGGTCTTGCTGGGGCTGGTGTTTCAGGGTTTAGGGCAGTGCATTGGTGTTCAGGCAGTGTAGGGGGTCTTGCTGGGGCTGGTGTTTCAGGGTTTAGGGCAGTGCAGTGGTGTTCGGGCAGTGTAGGGGGTCTTGCTGGGGCTGGTGTTTCAGGGTTTAGGGCAGTGCAGTGGTGTTCGGGCAGTGTAGGGGGTCGTGCTGGGGCTGGTGGTTTAGGGCAGTGCAGTGGTTTTCGGGCAGTGTAGGCGGTCGTGCTGGGGCTGGTGTTTCAGGGTTTAGGGCAGTGCAGTGGTGTTCGGGCAGTGTACGGGGTTGTGCTGGGGCTGGTGTTTCAGGGTTTAGGGCAGTGCAGTGGTGTTCGGGCAGTGTAGGGGGTCGTGCTGGGGCTGGTGCTTCAGGGTTTAGGGCAGTGCAGTGGTGTTCGGGCAGTGTAGGGGGTCTTGCTGGGGGTGGTGTTTCAGGGTTTAGGGCAGTGCAGTGGTGTTCGGGCAGTGTAGGGGGTCGTGCTGGGGCTGGTGTTTCAGGGTTTACGGCAGTGCAGTGGTTTTCGGGCAGTGTAGGCGGTCGTGCTGGGGCTGGTGTTTCAGGGTTTAGGGCAGTGCAGTGGTGTTCGGGCAGTGTACGGGGTTGTGCTGGGGCTGGTGTTTCAGGGTTTAGGGCAGTGCATTGGTGTTCGGGCAGTGTACGGGGTCTTGCTGGGGGTGGTGTTTCAGGGTTTAGGGCAGTGGTGTTCGGGCAGTGTAGGGGGTCGTGCTGGGGGTTGTGTTTCAGGGTTTAGGGCAGTGCAGTGGTGTTCGGGCAGTGTAGGGGGTCGTGCAGGGGTGTTGTTTCAGGGTTTAGGGCAGTGCAGTGGTGGTCGGGCAGTGTAGGGGGTCGTGCTGGGGCTGATGTTTCAGGGTTTAGGGCAGTGCAGTGGTGTTCGGGCAGTGTAGGGGGTCGTGCTGGGGCTGGTGTTTCAGGGTTTTGGGCAGAGCAGTGTTCGGGCAGTGTAGGGGGTCGTGCTGGGGGTGGTGTTTCAGGGTTTAGGGCAGTGCAGTGGTGTTCGGGCAGTGTAGGGGGTCTTGCTGGGGGTGGTGTTTCAGGGTTTAGGGCAGTGGTGTTCGGCCAGTGTAGGGGGTTTGCTGGGGGTAGTGTTTCAGGGTTTAGGGCAGTGCAGTGGTGTTCGGGCAGTGTAGGGGTCGTGCTGGGGGTGGTGTTTCAGGGTTTAGGGCAGTGCAGTGGTGTTCGGGCAGTGTAGGGGTCGTGAAGGGGGTGGTGTTTCAGGGTTTAGGGCAGTGCAGTGGTGTTCGGGCAGTGTAGGGGGTCGTGCTGGGGGTGGTGTTTCAGGGTTTAGGGCAATGCAGTGGTGTTCGGGCAGTGTAGGGGGTTGTGCAGGGGCTGGTGTTTCAGGATTTAGGTTAGTGCAGTGGTGTTTGGGTAGTGTAGGGGGTCATGCTGGGGGTAGTGTTTTAGGGTTTAGGGTAGTGCAGTGGTGTTTGTGTAGTGTAGGGGGTCGTGCTGGGGGTAGTGTTTTAGGGTTTAGGGTAGTGCAGTGGTGCTTGTGTAGTGTAGGGGGTCGTGCTGGGGGTAGTGTTTTAGGGTTTAGGGTAGTGCAGTGGTGTTTTTGTAGTGTAGGGGGTCATGTTTTAAGATGCAACGCTCCAATACCTGACCAGTCTGCACTACATAAAACTGCAAAAAAACTAAAAATAAAAAGTGTTTTGCACACTTTTATCATTGGGCTATATGTGGGCTACATCTGGGTAATATTTGTGCTACATTTGGGCTCTTTTTTCTCTGGTGGCCATCTTGGAAGACTTCTTTGTTATGAAGTTTCCTAATTTCCTCATTTACAGCAGTCTCCTCAGTAGGAAATGCTTTCAGTTTTTTACTTTGATTCCATCAAGAAGGCATTCAGATGTGTCTCACATTTGCCATAAATTCAGAATGTTAGCACTCTAGTTGCTCATTAGATCACTGTAGTAAAGCTACTGCTCACCAGGGAGTTAACTGGAAGTCTGCTGCTGGTATTGAAAGTGATTGTTTCAGTCTGCATGTCAGAATTTTCTAATGAAATAGAAGAGGATTTGAGATCTCACTTAAAACATGCCCTAATTTTTCTTTCTGCAGCACTAACCATAATTTCAATTTCAAAAGAACCCCTCATTTTTTTCCTTTTAAATTAAATGTTTTAAGTGTTACCGGTTTATTCCAATCAAGATGGCTTCAGGTGTGCCATACTTTTGTCATAAGTAAGGCTGTTAGCGCTCTAGTTGTTCTTTGGAACACTCTGGGAAGCTGCAGTAGAACACAAAGGAATAAACTGGCAGGCTGCTCCTGTTGAAATATAACAGGAAGATATTTGAGATCACACTTAAAACATGTCCTAATTTTTCTTTCTACAGCACTAACCATAATTTCTATGACAAAATGAACCCCATCATTTTGTTCCTTTTAAATTAAATGTTTTAAGTGTTACCAGTTTATTCCAATCAAGATGACTTCAGGTGTGCCATACTTTTGTCGTAAGTAAGGCTGTTAGCACTCTAGTTGTTCTTTAGAACACTCTGGGAAGCTGCAGTAGAACACAAAGGAATCAACTGACAGTCTCTGCCCTTGTTGGATGTACATGTTTTACTGAGAATGTCAGACTTCATTCTCACATGACTGAGAAAGATAATGTGAATTTACAGAAAATATGCTCTCATTTTAGCTTCTGGAGCACCTTCCAAAACTCTATGGGACAAGCATGTGAAAATAGTTTTCTCTCAAACATGATTCATGATATCCCAGCAGAAGGTTTTTCACAGGGTAAAATCACCTTAGAACACACCACAATTCCTGAAATTAGTATGGTACCATCAACAAATGAATTCTAATGTAACTAAAGTCTGTTATCACCCTTTATAGTTCTCCTTTTGGTAACCCTCAAAATCTTTGATTCACTACAATGCATTTCAATGGGGTACTATCATGTATATTGGTCCCAAGATGGCTGCCAGCAATTCCAGGATGAAGTGCTGACAGCCAATCAGATCTCACAATGACGTGTGGTTAGGCTCCGCCCAGATATATGTGATTTTACTTTTGATTTTCTCAGGAACTACTGAGCGGATTTACACCATTTAACCAAAAGGCACGACTCTGAACCAAGGGCTACCTTTTTGCCAAATTTGGTGTAATTCCGTTCAGCAGTTCAGGCTGTAGCTGCGATGAAAGGTTCCTATGGAAAATTGCATGGGGAAAACACGTTTTGGGACACGCCTTTTTTCTCGGCCCCCACTTGACAAATCACCCTGAGACTTTCAGGATAGGAGCGGACCGGAGCGCCCCACGAGTTTTGAAAATTTCGCGAAGATTCGTCAACCGGCGCAAAAGTTATTTCAAATAGAATGTTGCGGATTTCCTATGGAAAATAGGTCCTAACTATAACTATCTACTGGCGACCGCCAGTAGATAATATATATATATATATATATCTATATCAGAGAAAGATATCTTTTTGTGATAACATTGACGGGGCTTAAAACCTGAGACTTTAGGCAGGGACATTTGACCTATTTGCTATTGAAATACTGACGAATTGGTGGATGAAACCCTGAAAAGAGCTTTGGACTTGCGTCAGTGAAGTGCACAAAAACAGGAACTGCCAGGTGGTGCCCTTGTAGGCCATGAGGAAGTCACGTCCAGTGAAGATGAACCTTTGGCTGAATACCTGTGGCTCCACTTGGAGGCGCTGGAGAGCTATTGGTGTGGGGTAATAGTTTCTGGATCCAGCCTGGCGCCTGATGGATATTCAAAGGTAAAGAATTTGTGGGGAGATAGGTTATCCACCAGAAATATTGTTATCAAAGATAAACTATTCTGCAACCTGGTCTGAGGGTGTTGATGTCCTAAGGATCAAGTAAGTCTCAATGTTTGTGTAATGACATCGAGGTGATTTTTTTTCACAGGCTTGTGGTCCTGCAGTAGGTACTGAAAATGGGGAACTTCCTGCTTTGGGAGTGGTGGGTATCTTGGGTGCTGATTGCAAGGTGACTCCTCCAATCTTCATTCCTGCATGCTCACATGGAAGGCCTGTAACTGAGCCAATCTAGTTTGAACAGTGTGGGTAGCAGACCAGCCTCCGGTGAGTTTTTGGAACTTACTTAACACCTGCCAGCTTGGTGTCTGTATACGACCCATTAATCCTTGATGCCAGTAGTTCAGTGACATTCTCTTCTCCTTGCAACCTTTGAGAAATTTAGGTTACATGAGAAACTGCCTGTATTTAAGGTAATGGTTTTACTTCACCATTTTCAATTACAATTGTACTTGGCCATTTTCTACTGGTCAAGCCCACCTCTGGCTGTTTAAAAAACAAATGTGTTTATGATATAATATATATTTAATATTTATGTATGACTTGCATAGCAAGCCTGCTTCATGAATGACAGATTCTAAATCTGGGTATCTACTGCAATGACAAAGCAAAAGTGGGAAATGAAAGCTGTTCCCACTGTTGCTGTCATAAAGGAATTCTAGCCAGCCCTGACAGTGCCCTCTGAGAGCCTGTTGGTGCAGCGCTGGCCCTCTGCTCCTGTGGGGAGAAGAGAGCTCAGCTTCAGGAATGAGGTAGTGGGAAGCATAGAGAGTGGAGAGGCATGGTGGCAGGAAGCCTGTGTTTTTAATACATTTGAGGCAGGGAGGAGAGGCCATGTTACGTATGGCTCCACCATTACTCATCTACCCATGGGTATCAGTGGAAGGCTTGGGAGATAATTTTAGGGGTCATACATAACATAAAATTCTAGATGGGTAAAAAGTGAATAACTGAGATTTGTTATCGCTTCTGTATTCTGAGTGACCTCACAGACAACTCAAGCTTTGCTCTTGTCGATTGATGTCCTTCAGGACCTCTTGCCGAAAAACATCCCCGTTATTCACGATTGCCTCTCAATGTGTTATGTATGGCTCTCACTGAGGGCCACTCGTTTGAATACTAACTGCAATGAAGTGGCAATTGTAGGGAGATCATGTTATATGTGGCTCTCCCATTACTCCGATGCACTTGCCAACCAGATAAAAGCAGGGGCAGATGTTTTTGGGGATCATCCAGAGTATAATATTGTAGATCGGCCAAGAGTGAAGAGCGGCGATGCTTTCACCTCGGATCTCCAAATGACATCGTAGACAGCTGAAGCTTTGCTCTTGTTGTCTGTTTGATGCCCCTCAGAAGCCCTTGCTGAGAAATATCCCCATTATTCACTGTTACCCATCTATAATTCCATATGTAGACAGGTTTACAACCAACTTTAATCACATTTTCCTAGTTTCTGTTTCTAACTGAATATCTTCTAAGTGGCATTGCCCCCAGAAGTAGGTAGAAGCTCTGTGGCAGAGGGCAACGTGTGGGTGAAGGCAATATCTGTATTTGTGGATCTTGGTGTGGGTTGATAAATAAACCTGCACACATTCCTACATACATAGTGCATAGCATAACCATGCACGAACTGATCTGAAAATGTTGTGTTATAGCAACTATTGTGTACATCTGGCTGCTAATGGAAGCCTGCTGTAGATGTATGTTTTCAAGCAGTTCTGCTCTATTTTCTTTTTCGCCTTGCACATCAGTAGTCTGATACAGTTTGTGCAAATTTGAAAGCATTTAACTTTGGTTACAGTTTATGTTAATAAAGATTTTATCCTTTAATAACAGTATGGCTAATTTATATTTCCACATGTGATGGCATCATTTTCGATTTCTTGAGCACCCGACTGCTCCCTGTGGAAGAGAATCACAGTGGCCCCAGTGATCCCTAGACTTAGTATGAATGAATACATCTTTATTGGTATCAGTTAATTAAAACCTTTACAAAAGAGGTAAAAACTTTAAATAAAAAAGAAAATAGCAAATTATCTCATTTCCAATTATTGATACAAGTTTACAATAATTTTAGCAGCAAATAACTTGGCAGGAGTACTATTACTAACACGAGACTCTATTAAATATTTAAAACACGTATCTCTAAAGTGATTGAGTGCTGGAACAGTGTATGCAGTTACATCAAATCTTTAGATTGTGTAGGGTTCTTTTGTGTTCACCTCCATAGTAAATTACTATCCCTTCTTTCTGAGCATTACCGAAATTCATAGGAGTCCGATAAAAAGCATATGTTGTTTTTTTTTTAAATATCCAGTACTTGTGCCTAAAACTCTGTAAATAACAGAAATTTGTTTACTTCTTTTGTGAAGGTTTTAATTAACTAATACAAAGAAAGATTTATTCCCAGACTTGGAATTATTTAACAGCTGTTTTGAATTGAAGGGTGCATAATTCAACTTCTGTTTTGAAAGCGGTCTTTAAATGATGCAGTGATGAAAAACGGATATCCGTCCCTTCATTTCATCTTGTTACGGAGGCCTTGTGGGTCATGTGCTTTTCCTTTTGAGATCAGCCAGGGCTTGACCACTTCCCCTCAGGCAGTCGCTGGGATGGAGATAGCACACTGTATAGAAATGAATTTATTTATTTGCAGTTTTGTATGGTGCAAACCAGACCCACTAGGGCATGATAGGTATTTGCGTAGATGAAATTAGGCGTTGAATAATGGAGGGCGAAGGAGTATACAATGTGCAATGGTCACAGTTGGTGAGGGGGGAAAAAGTACATCCTTTTTCGGATCCTCCAGCATGTGGAAGGAGCAGGTTTGGGGACGAGGACATAATAGGAAACTGCTCCGGGAACTTAGGCTGTAGTGCGGAATGTTTCATATGTCGTATGGGCGTTTTGTTAATGAACGCAAGTCTGTGCTGTTCCCAGCTCACACATACAGATCATAAGAACTGTGTTCGATGAACAGTCACGGGTCTGCTTTAGTTATCTGGACTTATTTACTGTACACTGCATCATTTCTGCTCACCTGCTCATTGCAAAATTAGTTATTAAGTTATGAAAATCAATGTCATTTCATGAATGTTAATACATAACTCCTTGAGTGCCTATGGAGTAATGGCTGCTTGTGTCGAGTTGGATCCTTTCACTTGGCCAACGCAAGTCCTGCCCATCGGTATAAATTATACATTCCTATAGATCTAGAGGCATTATTTCATTCGGCAGAGGATATTCTTGTTCATTCTGCAAAAATGCTTGTGTTTGTAATGTAGAGTCAAATCTGTAATCGACATCTGTTGCAGTGAGAGTGTTAGCCCGTTGAATCCATTGTGGAATAAGTGAGCACGAGTGACTGAGCGAAAGGTTCTTTACTGTTTCCACGATCCCTGAGGGGTCAGTGTTGTCATGTTCAGTGGTTGCCAGAAACCATTCGCTTCCTGGTAGGTTAGGGGGCTTACAGTGGCATTGTGAGTTAGCTGGTCTATAGGCCAACATATCCTGCGCGGGGGTCTGGAATCAGCCTAGACCGCAAGCCCTTAGTTTATGTTGTCCAAACAATGCGCAGATCCTACAGATTGGTAGGAACTACACAACATGGTGCCACCAACATTGGTTGGCTTCTTATTTAACAGTCAATCTGAGTAGTTCAATAGTGTTTTCTCAGAGACCCCTACTCAGGTTTTAACCCACTCTACTGTACGAGACATCACTCCAATCTATGTTTCCTTGACTCTATGCTACGCCATTTCTATGTATGCCACCCCTTTCTAGGCTAATCCACTGTACCCTACTCCACTTTATGCCACTCCATTCTTTTACATTCCATGGTACAGTATCCCACTGTACTCTACTCCACTTTACGGTAATCCACTCTACAGCACTACGGTGTATGCCACTCCTCTCTACGCCATCCCATTGTTTGATGCTCCTCTCCTCTCATTATCACTCCACTCTATAAAAGTCTACCACGCTTCATGGCACTCTGCGGCATTGTGCTCCACTCTAGCCCCATACACTCCACTGTCCAACTCTATACTCTCCTCTATGCCCGTACACTCAGATGTACAACACTATTCCACTGTATAACACGTTTCTATACGACACAGCACTCCACTCTACTGTATGAGACCCCACTCCAATTTATAACAGTTTGCTACCTTCGCAACGCCAGTACACTTCGCTCCATGCCACTCTACGACGCATAATACTCCATTGTACTTTACACTACATAACAATACTCCACTGTACGAGACCTTATCTCACTCTATGCTACTATACAACAATCAAGTCTATGCCGCTCCACTTTTTCATACACTAATGTACTCTATGCTACTCCACTCTACAACACTCTGTTACACTGTATGCCACACTCCAACACTTTACTCCTGTCTATGCCCCATCACTCCACTGTACTATACCGTATGCCACTGTACAACACTCTTCCCCACTCTACTCTACGATACTCAAGTCCACTATACAACACCCTACGTAGCTCTTTGTATGTCACTGCATCCTACTTTATTACACTCTATTCTGACACAGTATTGCACTCTACTCCCTTACTTCGCTGTACAACACTGCAGGCCACTCAGTGCCATTGTACTCTCTAACACTGTATGCCAGTCCCCTCTACCACACTCTACAACACTACTGTACTGTACACCACTCCACAAAAATCAACTAGACTATGCCACTGCACATCACTGTCCAGTACTGTACAACACGGTACTTCAGTTTATGACATTTTACTCGACTGTATGCTACACCACTCTACTCCACTATAGTCTATGACACGTCACTCCACTCTGACACTTTACTCCACTCTACACTACCAAAACTCCAATGTACTCCACTTTGCTATACTCCACTCTACAACACTTTAGCCCACTCTACCCCACTATATTGTACTCTGCTCTATGCCGCTATTTTGTCCAACACTCTTAGCCACTGTATGCAACTCCACTTTACAACACTGTAATCCACCCTGCCACTCGAACACTCTACTCCACTTTATGCCTATCCACTCTGCGCCACTGTACTACACTGTATGACACTCAACACCACTCCACCCAACTTCTCTCTATGATACGCCACTTCACTATATTACACAGGACTCCACTTTATGCCACTCTCCTCCACTGTATTCCACGACATTCCACTTGATGATAATCCACTCTGTGACACTCTTCTTCACCCTACTCCACTCCCAAACACACTACTCCACTCTGATACTCTACTCTACTGGTTCAACACGCCGTTCCACTGTACAACTCTGCTCCAATCTATGATATTTGACTCCATTATGAGACACCATACCACTACACTATATAACACTTTACTATACTGTATGATAGGCTACTACACTCTACTCCACTCTATTCCAATCTACAATACTCCAGTCTTTGACAATTGACTTTACAACACTCACCTCCGCTGTACTGTAAGTCACTCCACATAACAACGCTCCACTTGTGAAACTGGACTCTACGATTTTAAACACATTTTATTGAACATGTAAAAAACTAATTGAAATTCAATGGAAAAAAACGATGGTTAAAGCTTAGTTATAGTTACGAAAACTTATTTTCTCTTTACAAACCAAGTTTAAACTGCACAAACTTTAAAAATTCTAAAGTTATAGTTATAACTTTCATTTACAATTTATCCATCACCTTCAAATTATTATAAGTAGCGGACCTTGTTACACACTCTTTTCAGCTCGCTAACCAGACAACACTAACTATAACTCACCACTCTACCATGCACTGTGTTCTCACAAATAATGATACTCAACTGTACAACACTACACTGTATGAGACTCTCCGCCACTCTACTGCACAACACTGCACAACACTGAACTATGACACTCTACTCCTCTAAACTCCACTCTATGCCACTATGCTCTACAACACTGTGCTACACTCTGCCATTCTACGACACTCTACACAATGACACTCCACTCTATTTCATAACACTCCAGTCAAAAACACTCCACTGTACAACACTCAGCTCTACTTGTTTGACGTGCCCCTACACTGTACAACACGCCGCTCCACACTACAATACTCCACTCCACAATAGGACACACCACACCACTGTACGCTACGTCACTCCACTCGACTCCACTGTATTCCACTCAACAATACTCCACTCTACGTCACTAGACTCTACGACACTTTCCTTCACTGTATTGTTCTACACTCCACTTTATGACACTCCACACTGCGATTTGGAACACATTTTTATTAAAAAATAAAAATCATTAACATACAATGAAAAAAACAAAGGGTAAGGAAAATTTATAGTTAGAAATACCTTATGTATTCTTTCTGTACAAACTCAACTTAAAATACACAAATTGTAAAGTTATGAAACTTCAATTTATAATTTATGGTCCACCTTCAACTTACGGTAAGTCGCGCACCTCCGAACAGTCTTGTCACCTCACTCGCCAAAGTACATTAACTATCATTCATGCCTTTCCCATGCACTATTTTATATCCTTGCATAGTAAATCACTTAGAGCGTGTGAAACCACAGCATTCATAACAGCACTTATAACTTCTCAAATGACATTATTTGTCACAACACAGTGCATGGTAGACTTGCGAGTTATAGTTTGGTAGAGCGAGCTGAAAAGTGTGTTTGGAGGTCAGCTAATTATAATTATTTGAAGGTGGTGGATTAATTGTAAATGAAAGTTAGAACTATAACTTTAGAGTTTTCATAGTGTCTAGTCGAAACTTGGTTCGTCTAGAGAAAATGTTTTACTAACTATAACTAAGCTTTAACCTTTGTTTTTTTTCATTGAATATAGAAATATATATATTGGTAGTCATGAATAGATAGTTAGAGGCCTAGGTACAGAGGTATAGAGGCTCACAAGTGTTGACTCTCCTGATGCATTCTCTTTTCAGCTTTCTGCCGTATTCTCAATTCACCCAGACGCGACATCCAGTTCTAACTGGTCTGCTGTTGTTGCCTCTGGAATGAGGTCAATACTTTAGCTCTTATCATTAGATATTTATCCACCCATTGCGTCTCTTGTCTTATCCTTCCCCCTTGTGCCCTGCTGTACACTCCTCCTCCTGAGCTCCTAGTATTTGTGAGACGAGCCTGGCGGTCTGGGGAGCAGGTTCATGCCACTCTGGAGCCGGTTCATGATGCAGAATACATAGTAGGAGTAACTTATCTCTGTCTGTCACGGTGAGTTCAGAATTGTCTGTTTTGAAGTCTATTCCAAAATGAGCTGTTGGAGCTAAAAGTTCACCTTAAATGTAATGTGAATTTCTTCGTGTGATTCCAGCTTCAGTGTATGATTTCAGGGAGAAGCCTGTTACTCTTTTTTTTTTTCTTTCTGCGGTTCCTTCAGTGTACTGTTTTCTTTTCTCACTTCTGGGAATGTTGCCAGGGGCTGTGACCCTGTTAAAGTTCCTCTGTCAGTCAGTGGAGTAAATTGGAGCCGCTGCTTGTGAAAAAAGTGCTTCGCGTCAGCCTACCCTTGCTGCAGATGTTCTTCAGTGTCCCCTGAGAAGTTGTGGACCTGAAAGGGAGGGAGTCATGAAGGCTATGATGTCACGTTGTGAAATTCTCTGTCTGTGTGCGTGGACTGCTCTTAGAACCTCCTCTGAGCCCACAGCCCTCTGGGGAAACGCAGTGCATGTACGGAGCAGGCTACCCGCCAGGAATTGATTCCCTTCTGTTTTTCTATATCAAGTTAAAGTTCAGTTATTGGAACTTGGCTGTTTACTGTATAAATGAGCTTTTTCTACCTAAAAGAGCTTCAGTGGCTGCAGATATTTGAAACTGAGGACCATGCGCTTGGTGTTGGGTATACCTGAGTTGGCATGCAGTTGTAATTGTCAAAATCTGGCGATATGGCAAGAAGTTTGGCTTTCTTTGTGTGTGTGTGTCTTTTCTTTTTTTTATTTTTATAAACAAATGTTATTTTTTTCTTGATAACAAGCATCACAGTCCATCGCAAATTTAACGCAGCAATAACATTTACCTGCCCACTCTGCATCTCCCACGACAAAAGTCTGTCACTCTTCGTGTCCCAGCCCATGATACATCCACCACTTTCCCCAAATCTTGGCGTGTTTTCATGGACAACCCCTGACCTGGTATACTGGCTCTTCCATCTTGGCGTACCCCGTTTCGCCATTCTGCTGGGGTGGGGGCTAGGGTGATAGCCAAACGAGACACTGCTCATAAATAGAAACCATTGTGGCCACCCACACCATTATCTGCTTGCAGCGGTATCCACCGAGGTCTTCCAGAATACCAAGAAGTCCCATTTTCTGGGTTAACACCACCAATCTGTTTAATACTCAGGACAGCATCCTCCCAACCAAAGGCCTACTTTTCAAGGACAGGCCCATTCCACATTGAAGAAGTCAGCATCTGATTGAGTACATCAGAAACATTTGTTGTGCCAGATTTCCAGCCTCCACAAGCGCTTGGGCGTAAAGTATGTGGCATGAAGATAATGTAGTTGGATCAGACGCAGTCTGGAGGAAAGGGCTAATTTGTGGGGTGCCATCCGTGCTCCTACCAATCGTCCTCTAGTGGGCCTATCCATCCCTACCGTTTCTGCTGAAGGGGTATGAAGACCTCCTGGGCATTGTTCACCAGTGTGTGGTTCATCAGTGATACTACACCCTTGTCGAGGCGGCCCATCAGAAGTGTAATCTTGATAGGGCTATACTCTGGTAGTACGATCTGGGCTCATATGTGATATGACAGGGCATGGTGGAGTTTGCAGAAATGTATGGAACTGTGTAGGAGATGAAGAGAACTGTTGCTGTAGATCCTGGAAGGATTGCAGGTGCCCCCCCCCCCCAAACATCTCTCAGGGTAGTAACCCCAATTCTGTTCCAGTGCCAAAAGCCTTCGAGATAACCACTTTCCCTCCTAAAGCTGGGTCATCTGTGTGAGTCTATTGTCCCAGCCCGTGAAGCGTAACGCCGCACACCAGACCTCGACAACTGTTGCAGTTAGCTCAAGGAGAGGAGTAGGGATCGGGATACCATAGAGCAGTCCCATAATGGCATCTAGACCCAGGTGAGAAAGCTCCAGTCGGTAGGCTGGGGTCGTCCCACCCACCAGACAACCATTCATTAATCACCATCAAATGGGCTGCCTTGTAATAAAGTGTGCCATCCCCAGTCCACCAGGGAGCGAGGGCCCAAAAGGTGTGGGTTGGACAGGAAGAGGATAATGTCATCGGCATGGAGAGCAATGTTGTCTTCTATTTGTCCACTTCATTGCCTGCCCTGTACTCACACATCACATTGAAGTAGTCTTGTCAGGAGCTCAATGAAGAGGGCAAAGAGGAGCAGGGATAAGGTGCAACCCTGTCTGATACTGCCCCATCAGCCCGCACCTGGATGGTGGAGGCGTTATATAAAAGCCGTGTATAGGTTCCAAATCTGGGGCTATACCAGATGCGTTCCAGGACTTCACATAAGAAGGACCAATCGATTGAGTAGAAGGCATTCTCAAAGTCTATTAAGAGAAGAGCGCATGGGTCAGTAGAGTTGGGGCATACGCTAAGGCTGCCTACACACAGCGTATGCAGTGCCTAGTTCTTCTAGCGGTCATAAAGCCGCTTTGATTCAGATGGCAAGGCTGGGGAGGGCTTGTTGAAGACGGTTGGCCAGTATTTTGGCATAGATTTTGATCTCTGCATTTTTCAGGGAGATCGGGTGATAGGACGAGCAGTGGGTGGGTGTCGGCCTTGCTTTTGGGAGGACCACGATTGTGGCGGCGTCAAGCTCCGCAGGGGAACGCTTGCTATATAGATCGAGAAGGTGAGAACTAAGCAAGTCACTGCCGGCGGTCCACTTGTCGTATGCCAGACTCACCTGGTTCCACCGAGCCCAGCGCCCGGGCGAGTTTCCTTTGGGTTTTTAATCATAGGTGAGAGAATGGAGGCAAAGAAAATGAACTTAGGGAGTGCAGAGATGTTAAACATACCATGTCAACACAGGGCGAGGCAACTGGTTGAAAACCCCGGGGCTGGGCAGGCAATCTTAGCATTCCATGACCTCATAGGGAGAGGCGACTTTAGATTAGGAACTCTGGAACTAT